>WOXC01004894.1:0-380089 GCA_011680675.1 Gymnobelideus leadbeateri | reverse complement strand
GATATATTGTGAAAGACTGACTATATTTCCCTCCCTCCTATCCCACCTCCCACTTGTTCTATTCCCTACTTTGATCCTGTTCTTTTCCAAAAGAAGGTGCTCCCAACTTCCCTCCCCCCCTTCCCTTCCTCCTTCCCTTCCATCATCCAGCCTCTTATCCCCTTCCCAACTACTCTAGTGTAGGGTGAGATATCCTATTTAGTATGTATGTCATTCTCTTCCTGATCCAAATTCAATGAGAATAAGATTTTTTTTGCCTTCCTGTTCTTCCTCTCCCTTGTAACCATTTCCCCTTCCCCCTTCTATATGAGAGAGATTACCCCCATTCTGTCTCTCCCCATCTCCTCTCGCCATATTCCTCTCTCACCTCTTAATTAAAATTTTAAGTATCATACCCTCCTTTTAAATTCAACCTGTGCCCTCTATGTATTCCTGTAAACATATAAACAAACATTCATATATATATATATATATATGTATATATATATATATATATATATATATATATATATATATTCATATGCCCATATACCCTTCTTCAACTATTTTCATACTGAGAAAAGTTTCATCCGTTACAGTTATCATTTTTCCATGTAGGAATGTAAATAGTTCAACTTTAATAATTTCATTATGATTTCTTTTCCCTGTTTGCCTTCTCAAGTATCTCCTGCTTCTTGTAGCTAAATGTCAAATTTTCTATTCAACTCTGTTTTTTTCCTCAAGAATGCTTGAAAGTCCTCTATTCCACTGAATGACGCTATTTTCCCCTGAAACATGATACTCAGTTTTGCTGGGTGGGTGATTCTTGGTTTTAATCCCAGTTCCTTTGCCCTCTGGAATATCATTTTTCAAGCTTCAATCCCTCATTGTAGAAGCTGCCAGATCTTGCACTATCCTGATTGTGTTTCCACAATATTGAAATTGTTCCTTCCTTTCTGCTTGTAATATTTTTCCTTGATCTGGAATTCTGGAACCTGGCTATAATATTCCTAAGAGCTTTCCTTTTGGGATCTTTTTAGGAGGTGATCAGTGGATTCTTTCAACCTCTATTTTGCCCTCTGGTTTTAAAACATCAGGGCAATTTTCCTTGAGAATTTCTTGAAGGATGGTTTCTAGGTTCTTTCTTTGATCATAGTTTTCAGGTAGTCCAATAATTTTTAAATTATCTCTCCTGGATCTCTTTTCCAGGTCAGTGGTTTTTCCCACGAGATATTTCACATTGCCTTCTATTTTTTTTTCATTTGTTTGGATCTGTTTAGCAGCATCTTGATTTCTCATAAAGTCACTAGCTTCCATTTGTTCCAGTCTAATTCTGAAGGAATGATTCTCCTCAGTGAGCTTTTGAGATTCTTTCTCCGTCTTGCAAATTCAGGTTTTTAAGGCATTCTTCTCCTCATTGCCTTTTAGCCTCTTTTGCTATTTGAGTTACTCTAATTTTTAAGGATTTATTTTGCTCAGTCAGGTTGTTGACTCTCACTTCATACTTTTCTTTTTCTTTTTCTTTTTTTTAAAAGCA
Organism: Gymnobelideus leadbeateri; assembly: GCA_011680675.1. Classification (NCBI taxonomy): domain Eukaryota; kingdom Metazoa; phylum Chordata; class Mammalia; order Diprotodontia; family Petauridae; genus Gymnobelideus; species Gymnobelideus leadbeateri. The sequence goes on along the minus strand of WOXC01004894.1, from coordinate 378,573 downwards.
ATTGGGGTTAAGTAACTTGCTCAAGGTTACACGGCTAGTCATTTGATTTATTCGTGGGTGCTCATTTTCTGAGGCCGGATCTGATCTCGGGTCATCCAAACTCCGAGGCCGTTGCTCTTACTCACTGCGCCACCTAGCCGCCCCTTTAGGGCAATTGGGGTTAAGTAACTTGCCCAGGGTTATACGGCTAGGTTTTTGTTTGTGCGGATTAAGTGTCGGAGGCCGGCTCCGAACTCAGGTCCTTCTGATTCCAGGGCCGGCACTCTATTCACTGTGCCACCTAGCCGCCCTCATACTTTTCTTGCATCTTTTTCATTTCTCTTCCCAATTTTTCCTCCACTTCTCTTATTGGCTTCTTAAGGTCATTTATGGCCTGTAACCAGGTTGTATTTTCATTTGGGGCTTTTGGTGCAGAACTTCTGACCTCCCAGTCCTCCTTCTGTTCCATGCTTTGATCCTCTTTGCCCCCAAAATAACACTCTAATGTTTTATTTTTCTGTTCATTTTGTTTCCTTTGCCTAGGCATGTTGCTACTCAATTACTTGACTTTTGGGCTTGTTGCCACAGTAGGACTCTGCCACCAGCCAGGGGAGCTTCCATCCCAAACACTGGGGTTTTCTCAGCTGCTGGAATTATTAGTTGAATGTCCTCTCTGAAGCCTCCACATGCTCTGGCAAGCTGTCCACACCCCAAGACCTCTACCCCAGACCACAATCCAGATCCAAGAAGGTTAAAGCAAGAGTGATTACCCCTCCCCCAGACGGATTGCTGGATCCCCCTACAATCCACAGGCCAAGAACAGAAGCTGCTGTGTCTCTGTGGCTTCCCTGCAGCTTCTCAGAGGTTTCTCACCCCAAGGGAAAGAGGCTGATGCTCTCTCCCCACTAATGAGTCTCAAAGGCCCTACTGCACTAACCTCTCACTTTGTCCATGGCATCTATGTGTTGGTAATTGTGGAAATTCCACAGCTCCTGGTTTCCTGGAGTCCCTCCAGTGGGTTGCTGGTCTGGCTGCCTTGGGACTAAAACTTCCAAATCAAGCAAGCCTGGGCTCAGCTCCCAGAGCACTGAGCTGGCTGCTCCCTGCCAGGCTGTCCTCAGCTGGAGGTTGGCTTCTCTGTGTCATTTTGTGTGTTCTGGAGCTGCAGAGTTTGTTCTGACTCCCCATTTATATATATATATTGGAAGTGGTGTAGGCTGGAGTACTGAGGAAATGTTGTTACTACTCCACCATCTTGAGTCTTCCCCCTTATAATTTAGTTTCAACCCACTCTAGTGAGTGTTGTGGGCATGCTAGTTTACTAGGTGTTTGGTACCTTTACACTAGGGTAAATAAGTAAGGAAGGATGAAGGAAATTATATTCCATAATTTGGTTGATGAAGTAGATTATTTAAACCAATAGGAAGTGGTGAGAAGGGATGACAGGTGAATCTCACTGCCTTCTGAACAGTTCAAAGGAAGAAAGTATACACAGAAATGCAATATACTCCATAGAGAGTAGGGGCAGAACCAAGGTCCTCCTGGTTTGGAGAAAATCAGAAGGAATGTCTGAAGATGAGATTTAGTATCTGTGAAGAGTTAACACCTCCATTCTAGGTCCTAGGTCAGCTTAAACAACAAGCAGCAAGCTTTGGGATGAGCTGGGTTGGGGGGCTATCGACCCCAAACACAGGAAATTTTACCTCCAGGACAGTGATGATTGTTGGGTGTCTGAGCCTGGGAAGATTGAGGGAACCTCTACTGACAAGGAACACCAGACTCAGCTGGGCTATGGAGACACAGAGGGGAAAAAAGGAACCAGCACACACCTGGCAAGTTCAGAAGCAGTGGGGCAGGGACACCACTGGCTATGGACACTTACAGGAAGCTGTAGGGCTTGGTTCTAGTTCTAGGGCATAGGGGAGAACTGAAGGAGGATCTGAGGTCAGAAGCACTATCCCACATACCCCAGGACTAGAGGTGATTATAAAATCTAAACTACCACAATTGTTTTGGAGGGCAATTGGGGTTAAGTAACTTGTCCAAGGTCACATTGCTAGGTTTTTTTTGTGTGTGTGTTGTGTGTTGTGTCTGAGGCCGGATCTGAACTCAAGTCCTTCTGACTCCAGGGCTGACACTCTACTCACTGTGCCACCTAGCCGCCCCAACTACCACAAATTTAAAAAAATAGTAGGCAAAAGAGAAAGATCCAACCAAAGAAAGGTACCTTGGGAATAGAGAAGACCAGGGTTCATCTTTAGAGGAGGACACTGAAGCAAAGAAACCATTTTCTACCCCAAATAGTAACATCAAATGATCACCTTGTCAAAAAGAATTCACAGAAGACCTTAAATAGACTTTAAAAGTCAAATGAGATTGATGAAAAAGCCAATAAATAAACAAATAAATAAGAACAATCCAAGAAAAACAAGAATATTATGAAAAGAAAGTCAGCCAATTAGAAAAGGAAATCTAGAATCTTAAGGAAGAAAATGAATGCTTGCAAATCAGAATTGGGCAAGAGAAAGCCAGTGAAATTAAAAAAGATAAATAACAACAAAAATAGCAAAATGAAATTTAAATAATGAAAAAATAGAAGACTGTGAAAAATCTCATAAGACAACTAATCTGGAGAAGAGATCAAGAAGAGAAAACATAAGAATAAAGAGATTACCTGAAAGCTATGGTAAAAAAAATAATTCTGATACAATAATACAAGAAATAATTAAAGAAAATTGTCCTGGAGCATTAGAACAAGAGGGGAAAGTAGAAATAGAAAACATCCACCAAACACCACCTGAAAGAGATCCAGTGAAGAAAACTCATAGGAATATTATAGTCAAATTTCAAAAACCTCAGCTCAAGGATAAAATATTAAAAGCAACAAGAAAAATAAATAAATATGGCAGTGCCACAATTAGAATCCCACAAGACCTAGCAGTGGTGAAACTAAATTCTGTATGTCTTGGAGCACTATATGTCAATGAGCAAAGGAATTGGGGTTCCAGTCAAAAAATATCATACCCAGGAAAAGTGGACATTAAATGAACTATCAAACTTTCGATATTTTGCTGAAAAAAAAGAAAGAAACGTGAATTTAATACAAGATTTGATTTACAAGAGCCAAGAGAAATACAAGGTACATACCAAAGACTAATTACAAGGTATTCAATAAGGACAGACTGTTTGCCTTTTATATATGTAAAAGGTATATCTAAGATTGTTATTAGTAATTGGGTAGTTCATAAGAAATATTGGGGTAGAACTGAGTATGATATGACTTTAAAAAGTAAAACAATTTAGACACAGCTAACAAGAGTAATTATCTTATACAAATGAGGTACAAGAGAAAGAATCAACACAGAGGAATTAGATAGGGGAGGAGGGCTTTTCTGGAAAATTACTTTCATCAGGAATGGGTTCAAGAGGGAACAATACATACATATCTAGAAAAATTTAAAAGGCTCCTAAATTCAGAAATAAATGAAATGTTAAGGAGTTGGGGGGGAGGGGATAACAGAGGGATCTCTAGAAGGGAGGGTGAGGGAATAGGTTAAAGGAGGGTACAAAAGGGTGTTTAGATATATTGGAATGGAAGGATAAGCGAGAGATCCTTGGAGGGAGAGTAGGATAAGTAATAAAAGGGCAAGGTAGAGGGTAGAAGTAAAATAGAGGAGTCAGGAGGGATGGGGAACATAAAAACCAAGATCAGGAGTAGAATTTGGTACAGAAAGTATATGTATCTGTATATGTATATATGTGCATGTGCTTCTACATATCTATGTCTATACATAAATATGCCCCTGCTTAATTGTAGGATGGGAGAGAAAGGGGGGGAGAGAACAAAGTAAAAAGTGTAGAGCAGAAAACAAAAGAAACTAATAAGGAAGCAAAGCTGGGCAACTCTCAACACAATGCATAGGATTTATTATTTTAGCTTCCTGAAACGGAAATTTCTTGCTATATGTTTTGAGTCTCTCTTATTTTCTACTGTAAACATGACATGTTTGCTTTTTTTCTTTCCTTATTTTGTATTTAAGTTTCAATATTTAAGCTTATGTTTCTTTTACTTTCTTATAGTCTATTTAAGTTTCAGGGATAAAAAAGAAAGAAAAATTGTCCTGAAGTATTAAAACAAAAGGGGAAAATAGAAACTGAAAAAAATCCATTTATCTACATGAAAGAGATGCTCAAAGGAAAACCTACATGAATATCATACTCAAATTCTGAAAGCCCCAGGTTAAAGAAGAAAGATTATGAGCAACAAGAAAAAAATTAAAATATGGCAGATCCACAATTAGAATTACATGAGATGTAACAGCAGCTAGCTAAAGGTTGTCAGTCTTAGAACAATATATATCAAAGAGCAAAAGAACTAGGCTTATGGCTGAAAATATCACACTCAGCAAAGTTAAGTATAATTCTGAATAATAATTTTTAAAAGGGACATTCAGTGAAATGATAGTTTTTCAGAATTTTATTGCAAAAAAGACCAGAAATAAATAGAAATTTTGATGTATGTATCCAAGAGAAATATAACATAAACATCCAAGGCTAACTACAAGGGACTCATTAAAGACAAATTGTTTACTTTTTTATATATATAAATGTTAACTGTATATCTAAGATGATCATTAGTAATTGGGAGTTTGAAAAAGAGCTGGGGAAAAAAAAAACAATGGGGCAGTTAGGTGGCACAGTGAGTAGAGCGTTGGCCCTGGAGTCAGAGGGACCTGAGTTCAGATCCGGCCTCAGACACTTAATGCACACACAAACAAAAAAACCTAGACGTGTGACCTTGGGCAAATTACTTAACCCCAATTGCCCTCCAAAAAGCAAAAAAAAAAAAAAAAGATAAAGAGCTGGGTAAAGCTGAGTACGATGTGAATCTAAAAAGCAAAATGATAATAGGAAAAACTAAAAAGTATAATCTCATAAAATTTAGGGGCAAAAGAAAGAATTGATACAGAGGAATTAGTTGGGGGGGCAAGGTTGGGTATTTCTGGAACCTTACTTTCACTGGGAATGGATAAAGACAGAACAACATATATATTTAGAAGAGTGTGAAAATCTTCTTAATTCATAAAGAAAAAATAGGGTAAGGGAATAGGGTGGAGGGAGAGGATAGGGGATTCTTGGAGAGGGGCTAGGTTAAGGAGTAGAAAGGCAAGATAGAAGGAAACCAGAAAGGAATAAAAAAAGATAATAGGATGAGAGGGATAGAGAGGAAAATAGAAATCAGGAAAATATACAAGTAAATATAGTTTAGAATGTGACTGGGATGAATTTATGGAAACTGATAGCAGATTAAGAATTTGAATTCAACAATATGTTTATTTTAGAAAATGCTATAAAAAGTAAGAGATACACAGAAAAATAAAATGAAGGTCGGGGGCAGAATTTATTATGCAGAGAAGTAGGAATAGTAATCATGATCTCAATCAAAGTTAAATCTAAAATTAGTTTTAATCAAAAAAAGAGAAATAGGGAAACCACACCATTTGTCAACCATATTAATCAATAATTTTATATGATATAAAATAACTAGACAGTAAATCCCAAAACCTCTTTTGCAACTAAAGAAAAAGCAAAAAAAAATTTTATGGGGGGAATTCAAGATAAAAGTCATAGTGAGTCATTTTGGGGCCACAGAGATGCTTAAGAAGAACAGAAGAAAAATCTATGGGCCTTGGGGTAGAGGTAGTCAAGGAATACAGTGCAGCAGGAACAGGGAACAGCATCAGGCAGTGGCAGTAGGACAGTGTCAAGCATTCCAATACCAAGGAATAGTAAAAGGACTGAAAACCTGGGCAAAAAGAGATCCCCGGGAATCCAAACAGTAGCATTGGGCCCAGGATCTGGTGCCAGGATGAAGAGGAATAGTGACAGTCACAAGGGAAGAACAAGAATACACTTGACATGAGGCAATGGAAAGATCTCCACCTCTCTTACAACACATTAGATGCACCAAAAACTTGCAAGCTCCCAGACCAAACTATGAAAGCAGCAGAAAGACAGAAAAGAGAGCAACTCAACTCAGTTATCCCCCAAGAAGTGAGCAAAGCCCAAATCTAACATAAAGACCAAAGTCAAGATGTAGGCAGAAAAAATTAACAAACAAGCCAAAAAAATGACCATATGGTGTCAGGGAAGCTCAGTACACAAACACAGAAGGTAATCATTTGAATAATTTGAAAATATCTACAAAAATAGACTCAAAGAAAAAAATGTAGGTTGCATACAAGCAAAATGAAAATTTTTAGAAGAACTAAATAGATAAAAGAGCAAAAATGATTTTCAAAATCAAATAAAATTGGAAAAAATATGAGAGCTATGGAAGAAAAATATGAAAAGAGAAATAACAGTTTGGCAAAAAGAGGCACAAAAATACTAAAGAAAATGACTCCTAAATGCATCCTTTTCAGATCATGATGCAATAAAAATTATATGCAATAAAGGGCCATGGAAAGATAGACTAAAAACTGATTGGAAATTAAACAATTTTATCCTAAAGGATGAGTGGGTCAAACAAGAAATTATAGAAACCATCACTGATTTCATTCAAGGGAATGACAATAATGAGACAACATACCAAAATTTGTGGGTGGGTTGTGGGGGTGTTTTTGGGTTTTGGTGGGGTGTTTTTTGTTGGTTGTGTTGGTGTTTGTTTGTTTGGGTTTGTTTGGGTTTTTTGTTTTTGTGGTGTTTGGTGGTGGTTTTTGGTGGTGGTTTTTTTTTGGGTGGTTGTTTGTGGGGTTGGTTGGGGTGTGTTGGGGGGGTTTTTTTGTTGTTTTTGGGTTGGGGTGTGTTTGGGTGTTGTGGTTTGGGTGTGGGGTGGTTTTTTTTGGTGTGGTTTTGTGTTGGGTTTGTGGGGTTTGTCATCTTTCAGATCATGATGCAATAAAAATTATATGCAATAAAGGGCCATGGAAAGATAGACTAAAAACTATTGGAAATTAAAAATTTATCCTAAAGATGGTGGTCAAAGAAGAATTATAGAAACATATATTTCATTCAAGGAATGATAATAATGAGACAACATACCAAAATTTGTGGGATGCACTATAGGCAGTTCTCAGGGGAAGTTTTATATCCCTGAGTGCATACTTAATTACAGCAGTGAGAAGGGAGGTCAATGAATTGGACATGCAAGTGAAAAAGCTAGAAAAAGAACAAATTGAAAATCCCCAATTTAGTACTGAATTAGAAATATTGAAAACCAAAGGAGAGATTAATAAAATTGAAATTAAGAAAACTATTGAATTAATAAATAAAACTAAGAGCTGGTTTTATGAAAAAAATCAACAAAATTGATAGGCCCTTAGTCACTATGATAAAAAAAGAAAGAAGAAAACCAAATTATGAGTATCAAAAATAAAAAAAGGGTGAATCTACCTCCAATGAAGAGGGAATAAAAAATAATGAGGAATTATTTTTCCCAATCGTATGCACATAAATATAACAATCTTAGTGAAATGGATGAATATTTACAAAATCACAAGTTGCCCAGAATAACTGAAGAGGAAGTGAATTACCTAAATAACCCCATCTCAGGAAAAGAAATCAAACAAGCCATCAATGAACTCCCTAGGAAAAAATCTCCAGGGCCAGATGGGTTCACTAGTGAATTCCTCAAACATTTAAAGAATAATTGATTCCAATACTCTACAAACTATTTGGGAAAATTAGTGAAGAAGGAGTCCTACCAAACTCTTTCTATGACACAAATATGGTACTGATTCCTAAATCAGGAAGAGATAAAACAGAGAAAGAAAATTATAGACTAATTTCCCTCATGAATTTAGATGCAAAAATTCTAAATAAAATATTAGCCAAAAGACCCCAACAACTTATCACAAAAATAATACACTCTGATCAGGTAGGATTTATTCCAGGAATGCAAGGATGGTTTAATATTAGGAAAACCATCAGTATAATTGAGCATATCAACAATAAAACTAGCAGAAACCACATGATCATCTCAATAGATGCAGAAAAGGCTTTTGACAAAGTACAAGATCCATTCCTATTAAAAACACTAGAATGTATAGGAATAAATGGAGCCTTCCTTAAAATAGTTGATAGCATCTATTTAAAACCATCAGCAAGTATTATATGCAATGGGGATAAACTAGAAGCCTTTCCTATAAGATCAGGAGTGAAACAAGGGTGTCCACTATCACCCCTCTTATTCAATCTGGTACTAGAAACACTAGCAGTAGCAATTAGAGAAGAAAAAGAAATCAAAGGAATCAAATTAGGCAAAGAAGTGACCAAGCTATCACTCTTCGCAGATGATATGATGATATATTTAGAGAATCCTAGAGAATCAAGTAAAAAACTACTTGAGACAATAAATAAATTTGGCAAAGTTGCAGGATATAAAATAAACCCACATGAATCCTCAGCATTCCTGTACCTGTACATCTCTAATGAAACTCAACAGCAAGAGATAGAAAGAGAAATCCCATTTAAAGTCATTGTAGACATTATCAAATATTTGGGAATCTACTTGCCAAAACAAACCCAGAATCTATATGATCACAACTACAAAATACTTTGCACACAAATAAAAGCAGATCTAAATAGTTGGAAAAATATCAATTGCTCATGGTTGGGTCGAGCTAATATAATAAAAATGACAATTTTACCCAAACTGAACTATATATTTAGTGCCATACCAATCAATTTACCAAAAAACTACTTTGTAGAGTTAGACAAAATAATAACAAAATTTATTTGGAAAAACAAACGGTCTGGAATATCAAGGGAATTAATGAAAAGAAATGCTAGGGAAGGTGAACTAGGTATGCCAGATCTTAATCTGTATTATACAGCAGCAGTCATCAAAACTGCTTGGTACTGGCAGAGGTGTAGAGTAGTGGATCAATGGAATAGATTAGGTGCAGGAGACCCAGCAGTTAATGAATATAATAATCTATTGTTTGATAAACCCAAAGACCCCGGTTTTGGGGATAAGAATGCACTATTTGACAAAAACTGCTGGGAAAACTGGAATATAGTATGGCAGAAACTGGACATATATCACTATCTAACACCATATCCCCAAATCAAGTCTAAATGGGTCCATGATCTAGGTGTAAAGGATGATCCTGTAAGCAATTTGGGAAAGCAAGGAGTATTCTACCTGACAGATTTCTGGAAAGGGGAAGACTTTAGGACCAAAGAAGAATTAGAGAGCATTATAAAATGCAAAATGGATAATTTTGATTACATTAAACTGAAAAGCTTCTGTACAAACAAAGCCAATGCAACCAAGATCAAGAGGGAGGTGGGAAATTGGGAAAGAATTTTTACAACTTGTGTCTCTGATAAACGACTCATTTCTAAAATTTATAGAGAATGGAGCCAAATCTATATGAATACAAGTCATTCCTGAATTGACAAATGGTCAAAGGATATGAACAGGAAGTTTTCAGAGAAAGAAATTAAAGATATCTAAGCATATGAAGAAATGCTCTAAAACACTATTGATGAGAGAAATGCAAATCAGAACAACTCTGAGATACCACATCTCTCCAGTCAGACTGGCTAAGATGACAAAACAAGAAAGTGACAAATGCTGGAGAGGATGTGGACAAATTGGAACACTAATACATTGCTGGTGGAGTTGTGAACTTATCCAAACATTCTGGAGAGCAATCTGGAATTATGCCCAAAGGATTATAAATAATTTCATGCCCTTTGACCCAACAATACCACTTCTAGGGTTATATCCCAAAGAGATCATAGAAGTGGGAGGAAGACCCATATGTACAAAAATATTTTTAGCAGCCCTTTTTGTGTTTGCAAAGAATTGGAAACTAAAGGGGTGCCCATCAATTGGGGAATGGCTAAAAAAGTTGTGGAATATGAATGTAATGGAATATTATTGTGCTATAAGAAATGAGGAGGTGACGGATTTCATAATTACCTGGCGAGACTTCTACAAACCGATGCTGAGCGAGAAGAGTAGAATCAGAAGAAATTTGTATACAATCACAGACATACCATATCTGTGATGACCAATTATGACAGACTGGACTCTTTTCAGCAATGCAGTTATATAAGTCAATCCCGAAAGACTCAAGAAAGAGAGAAATGAACCATCCAGAGATATAAATAGAAAGAACTGGGCCTGAATCCTGATGGAAGCAACTAAATGATCTTTTCCTTTTCTTTATTTGGTTTTATTTCTTATTTACCATCTTTCATCCCACCTAGTACAATTGAATCTTGTTAACTGAAACTAAACTAATAAATTAACTAAAAAAATTATTGGACTACCTGAAAGCCATGATCAAAGAAAGAACCTAGAAGTCATCCTTCAAGAAATTCTCAAGGAAGATTGCCCTGATGTTTTAGACCCAAAGGGGTAATAGAGGTTGAAACAATCCAGAGATCACCTCCTGAAAAAGATCCCCAAAAGAAAACTCTTAGGAATATATAGCCAGGTTCCAGAATTCCCAGATCAAGGAGAAAATACTACAAGCAAGGAAGAAACAATATCAATATTGTGGAAACACAATCAGAATAGCACAGGACCTGGCAGCTTCCATACGGAGGAATTGAAGGGCATGGAATATGATATTCCACAGGGCAAAGTACCTGGGGTTAAAACCAAGAATTACCTGCCCAGAAAAACTGAGTATCTTGTTTCAGGGACAAATATGATCATTAGTGGAATAGAGGACTTTCAAGCATTCTTGAGGAAACAACTAGAGTTGAATAGAAAATTTGACATTCAGACACAAGAAGCAAGAGATGCTTGAGGAGGTAATCAGGGAAAAGAAATCAAAAGGAACTTATCAAAGTTGAGCTACTTACATTCCTCCATGGAAAAACAATAACTGTGACTGATGAAACCTTTCTCAGTATGAAAATAATTGAAGAAGGGTATATGGACATATGAATTCATATGTGAATGTGTGTATATATATTAAAAGTAAAAATGGGTAGAGCGCACAGGATGAATTTGGTGGGATGGATGATACTTAAGGGGTGAAGTTAAGAGGTGAGAGAGGAATGTAGCCAGAGGAGATGGGGAGAGACAGGGTAGGGTAAAGTATTTCATGTAGAAGAAGCAAGGGGAAGTGGTTGCAGGGGAGGGGAAGAACAGCAAGGCAAAAAAGCAAAACCATAATCTCATTGACTTTGGCTCAGTGAGAGAATGACATACATACTAATGTGATATGTCACCCTGCAGGAGAGTAGGGGGAAGTGGGATGAGAGGCGGGAGGATGGAGGGGAGGGCATTCTGAGGGGAGGGGAGGTTGGAAGTACCTACTTTTCAAGAGGGACAGGATCAAAGTAGGGAATGGACCAGTTGGGGTGTGGGATGGATATGAGGGAAATATAGTCAGGCTTTTACAATATATCTACTATAATATACTATATATACTATACTATACTATACAAAGGATATGAACAGGAAGTTTTCAGAGAAAGAAATTAAAGATATCTAAGCATATGAAGAAATGCTCTAAAACACTATTGATGAGAGAAATGCAAATCAAAACAACTCTGAGATACTATACTATACTATATATATAATATACTATATATACAATATATCTACTATAATATACTATAATATATCTACTATAGAAATGCTTTGCATAGCTATATATGTACAACACATACTGAATTGCTTATTTTCCCAGAGGGAGTGGGTGACAAGGGAGGAAGGGAATGGATCTGAAATTCAAAGTCTTAAAATTAAATGTTTCAATATATATATATATATATATATATATATATATATATATATATATATATATATATATACTATTATTAATACCATTTTGCATGTAATTGGGAGATAAGATGTGCAGGCATTTGGGCACAGAGTTTCACCTTGCCCTAATGGTAATGTCAAAGGGAGTATGGGAGAAGATATGGGAGGGAGTAGATTAGATGAGGGGATATTTTGTGGTACTGGTATTATGGGGTGGTGGGTAGGGTAAACATGGGGGAAAATTGTAACTCCAAATCTGGTGTGAATGAATAATGTAAACCAGAAGTTAATAAAGCATTTGTTTAATTGAAAAATTAGGGAGGGTGTGGAAAAATTTGTTCCAAAGAGCTGTGGAGTTCAAGGTATAGCCCAGAGTGATCTGCCCTACAAATTTGAACTTAACATACAGGAAAAAAGATACATGTTCAATAATAAAAGCGTTTGTAACATTTTTTAGAAAGAAAAAAAAATAACCCCATCTCAGAAAGAGAAATCAAACAAGCCATCAGTGAACTCCATAGGAAAAAATCTCCATTCCCAGATGGATTTACTAGTGAATTCTATCAAACATTTAAAGAACAGTTGATTCCAATACCCTACAGATTATTTGGGAAAATTAGTGAAGAAGGAATCCTACCAAATTTTTTTTCTATGACACAAATATGGTACTGATACATAAATCAGGATGAGATAAAGCAGAGAGAGAAAATTATAGACCAATTTCCCTGGTGAATACAGATGCAGAAATTTTAAATAAAATATTAGCTAAAAGACTACAGCAACTTATCACAAGAATAATACACTTTGATCAGGTAAGATTTATTCCAGGAATGCAAGGATGGTTTAATATTAGGAAACCCATCAGTATAATTGATTATATCAACAATAAAACTAGCAGAAATCACATGATCATGTCAATAGGTGCAGAAAAGGCTTCTGGCAAAATGCAACATCCATTAAGTATAGGAATAAATTAAGCCTTCCTCAAAATAATAGGCAGCATCTATTTAAAACTGTCAGCAAATATTAAATATAATGGGGACAAGAAGCATTTCCAATAAGATCAGGGGTGAAACAAGGATGTCCACTATCACCCCTCTTATTCAATCTGGTACTAGAAATGTTAGCAGTAGCAATTAGAGAAGAAAAAGGAACCAAAGGAATCAAATTAGCCGAAAAAGAGACCAAGCTATCACTCTTTGCAGATAATATGATAATATACTTAGAGAATCCTAGAGAATCAAGTAAAAAACCACTTGAGACAGTAAATTAATTTGGCAAAGTTGCAAGATACAAAATGAACCCACATAAATCCTCAGCATTCCTGTATATTTCTAATGAAATTCAACAATAATAGATAGAAAGAGAAATCCCATTTAAATTTACTGTAGACATTATAACATATTTGGGAATCTACCCGCCAAAACAAACCCAGTACCTATATGATCAGAACTACAAAACACTTTTCACACAAATAAAGTCAGACCTAACTAATTGGAAAAATATCAATTGCTCATGGCTGGGTCAAGCTAATATAAAGATGAAGATGAAGATGAAGATTTCTATGGAGAGCCCATGGAGTATTCAGAAGAACTCAGTGATTCATGTGTAGTGGAGCAGACAGAAAGAGGCTTCCAGTGTGCAGTGGCTGTACCAAGTCCACTGTTCAAATATATAATTGGGAAGAAAGGCGAAACCAGAAAGAAACTAGAAATGGAAACTCGAACTTCTATTAATATTCCTAAACCTGGAATGGAAGGAGAAATTGTGATCATGGGCCAGCACCGAGGTGGTGTCATCTTAGCGAAAACTCGAATTGATGTCCTTGTGGAGAGTTTCCGAAGGAAACAACCCTTCACTCACTTCCTTTCTTTTTCCCTCAACCACCCCAGTGTTCAGGAAGGGTTCTTGAAGTTCCAGGAGAAAGTCTTGGAGAAGTGCTTGATGGATCGTGGAGTCAACAGTTGCCTTTTCCAAAATCCAGCAAAATTTCATCTATTGGAACTCTGGTACTTCTCAAAGATCAAGAGATCCAAGGGGCATGTGAACTACTGCAGCAGTGTAAAGGAGATTTTATCAACAAAATTGCTGGAGGTAAACCCCTGTTATCAGAGATGTTGGGGATAGAATACATGAATGATGATCCTAGCATGATGGATGTTCTTTATGCCAAGGTCCACATGAAGGATGGTTCTGACTGGCTGCAATTGATAGCTGACCAGCTGGTAGAATGGTTTGTGTTGTCTGGATTGATGATGAAGGAATGGGACAGAGTGAAACTCCATGCTACAGTCATGAATACTTTCTTTAGGAAAGATCCCACTGCTGAAGACAAGAACAGTGCCCCAGCAGGCAAATCCGGCCTTCGGGAAAGAGAATCATTTGATGGCCAAAATATACTAAAGCTTTTTGAAAACGACAGCTTTGGTGATCTGTGCCTCAATTCAATTCATATATCTCAGAGGTTCTCCACAGACAGCTCTGGATACTATGCTTCCTCTGGGCAAGTTGACTTCTCCTGAGATCTTCGTTTTACCCAGCCCTTTGTATCTAATGGAACTGCAGTCAGTGTGGTGGCTTTTATATCTCTCTCTCTGGACAATAGCAGTGAAAACATTGATGATATCAGCAGGATTCTGCAAAATTCCCTGGGAGAATGTCAGTGCTAGAACCTACTCACTTCTTGCAGAAGACCAGCAGAGGGAGAAGTGCTCACAGCTCTTGCTTTGTCCCATCCCAATCTTCCCTACTTATGCAGGTGTACTGACGGTTCATTTTTTTTTCCTCTTTCACCCTTTCCTTCAATCAAAGTCCCTTTCCTTTTATTTTTTTGTCTCAGGGGAACTCAGAAGGCTATGTTTGAGGTGAATGATCAAAGCCTTCTCCAAAGTCTTCCCCTAATATCCTTTTTCTCATTCCTTCCTCTTTCCTCCAAAGTTCAACCACTCGGTGTTTTTTGGCTTTTTGGAGGGCAATTGGGGTTAAGTAACTTGCCTAAGGTCACACGGCTAGGTTTTTGTTTGTGTGTGTGTTAAGTGTCTGAGGCCGGATCTGAACTCAGGTCCCTCTGACTACAGGGCCGACGCTCTACTCACTGTGCCACCTAGCCATCCCTCAACCACTCATTTTTTTAAAGCAATTGGGGTTAAGTAACTTGCTCTAGGTTACACGGCTAGTCATTATTTATGTGTGGGTGCTCATTTCCTGAGGCCAGATTCGATCTCAGGTCATCCCAACTCTGAGGCCAGCACTCTTACTCACTGCACCACCTAGCCGCCCCAACCACTCATTTTTTAACAAGGTCTTTTAACACATGAACAATGCTTCTAGAGTTGTATAAGGATGTAACTCTTTAGCTCATTTGTGAATAAATTAATTTCCAAAAGTAAAAAAAAAATAATCTGAATCAATGGAAGCATCCTCCTTATTTCCCATCTTAACTAAAGCTTAATAAATCCCAAATAAGCAAGAAGATAGAAATCTTGAAAAGTAAAGGAGAAATTAACAAAAAATGAAAGTTAGTAAAACTGGACTAATAAATAGAAATAGAAGCTTGTTCTAAGAAAAAAAATTATGAGATTAACCATTGGTTAATTTGATTTAAAAAAAAAGAATAGGAGCCAAGATGGCAGAGTAGAAACAGCTCGTCCAAGTGACTCTGCCCCCAGATTCCCCCCAAACTATGTAAAAGGGGACTCTGAACAACTTCTGGAGCCCCAGCACCCACAGAATGACACAGAGAAGCTAACCTCCCACTGAGGACAGCCCAGCAGCCCTGCAGGAAGGACCAGCGCAGCACTCTGGGAGCCGGCAGCGTGCAGTGCGCAGAGTGCAGGGAGCTGAGCCGAGCGGAGCCCAGGTCCCCATGAGCCAAGGTTTTAGCCCCAGGGTGGCAGGGCCAGCAGCCAGCTGGAGAGACCCCAGAACACCAGCAGCTGTGGCGACTCCAGAACTATCAACATAGACATGCCTAGGACAAAGTAAGAGGTTAGTGTCCTATGGACTTTGGGCCCAGTATTTGGGGAATGCGTCAGCTCCCTCCCCTGGGGGCTAGAAGCCACTGAGGAGACACGCCATTTTGTTGTTTTCAGAGGCAGCTCCAGCTCCTGGCCTGCGAACCATAGGGAGATCCAGCGATCAGTCTTGGGGGGGAATCACTCTTGCTTTAACCTCCCTGGATCTGGATTGTGATCTAGGGTGGAAGTCATGGGTGGGTTTACAGCTTGCCAGAAACTGAAGTTGCCTTCCACACGTTCAGGACGAAAATTCCTCTATCTGTCCTTAAAGCCATAGTGTGGCAACAAGCCCAAAATTTAAGTAATTAAGTGGCAACATGCCAAGGCAAAGGAAACAGAAAAATTCAACCCTAGACTCCTATTTTGGGGGCATAGAGTGGGAAAAGGACTGTGAGGTCAGAAGTCCTGCTCCAAAAGCCCCAGGGGAAAACATGAGCGGGTTGCAGGCCATAGAGGACCTTAAGAAGGACTTTAAAAATCAAATAAGAGAAGTGGAGGAAAAATTGGAAAGAGAAATGAGAAGGATGCAGGAAAAGTATGAAATGAGGGTCAACAGCCTGACTGAGGAAAACAACACCTTAAAAAATAGACTAACTCAAATGGCAAAGGAGGCCCAAAAGGGCAATGAGGAGAAGAATGCCTTAAAAAGTCGAATTTGCCAGATGGAAAAAGAATCTCCAAAGTTCACTGAGGAGATTCATCCCTACAGAGTTAGACTGGAGCAAATGGAAGCTAATGACTTTAAGAGAAATCAAGATGCTGTTAAATAAATCCAAACATATGAAAGATTAGAAGGCAATGTGAAATACCTCATGGGAAAAACCACTGACCTGGAAAATAGATCCAGGAGAGACAACTTAAAAATTATTGGACTACCTGAAAGCCATGATCAAAGAAAGAACCTAGAAATCACCCTTCAAGACATTCTCAAGGAAAACTGCCCTGATGTTTTAGATCCAGAGGGCAAAATAGAGGTTGAAAGAATCCACCAATCACCTCCTGAAAAAGATCCCAAAAAGAAAACTCCCATGAATATTATAACCAGCTTCCAGAATCCCCAGATCAAGGAGAAAATACTCCAAGCAGCCAGGAAGAAACAATTTCAATATTGTGGAAACACAATCAGAATAGCCCAGGACCTGGCAGCTTCTACACTGAGGGATCGAAGGGCATGGAATATGATATTCCAGAGGGCAAAAGAACTGGGAATGAACCCAAGGGTCACCTACCCAGCAAAACTGAGTATTTTGTTTCAGGGGAAAATATGGTCATTCAGTGGAATAGAGGACTTTCAAGCATTCTTGAGGAAAAAACCAGAATTGAATAGAAAATTTGACATCCAGACACAAGAAGCAAGAGATGCCTGAGAAGGTAATCAGGGAAAAGAAATGAAAAGGAACTTATCAAAGTTGAACTATTTACATTCCTATATGGAAAAGCAATAACTGTGACTGATGATATCTTTCTCACTATGAAAATAATGGAAGAAGGGTGTGTGGTCATATGAATACATATGTGAATGTGTGTATATGGTTATAGTTATATATGGATAGAGGGAATAGGTTGAATTTGTTGGGAAGGGAGGATACTCAAGGGGTGAAATTATGAGATGAGAGAGGGAAGTGCCAAGAGGAGATGGGGAGAGACAGGGTAGGGTAAACTATCTCCTGTAGAAGAAGCAAGGGGAAGTGGCTGCAGGGGAGGAGAAGAATAGGAAGGCAAAAAGGCAGAATCACATTCTCATTGATTTTGGTTCAGGGAGAGAATGACATACATAATAAATGGGATATCTCAACCTGCAGCAGAATAGGGGTAAGGGGGATGAGAGGAGGGATGATGGATGGGAGGGCATCCTTGGGGGGTGGGGGCTTGGAAGTACCCACTATAGAAGAGGGACAGGATCATGTAGTGAATGGACCAGGTGGGGGGTGGGATGAGTGGGAGGGAATTATAAGCAGCCTTGTATAATATATCTACTATGATAATGTTTTGCATAGCTAGACATGTATAACATATACTGAATTACTTATCTCCCCAGAGGGAATGGGTGACAAGGGAGGAAGGAAATGGATCTGAAATTCGAGGTCTTAACATTACATGTTTCAAATATATATATAAATACTATTATTAATACTCTTTTGCTTGTAATTGGGAGATAAGATGTGCAGGCATTGGGACACAAAGACTCACCTTCCTGTAATGGAAAACTCGAAGGGGGTATGGGAGAAGGTATGGGAGAGAGCAGATTGGAGGAAGCGATAGCTTGTGGGACTGCTATTCTAGGAGGCTGGGTAGCGGAATACGGAAATGATTGTAACTCAAAGTCTCATGGAAATGAATGGTGTAAAGCAGAAGTTAATAAAACATTTGTTTAAAAAAATGCCTGTTCCTTTAAGAACTGACCACTCCTTAACCACTCCCTAATCCCACCTTACCTCACCTAGTTATCATATTTGGCACATGTTTTACTATAGTTTATCCTATATAAACTTTAACTGTACCCCTCTAAGTTTGCAGGTTCCCTAAGAACTTTTGCCCACTGTATAGTATAACAATAGATCTTTGCCACCTTGACTTAAAAAAAAAGAATAAAAACCAAATTTTCAGTTTCAAAAATAAAATTGGTAAATATAGCTCCAATGAAAATGAAATTAAAGCAATGCAACACCAATGTGATAGTCACAGCACCAGTGGTGACTATGAATATGTTGGTGTAGTTGTGAATCACAAAATGTAATGGGATCTCCATATGGAGGACAGAACAAAAGCATTTATTCAAATACCAGAAAACTAAGTCCCAAAACGAGAAAGTCAAATTCATTGCAGTAACCATGAAGTTGGTACACAGAGCCAATGCAATGAACACCCACATTCCCATTCCTTTCCAAACCTTCCCTCCATCAGGTCTTCAAAACAAAATAGACTCCCTTAAGCATGAATGCCCCTCTCTCACTCACCATAGCTGCTCAGCCTCCATGCTGCTTGCTTCTAGCAGTTCTGGCTTGCTCTCAACTTGTGCTCGGCTTTTTATCCTGGTCATTAGCTCCTCCCTGCCCCACCCTTTCTGTTGCATCAGCAAGTCCTTCCCACTGTGGGATTCACCAGTTCTGTTTTTTAACAAAGACTTAAATAATCAAATGGAAAGCTCAACTTGAAACAAGGTGCTAAGTATTTGTTTGCTTGCTAATACAAGGGGCAGAGAAGATCTTCAAATCCCCATTACTGTTACAAGCAATTACTAGGAGTTATTTTGCCCAATGATATGCCAACAATCTAAATGAAATGGTTGGATATTTACAAAAATATAAACTGTCCAGATCAACAGAAGAGGAAATAAAATACTTAAATAACCCTATCTTAGAAAAAAAAATTGAGCAAAATACAAATAAGCTCCCAGGAAGAGATGAATGTACAAGAAAAATTTACCAATAATCTAAAGAGTAATTAATTCCAATAGCATATAAACTATTTGAAAAAAATAGGCTAAGATGGAATCTTATCAAATTCCTCCTATAACACAAATTTGTTTTTATATCAAAATCAGCAGAGAAAGAAAATTATAAACCAAATTAATTAATGAATATTGAAGAAAAAATTAAATAAAATGCTAGCAAGAAAATCTATTGCAAAGTTCATAAATTCTGACTAGACTAAATTTATATCCAGAAATAATTCAATCAATATTAGTAAAACAATAAGCATAAGTGACCATGGTTGATTGTTGTCCTTCGTGTTCAAGGAGGACCAAGGTCACATTACTATGTCAGGATCAAGGTATGATATGCCCAATTGTGGCTGATCAGACCAATATAAGTTTGGAAGGCTCTACCAATGGCTGGGCACAAATAGTCCATGTGAACATTTGGAGTAGAGATGTCTCTGAATTTGCACATCTCACATTTCTTTTGAACTACTGTAATTCTGCTTTGCTCATAGAGCAAAGCCTCCTTTGATTCAGGCATGCCATATTGGATGGTCCTATACCAGTGTCTCCTATGTCTTACAATCAATTCCAAAGCTTTTTAGAGAGGCCTTGAGAATATTCTTGCATCACTTCTGATCTCAATGAGACCACTTGACTTGTGTGATTTCTCCATGAAATAGTCTTAAAGGCAAGCACATGATTGGTATTTAATCAATATGGTTAGCTCGTCATAATTGTGCTCTTTCTAGTAGAGTTTGAATGCTTGGAAGCTCATTTCAAGGAAAGACCTATGTGCCTGGTGCCACAAATGTTTTGGGAGAATGCAAAGAAAATTGTGGGAGAGAAGAGGGATTAGGCTGCCTATGAAACTGAAGATCTACAGAGCCATTGTGCTCACCATTGTTGTATGATTATGAAATCTGGACAGTTTAATGCCAGAAAACAGAATTGTTTCTATTTTAATTGTCTTAGGAAGATCCTCAAGATCACCTGGCAAGATGTGGCACCAGGCACATAGGTCTTTCCTTGAAATGAGCTTCCAAGCATTCAAACTCTACTAGAAAGAGCACAATTATGATGAGCTAACCATATTGATTAAATACCAATCACAATTAAAAAACATTTTTTTTCTCAGAAATAAAGACAGATCTAAACAACTGAAGTAATGTTAATTTCTCCTGGGTAGACCAACTCATTACAAAAAAATTATAATACTTCTCAAATTAATTTAGTTATTCAGTGTCATACTAATCAAATTACCAAAGATTTTACAGAGCTAGAAAAAACATTGACAAAATTCATCTAGAGCAGCAAAAAGTCAAGAATATTAAGGGAATTGGTTTTAAAAAAAAAGCAAAAAGAGGTGGGGTAGCAGTACCAGATCTCAAACTATACTAGAAATTGGTAATCATCAAATTGATCTCGTGCTACATAGGAAATAGAGTTGTTAATCAATGGAATAGATTATATTCAAGTAAATTATTACAATAGACTAGCATTTTATAAAGCCAACAAACTTTGGGGGCAAGAAGTAACTATTTAATAAAAACTATTGAGAAATTTGGAGTCTGGAAGAAACTAGGTTCAAAGATATGCTCAAAATGAGTACATGATTTAGACATAAAGGGTGATTTCACAAACACATTAGGGGAGCATGGGAAAAATAAAACAAACTACCTATCAGATCTATGGATAAGGGAAGAGTTCATGACCATACAGGAGATAGAGATAATCACAGGTAGCAAAATGGATAATTTGAATTACATTAAATTAATGGGGTTTTGCACAGACAAATAGTCAATAGTCAAAATTTGGAAGAACACAAGCACAGGAAAGTGAGAAAAAATTTATAAGTTTCTCTGATAAAAGTCTCATTTCTCAAATATGTAGGAAACTATGCCAAATTTATAAAAAAAATGAGAGCCATTCCTTAAATGATAAATAGTTAAAAAATTAAATAGGCAGTTTTCAGAAAGGGAAATCATAACTATCAAATAGTCACACAAAAGGCTTTTAATCACTAATAGTTGGAGACATGCAGTTTAAAAGAACTCTTGAGGTACCATCTTCTATCTATCAGATTGTTTAACATTAAAGAAAGGGAAAATGACAAATACTGGAAGTGATGTGGGAAAAAAGGCACACTAATACTTTTGGTAGAGCTATGGACTACCCCAACAATTCTGGAGAATAATTTGTAACTAATTCCAAAGGGCTATAAAACTTTCTATACTCTTTGACCCAGCAATACCACTACGAGGTCTGTATCCCAAAAAGACAAAAGATAAAGAAAAGTTCTCATATGTATAAAACATATTTATAGCAGATATTTTGTGGTGATGAAGAATTGGAAATTGAGGGAATGTCTATGAATGAGGAAGTCAATAAATATATTTCCATGTATGATTGTGATGGAATACTATTGTGATTTAAGAAATGACTAGGGGATAACTTCAGAAAAACCTTGGAAGATTTATATGAGCTGGTGCGATATGTGGTGAGCAGAACAAGGACAGCATGGTACAAAGTAATGGTAATATTTTAATGATACTCAACTGTAAAAGACTTAGATACTCTGATAAATAATATGATCCACAACAATGGCAAAATACTTGTTATTAAAAATGCTCTACCCCTCTAGAGAGACAACTGATGATCTGTGAGTACAGATTGAAGCATTCTTTTTCACTTTATTTTTATTTTTTTGGCAACATGGCTAATGTGAAAATGCTTTGTATGATTTCATATGTATGTAAATATTTTGTATATAATACATTGCATATGTATATATAATGAATATTATATTTCTTGCTGTCTCACTGTATGTGTTGAGGGAGTCAATGGAGTAAGAAAACTTTGAACTAAAAACAAAAAGAAAAAAATAATTTAAAAATGTCAATTCCCAGTTACATTTTAAATCTGGTTCACTCTTGAGCACTTGACTCTTCTAGTATAGTGGTACTGGAAATCTGGATTTAGTGTCAGAGGATTTGGGATGAATTGTATTTTTGGCCTTACTGTTACTATGATAATAGCCAATGGGTCATTTTGCTTTTCTTAGCCTCAGTTTCTCCTCTGTACAACATAGGAATTGGACTTGATATCTAAACATTTTCCTAGATCTAAAACTAGCATCTTAAAAATTCAACTCCTGGGGGTGGCTAGGTGTCTCAGTGAATAGAGCACCAACCCTGGAGTCAAGAGGATTTGAGTTCAAATCTGGCCTCAGATACTTAATACTTGCTAGCCATGTGACATTGGACAAGTCACTTAACCCCAATTGTCCTGCCTCCCCACCCCCCCATCAAAATGCTAAATAAATAAAGAAAGAAAAATTCAAACTCAGAAAAAACAAAAACTATTGGCCAATTTTATAGGCAAAGGATCTGTCTCCTTGGAAATAACTGACATTATCTTGGCAACAAGATGAGCAAAAATTAGGGTGCAAATGTCAGTAAAAGTATCATAATAATAAGAAATATGGGAAATTTAGAACCTTGGATGACTTTGTGAGGCTTTCCTCTCTTCCTCCTTTATTGCACATCACAAGCACATTTAGCCATGAAAGTGAAAGCTTTTTTTCTCATTTTTAAAGCAGAACCTTGTCACTCTCTTACAGACTGTTATAAACAATTACAAGAGAACAGCTTGCTGCTTTGAGATAAAGGAAAATTTGTCCATCCTGTTTCAACTATGTGTTTCATTATTTTATGGAATTTTCCACCTTAGTCTTTTTCTGTAGTCTTTTAGGACCATAATATTACTAAGTGTTTAGATTAATTTGTGGCCCCTTTTTCCCTTTCTCCTCTGCCATTTCAACAACTGACTGGATGTTTGCTGAGAGGTTGCTATAGCTGTCACCATTGCCTGTGGCAAGGTTGCTGCCACAGCAGCTAATTCACTTACATAGCTTGGCAGCTATCACGGATAGCACCTGCCATGGAATGCTGTCTCTGCTGTGATGTGGATCCAGCTGAGCCCACCTGTTTTCTTTTTTGTTGTGTCTTACTATAATTACTATTAGGAAGCTTCCTGACCACCAAAGGAGTTCCTACTTCCCTTCAATATGCTTATTGTTTGGGCTTTGAATTAAATGACATCCTGTAGTTTACGTGGTTGATGACTGTGGTCATCAATTGTATGAATTTGTCATATGCATACTAATTCCTTCTTTGGGGACACCTGTTATAAAGCTATATTCAGACAAAATTTACCTAGCTTTTGGTATAGTGGAAAGAGGCTTGGCTCTGTATTCAGAGAACCTGAATTCAAATATATTCTGCTTCTGTTTCTTTATGTGCAACCCTGGCAAGTTACTCAGTTTCTCTGAATCTTATTTTTTTTCATCTGTAAAATGAAGGGGTTGAATTAGATGATATCTTGGACCCCATCTAGTACTAAATTAGAATCTCATCATGTCAAGGCTCTAAGACTTTATGTTATGTGGTTATCAATCATAGTATACCACAGCCTCCAAAGAATTATATTTGTCAGTCACATTAAAGAAAATGGAAAGTTATGTTTAGTGCGAAGAAGTGGACTGCAGTATTTTTTTTTAAGATTTTCCTTTTAATATGCCATGAGTTACCTTGATTGTTTGTCTATTTTCCAAAGTTTTAAATCTTACCAGCTTCCATTTCCCAACCC
This sequence comes from Gymnobelideus leadbeateri, assembly GCA_011680675.1. Taxonomy (NCBI): domain Eukaryota; kingdom Metazoa; phylum Chordata; class Mammalia; order Diprotodontia; family Petauridae; genus Gymnobelideus; species Gymnobelideus leadbeateri. The sequence continues at coordinate 354,770 of WOXC01004894.1, read as the reverse complement.
TCCCAATAGGCTTTATCCTTTTTGTTCTAATGGAAGAAAAGTTGCTGGAGACAGTTCTATGCACTTTTTTTTTTAAAGAAAGCAATACAATGCCAGTGGCTTGAGTTGGCCATATAGTCCCATATGAGAAAGGGGAAAAAGTGTACAAGCATCAGAAAACTAGTCTTGAAATATTTCCTTCAATTTTATACTGGATCAGCTTTTTAATCAGTTAAAAAAAAAAAGTAGCAGTTGGAACTCAAAACAAGACTGCAGTATTTTACAAGGATGAATTACACACACACACACACACACACACACACACACACACACACACACACACACACACTAAAAGAAATATAACCAGAAGAGGAAGTTGAGTGCTCATATTATGAGAGTATAACTTACGGATCACCCATTCTTTCCTTCTTCCCTTCCTACCTTCCTTCCTTCCATACTTCCTTCTCTACCTTCTATTTCTCCTGCTCGTTCTGAACATTTCACTATTTGTTTCATGGTCTACATAATTATAATTGCTTTTAATTTTTTTCCTCATGGAGTGAAAATTTCTAAAGAACTACATTTGAACAATCTAATCTTAAGTAATGTCTGTGTTGTTGCCATTATACATGTTGCCTCATTGTCTTCTCCCCACATACCCTATTTTACCTCACGCTTTGAAATATCAATTAATGTAATTCAAGTAGTGAGGGGAAAAGTATTGCCCAGTGGCAGAAATTACCATTTGTCTGAAATAAACTGCCTTCCTCGTGTTCATTCTCCTTCCCATTTGACATGCAATTTCCCTTCTGGAGGAACCTATGTAGTTTAAATAGATCTAGAGGAAAGTACAAGGTAGGCTCATTAGACCCTTTGTGAAGGATTATTAGGAGATCAAGGACAGGATCACAGATTTAGAACTAGAAGAGACCTGAGAAATCACCTAGTTCATTTCCCTCATTTCATAGATGAGGAAATGGAAAACTAAATGGATTAAGTACTTGGTCCAAGGTTATTCTAGACAGAAATAAAAAAGCTGGATTTTGAACTAAACGTCTATGCCTTGAAATTTAAATGTTAAAGAATATATTACTGATTTTGGAGCCAGACTGAAGTAGCAAAGATTTCTTAACTGTTATCTGACATTGCTAAGAGGTAGCTAGGTGACACAGTAGGTAGAGCACGGGGCCTGGAGTCAGGAAAATCTGAGTTCAAATTTAGTTACTCATCAATCAATCAGTAACATCTATTAAGTGGCCATTGTGTGCCAGGCACTATATTAAGCTCTGGCTACACAAGAAGTGGCAAAAGATAGTCTTTGTCTTCAATGAGTTCACAATCAAATTGTGAGTTTACTAGCTACATGACCGTGGACCAATTACTTAGCCTTTCTCTGCCTTAATTTCCTCAACTGTGGAATAGAGATAATAAAAGCACCTACCTCCCAGAACTGTTGTGAGGATCAAAGCAGATAATATTTGTGAAGCACTTAGCACAGTGCCTGTCCCCAAGTAGGAGTTGTTAAATGCTTGTTTCATTCCTTCCTTCCTCTCCTGGGCTTTCACTATTAACATCGTTGTACCCCATCTCAGACTTCTAATGCCGATGTTCTGCCTTGTCCTCTGTTTACACTGCACTAGTAAACATATTCACTGACTTTCAGTGTGAACATTTCTTTGTGTTCTTCTTTCAGACTTGAATTATCATTACCATAGCCCCTGGTGGTGATGCCAAGGGTTCAGAGATACGAGCCACACTAGAAACATTACATTCAGCCAGAATTTATCCAGTTTCTCATTCTTGTCTTTTCCTTAAACTCTGTTCAAGATTTTTGAAGTCAACTGCAGATTTTAGCAGAAAGATGATAAAGTAGAGAGCCATTAGCTACTCTTTCACTGGGATGTATGGGATGTCTATGAGACAGAAAACACTAAAAAGAACTTCCCCTCTAAGAAAAGAGTATGCAATGGTTATTAGTGACAATATAATCATTGCTTTCATGACCATGGGGAAGAATTTCTCTTACTTTCCCTTTTCTTCCCTCTTGAAGCTAAAGGAAGGGTAGCCAAGGCAGAAGCATTTCACTGAGATTTGTAGGGATAGGAATTTAAATACTCAGGCTTCAGAAATCATTTAGAGCCATAAAAGAAACCCATCTCAAATTTGACCTCAAAGTGCTTTTAGAACTCTTGATCTTCACCTCTACTAGGACATTTCTTAGTTTTTCTTTCATTTCTTTTTTTAAGCAATTGGGGTTAAGTAACTTGCTCAAGCTTACATGACCAGTTATTTATGTGTGGGTGCTAAGCACTGAGGCCAGAACCGATCCTGGGTCATCCCGACTCTGAGGCCAATGCTCTTACTCACTGTGCCACCTAGCCACTCCTTAGTTTTTCTTAAAGACATTCAAAATTAAAACAAACAAAAGTATGCTCTCCAAAATTGTATTTGACTCTACTTGCCTGACTTTTATTTCCACCCACCAATTTCAGCTCTTCATTGGACACTACAAATTTGCCCTTATACCTACCCAGTGGTGGAACTTTCTGTCTTTCCTGTTGTTACCCCTTTATCCTTACCAGGAACATTTACTTGCAGGCCTCAATCTCCAGAGGTGATGGCCACATACACTCTATTTATCTTTGTATCACTATCTTAGTATAATGTGAGCCCAGGTATTCCTGATCCTAAGTCCAACACTAATGACTTCATCATACTACCTCGTAAAGGAGACAAGGCAGGTATTATCCCTGTTGTATAGGTTAGGGAAGGAGGTTAATGAGGCTAATGATAGATTTTATTACTACCCCATCCAGAGGCACATTTTAGGTAACTTTGTAGAGTGAGAATTGGGGAGCTTGTTTTTGCATGAATTTTTATATCAACTGCTTTGAGGTATGTCAATGAAAAATAAACACTATTCAGTCCTGCTGCCCAATATGTATCATAAACTTTCTTGTGGCACAAAAATTGAGATGCTTTCAATTAATACTTTTTAGTCATTTGTTAACATGGTAAATGGGCATCAGCACTGTCATTTCTATTATCATGTCCTGCCATTCAAAGTAGGTGTCCTTTATAGTAGAGATATCTTAAGTCTCTTTGAGACAGGACCCAAAGGGGGAGAGAATCTTTGGATCCATTTCTATTCCTGATGCCTCAAGTTTCAAGTGTCCTTTGGTCCTTTGATATTGACACATACTATGTTCCTAAATAGAGTGGCATAACTATTTATTTAAATAATCGCTTAACTTCTGGTCTTGCTTGCATAGTTTTTTTCATTGTGTCATTGTCTCTCATATTCAATGACTCTGTTCTAAGATGAAGAACATGTCATGATATCATTTTACATTATTATACTTAGTTTGATGACCCTGATGGTCATCAAGTCTTAATTCAAAAAGTCTTAATATTTAGAAGATTTGTCAATTTATTTATTTTCTATCTCTCTGTTTTTACAAAAGGTTGCATGAATTATAAATACAAGTATATCATTATGTAATATATATACTTATAAATAAAAATACGAAACAATGTTCTAAGTGGGTTCTATTTTAGAGCTTGACATATGCTATTAATGAGCATTATGCTAGATAAGGTTAATCTGATCCACAATTTCCTCAACAATACAATATGGATAATAAGATCTACTCTGCTTACCTGATAAGGTCATTTTTAGGGTCAATTGAAATAATGTGTGTAAAAGAATTATGAAAATTTAAAAGTACTATACAACCAAAAGATATCTTGAGATGAGCATATCTCAAGTTCTAGTAAATATACACGACAATAATGCAGAAAATAAATACTTGTAATTGCACTGAATTTAATAGGAACCATATAGTGGGAATTGCAGAAATGTGCTATGGGTAATGCAGAAAGAAAGTAAAAGCAGAGCCAAAAAGAAGAGAAAACTCTAAATAATATTTTTATTTATGTTAGCACAATAGTGACCAGATATAATATAAAAATGGCAGCTCTTTCTTATCTTTGTCAGTTTTGTTAAATGAATCTCTGGCATAAAATTGATGCTACTGGCATGCATGTAGCTAGTGTGCTAGTGGATATCAAGGACATTGTAGGAATTGAAAGAAATTGCTGGCCTGATATCAACAGGACCTAGTGAAGTTGTAGCTGAAGTGGAAGCAAATGATCTCAAAAGAAAAATTTGACCTAAGAGACTCTTTTTCATAGGTCTGATTCACAAAAGAGGTGAAATAACCCTGAGGTTATAGTATATGTTCATAAACATGTACTTCAAAGGAAAGGTTGAATAATAGCTGCAAATCAGCAGAAAATCAACAAAATGGCAGTAGCACTTAAGCAGAGAGCAAGAAAATGGCAATATATAATAGAAAATACCCCAGTACATGAAATCAGAAGTTTGCAGTTCAATGGAGAAAGTCTCTCAGCTGATGATATCAATATACCACCAGATGAGTGTGGCACCATGCTTGCAAAACAAAAAAGTTAGCTTTGAAATGAAGTGGTATTTCAGAGAAGATGTGGACTCAGAAATATGTCTCTGAAATTTTAGCATCCTCATTCCCATTGTTGGCATGATAATTTGTGGGAGAGTGTGCCCTCCATGTACATAGGGGAAGTTGTCCTGGTCCCTTACTTTTATGTTCTTTATAATTAAATATCATTCTCTTATTATCCCTTTATAGATGTTCCCCAGTGATCTTCCTCCATCCTGATTTTCTTCTTTTCATATATTTTCTGTCTTTTTGTCTCTCCTTGTCTGTCTGTACTTTGTGGTGAAAGCATCTGGTCTATTGAGTATCTTTGGTCTCTGTGGTGAAAGCATCTGGTCTATTGAGTATTTTGGTCTCTGCCGTCACTTCAGCTGCTTCTGACTTCCAGCTTTGAGAGATAAGATGGAAGGTGCTAATGCCACTTCAGGCTGCTTAAGAGACAATAAGTCTTTGGGCAGAAGTTATCTTGGGAGGAGCTGACAGTCTACATCATAACCTGCTCTTCAGCTTGATACACTGGGACTTTGTAGGTTGCTTTATGTTGCCTCACTTCCAATTGCAGCATTTCTTCACTCTGTATTGCCTGGCATACATTCTCATCTCCACACTTTCTCTGACATCTGTTGCTATGACTCGGATAAATGAGTTTCTTTGCTACTTCTTTTGTGTATATTCATTGTGGAACTGGCATTTGGTAGGAAAGAAGTTAAGCCTTAGAAATCAAATTTGGGATCCTAATTTCCTTATTAAGAAACAGTGATAAGAAAGGTACATCCCCTAGACTGATAATATATGGAGGAGCAGATAGTCACCAGTCTATCCCTGTACTCCTTCTCTCTGAAGAGAGCAGAGTGGTCAAGCATCTGACCTCAACATTGAGCTTCCCCTTCTGGCAGGAATTATAGTCTCCCTTGAAGAAAGGTGAAGGAGAAGATGAGAGAGATGCCTGTTCTGCCTCCCTTTGAGCTACACAACTTACCCCAGCTACTTGTGAGGGACAGCTTTGTTATAGCAAAATCCAAGTTCTGGGAGGAACTCCTACCGGAAGAACTGAGTTGTAGGTATTCCAGTATAGGTACAGCTAAGACATAGTGCTCAGATCTAGAGATCAGAAGTGGAGCTAAGAAAGAAATTACTATTGTACACAAATAAGCCTCTGGATTATGTGAATTCGAATATTTGTGATCACTTCAGATAATTGTTGTTAAATGTTAATCAGGAAATAGCTTTAATATCTATTCTATAAATTGCTAATGTTTGAAATTGGCATGCAATGATATATTATGTGTCTTTATGGTCAAAACAGATTTCTCCTCCAACATTCATTTGGTTTTTTAAAAAAAAATTTAATTTATTGACTTAAGAGAATTAACCATACGTTTCACATAAAAAACTTAATAGGCAGTATGTCCTCTTCATTACAATCTTATTTTATACAATTTGGAAATGAATTCACAATAAGTTTTTAAAATATTACTTTTATTTTACTTTTCCATTCAACTAATAAGCATTTTATGTTCTTTCCATGGATTTAGGGGAGTTGGAGGGAGAGAAAAAACTTTGTAAAAAATATGCATTAGTCACTGGCCATGTCCAAGAGTACATGTCTTGCATGCTCTTGCTCTCTGTCACACACACACACACACACACACACACACACACTATGTATGTGCACATGCATATACACACTAACATTTATTTGGATAATGAAAATATCATGATAACTGGATCTAAACCATTGGAAATATGCAGTGTAAATTAAAATAGTGTAGCCACTTCAGAGCATTCCTTATTTGCACAAACTTGGACAAAACTGAATGATAACAGCTAACATTTTTATAGTGATTCAAAGTTCACAAAACATTTTACATATATCACCTTAGCTGATATGCTCAACAACCCTGTGAGGTGCCTGCTATTGTTATCCACATTTTATGTATGGAGAAGCTAAGCCAAGAGCTTAAATGACTTCTGAAGTCAAATAACTAAGTATGTATCTGAGGCTGTACATGACCTTCAAACTTCCTGACTCCAAGTCCAGCATATTGCCTGTTATACCACATAGGCACTCAATTAAATTTGATGTGGTAATGAATAACTGACCATACATTAGTAATTAGTCCATCAATAAGCATCTATTAAGTAACTACTATATACCAGGTATTGTGTTAAGCCCTGAGGATACAAAAAGAGGCAAAATACAGTCTCTGCTCTCAAGGAAATCATGGACTAATGGGGAGGACAACAAGCAAAACAAATATTTATAATCAAGCTATAGGGGATAAATAAGAAGAAATCATTAAGATAGAGAAGGCACTAGAATTAAGAAGGGTTAGAAAAAGCTTACTGTAGGAACTAGGAGAATTTTGTATGCAATTACAGACACATCTTATCTGTGACAATTAACTTTGATAGACTGGGTTCCCCTCAGCAATGCAAAGTTAGAAGACAACTCCAAAAGACTCATGATGGAAAGGGATATCCACATCCAGAGAAAGAACTACAGAGTCTGAATGCAGATTGAAGCGAACTACTTGCTCTCTCTTTTGTGTTTTGTTTTGTTCCTTCTTTTTCCTTGTTCATTCCATTGGTTATAATTCTTTACAACTTGACTAATGTTTAAAGTGAAGGTATTTATCAAACCTATATTGTATTGCATCCTGCCATGGGGAAGGGGGAAGAAAATTTGGAACTCAAGGGATTATGGAACTGAATGTTGTAAACTTAAAGTAAATAAGTGTTTTTTTAAAGCTTACTGTAGAAGATAGGATTTTAGTTGGAACTAAAGGAAGTCAGGGAGGTCAGTAGGTAGAGATGAGGAAAGGGAGAACCTCAGACATGGGAGACAGTCAGAGCAATTGCCTGGGATGGGAAAATCTAGAGTACTACGTAATTTGTTTTAAAGTTTGACAGAGAAAGTGAGGCTTGGGCGGGGGAGGATCCTTTGACTAAACTGAAAGTAATCTGGATCTCTCCTAATTTATCCAAGTGTAAATAGAAGCCACCAATAGAGGACTGAAGGACCCCTCTCAACATCCATCCTCATCAATAGGCTGTATATACTCAATCTGGGCACTCCAGACTCCAGCAGTGCCCCCAAATCATGTAGGAGTTTCTTCCTACTTAGCAATTACTGTGGCTACCTCATCTCCTGTGGTGTCCACAGCTAGAGGTGCTGTGTAGCCAATTGATTGTCAGCTTCTGACTTCATCCACCCCTGAGATGTGAACATTGCTTTGGGGAAAACTTAGGGAATAGCATAGTTTCTTATATAACAGTTTAGGAGATTTTTCTGAAGAAGATAATTTCAGTGCCACATTTTTGTAGTGCAGACTGCTGCCATGTCTACTATTATAAGAACTCAGCCTATATACTTAATACACTATGTATTTTTCACTGCAAAATGATTTTTTGAAATAAAACAAATGTGTCCCAAACACACAAACCTAGGAAATACATTCCATTACTTCAGAATATATATATATATATATATATATATATATATATATATACATATATAGTCATTTTAAAAACTAAACTACTCATAGGGAAGGATTAATGTTAAGGAGAGGATTAAACTATAACTTTATGGTATTATCTTATGAACATTTTCTGTGCTGTGTAATTTGAGGATTTTCTCAGCTTACATTACATTAAACCAAACATCCTCATCTCCTACCCATGAAAAATATTAATAATTCTGGGACAAGGGACTCATTACAAACAGAACAGAAGTAACATATTCTTTTCCTTTTATTCAACAGTTATTTAAATGACTCCTGTATGCAAAACACTATACTAGACACGTGGGAGAAGAAAAGAAAAATGTCTTAAAGAGCTCTAGCCCTCAAAGAGCTTACATTTGGGGGTAGGGGGCGTAAGGAGTGGATGAATAGAATATGTTATGTACACAAGTACATACATTTGGCCAGGTAAGGAGTAGGGATGGAATTAGATTTTATATATTTAGGGATATCTAAGGAATTTCCTAAACTGATAATAGACCTGTATATTCTCTGAAACACGTAGTCCTTATAGAGTTGCCTGGGGCCACTGAGAGGACAGGTAATTTGCTCTGGGTCACAAAGATAGCATCTGTTAGAGATGAGACTTGAATCCCATTCTTCCTGACTCTGAACAATCCCAGTTCTCTATTCCCTATATCATTCTGTTCCTTTTAAGTACAAAGTATGTGCAAAGAATTTTTTTAAAGGTTGCTCTATTTCTATAAAGACAATAGGAGGAGGAGGAGGAGGAGGAGGAGGAGGAGGAGGAGGAGAAAGGAGGAGAGAGAGAGAAACTTCTATTGTCTTGGTTTGAGTAGAGGGCAAGCCCGAATGTAAGTTGTACAAATAATGTTATTTTCTTAATTAACAACAAGGCCCTATAGGGCCTGGAAATTGAAGAGAAGACAGTCTCTTAGCTCCCTGCAGGAGATTCCTTCAGAGATCAAAACAATGGTAGCTAATTTTCTGGAGCATGTACACAGGGTCTTTGGGGAACCAGATGATGGGAAGGTATATCTATAATAATAATGATAAAAAGAAGAAGAATTAGCATTTGTATGGTGCTCTTAGGTTTGCAAAGAACTTTATATATGTGAACTTATTTAATTCTAGAAACAAGTTTTTGTGGTAGGTGTTAAGAATTAAACCAACCTATATGAAGCAAAGATCACAACTGGAGATTGAGAAGATAAGTCCATAAGATGGTCAAATTTTTATCTAACAGATTATAGTGAAACGAATGCGGGGCAGAGACCCTGTGCAGCAAATAAGTTGCCTGTAATGTTAGAGCTGCAAATTTCCTCCCTCATTTCTTGATAGATTCCTTGTGGTGGTGATAGTGGTAGGAGCAATGGGGATGGTATCTTCACAGGTCTGTTGATCTAAGCTCATGTTGATCTAGAGCCCATTCACAGAGAGTATAGAATTGGAGCCAGTAGTGGTTAAGTTGTGGCAAATCAATCACTCACTCAATGAGCATTTATTAAGCTCTTATACTAGGCATGCCAATATAAAATGAGAAAATGCTTTTTCTCAAGATGCTAGATTCTGTTTACAGAGTACTCTCCAAATTGGACTGATTTACCCTAGACTGCCCATTATCCCATTATCCCTTGAAAGGGTATCTTCATTGCAGTCATTAAGCCTACATGAAAAATAGGCCTGTGGGGATGGGGGTTGGGGAAGGAGGGAGAGAATTTGAAACTCAAAGTTTTAAAAACAAATGTTAAAATTGGTGTTTACGTGTAACTGGAGAAAAATTAAATGCTAAATAAATACAAAAAATAAATAAAAAGATACTGGTAACAAAAAAAGAAAGAAAAATAGGTCTGTCTTGCCACCTCTTTCTGTTTTGTGGAAAGGAGAAGCAATATATTTGGTCTTTGCTCATCATCAAAATTTTGATACCACTCAACACTTGGAAAGAAACAAAAAATAGAGAACATTTTGTTTATTGCTGAATATGCTATTTTGAGGACAAAAATGAAAAAAAAATATTCTTTCTCCTTTCCATTCCATATTCCCAGTGGAAAGATTCATTTTGACATTGTCAAAATAATCAAAAGATCCAATCTCTATCACAACAGAAAACAAATGTTATTAGCCATGCCCTCTGGAGAAATGACTTAGTACAGGAATATGAGGAATCTCAGTCATGGGCCATAGCCTTCAGCATTCAGTTTAATCTTTTTAGCAGTACACATATTTCCATGATGCCATCGCTGCCCACCTAGTGAAACAAAGACTACTTTGGTTCACAGGGGATGGTTCCCATCTGGTGAGCTAAGACCTTGGCTAATTTTTTTAACTTGCTCCCAGGGATATCTATGAAAGACTTGCAATTTCAAGACTCCCACAATATTATACTTTGATGAGTTTTCAGAAAAGTCATTGCTTTCCCTGCAGCACATTATCTTTTATCAGAATCCCAGCAGCTGTCTGTAAAGTTATTAACTTTGTTCCATGTGTTTCAATTGTCTTCTCAAGTCCAGGATTACTATCAGTTTCCATGTTGATAAATGACATTTACCAATGATATCTATTTTTAAACATATATTATTTACTTAAGAAAGGTCTCTTTTCCTTTAAGAGAATGAGATAATGTTATTATTCTTTACCAACGATAAGAATTTGTCTCTTCTGCCAAGTCTATGTAGTGTGCTGTGAATAGGAGGTTTTCATAAGGTCCCCTACAAGTTCATATTGTTGCTACAGGCCATCCAGATGGGAAGGCTGGAGAATCTGCACATTTCAAAACAGGGTGGTGAGAAGATTGATTCTGACGCAATTTCATATTAATTTTTCTTTTCACTAGTAATTATCTCTATCCACTAGGAAAGGATTGAGGAAGGTAAGGATGGTTCTGGTTATACCTTACAGTGTTATACCCTCTTAGTTATACTGAGTTATACTCTCTGAGTTATACCTTCCCCCAATGTGGCACTCAGTTGTGAGTTGGCTCTCCAGAGGGAAGCTGGCTCTAGAATCCAGGATTCTAGGGTTCAGATCTCTAAAAATTATAGCTCACAAGTCTTTACCCCATTAATAAGGTATATGGGGTATTCAGAGAGTATTAGCACCTCTGGGGTGAGGATTTGCCAACTCCTTTTCAGGGCTATTCATCTACTTGGCACACAACGCTCACCTTTGGCTCCAAGAAGCTGTAGCATATGCCAGTGACCACATCCCAGTAAAACTGTCTCAGTAGATGAACTAAGTCAGATTGAAGGTAACCAACAGGCCTCAAACCCATTGTTGGGTTACAGGGATGTCAACGCTAAGCATGAGAGACTTTTCCCATGAATGAGAATAATTTGTTCTGAAGACCATGAAGGCAGTTCAAACAGGCATTGTGGAGTACTTCAAGCTTGGTCAAACATTAAAGATGCCAAAGTTATCCACCACATCCTTGGCCATTGTCAGTCATCTTGACTTTTGTCACATCACTGGACTTTAATTAGTCTAGAAGAGAGAGACTGATATCTTCTTACAACTCTGGCTCCCTTAAATCCATCTCATGTCCAAGTCAAAACATCACTCTATGATGTCATTGGTCCTCTCCAAAAATGAAGGCCTAGCAATAGCAACAACAAGAACAACAGTAGACACAACAAGCTCATAGCAAAGACAATTACTAAGATTAAGAACAATAGTTACAACACATTTGTCCCCAAACCTCATCCACCTCGTCCACAAATACATGCAGAATCTGTGAAGAGATTGGGGCAAAAGCACTGTAAAATCACACTGAGGCATGTAAGTAGGGAATATATTTAGTCCAATTAACTCATTCCTCTGGGGAATCATATGTCCTTTATCTTTGAATTTTCATTCTCTTGGGTGGATTCCTCAACTTTATTCACAGGGTCTGCTCCTCTCTGTTGGGCCCCTCTCAAATATTGGGACTATTCCTCCTTTGAATCCAAGTCAGCTCCCTTCTCTGATACCAGGTGTTACATTCCTTGAAACTGCTTCTTTCTTTGAGTAACTTTTTTGTGTTTGTGTCTGATTTCAGAATATGTATCTCTCCTACTTTCCCACAAACTCTCAAAGTACTTCGCAAATAGCCCTGTTTATATACTCCATAGTCCATGGGAAAAGGAGGAGACAAAATCCCCTCCCCTGTCCTGCCTGCCTCTAGTAAGGCTTACATGGTATTTTTACTCACTATTTTCCTTCTCAGCCTCTTTTTTTTACCCCATACCAGTTACCTTATCTTCTCCCTTTACCCTCTTATTCCTAAATTTACCTTTCCAAGTCCTTCCCTTATCTATTTATCCCACCCTCCTAACATCCTATCCCTCCCACACCCATCTAAAAGTCCCTCTCCCATCCTATCCCCCAGTTTTCTCACTTATTTAGAAGTTCAGAAGACTTCTAAGTCTTTTCAGAAAAAATCATTGTTTCTTCTTCAACCTAGATGGTTGTAAGGTTCCAATATTGCCAGTCCTCAACCCCTACCTGCTTCCTCTATATTACTTCTTCCTTCCATGGCCCATTTTTTTTTTGAGAAAATTTCTCCTTTTAATTTTTCCTACCAATTTTTTTAGAATCATATCATATACAACACAGCCCCAGCCTTTCTTTCAAACAACCTTAGTAATGATAACAGTTTTAGGAATACTATTACTACTAATAATAGCTAATAATGACTAATACTAAACATTTTCATATATCATAATTAAACAGTTCTGTGCCTTATAAATAGTCTTTATTTATTTCCTTATATTTCTTTGGGATCTTTTATGTTGAATTTTCCATTGAGTTCTGGTCTTTTTGTTGCAAATACCTAAAAGTTTTTCAGTTCATCATATGTCCATTTTTTTTCATTTGGTATTATAATTAACTTTGCTAGATAAGTTATTCTTGGATGAAACCCAGCTCTTTTGTTCTTCAAAATATAATGTAAACTCATCATCTTTTAGAAATTGTACAACGTCTTTTGAAATCCTGGTTGTTTTCCTTTAGTATCTAAACAAATTATTTTTCTTGTTGCTTTTACTGTTTTCTCTTTAACCTGTGAATTTCAAAACTTGCCTAGGACATTCTTGTAAGTTTTCTTCTTAGGATATCTTTCAGGTAAAGATTGGTGGATTCTTTGTATTTCTTCTTTACCTTATTGTTGTAGAACTTCAGGGCAATTTTCCTTAATAATTTCTTAAAATATTGTATATAGATTCTTTTTCCCATCATAACATTCAGGTAGTCTGAAAATTCTTATATTGTCTCTCCTCAGTCTGTTCTCCAGATCAGTTGTTTTTCAAAGGAGATGGTTCAGATTCTCTTCTATTTTTTTCTATCTTGGTAACTTATAGTGTGAACCAATTCCACTTGCCCAATTCTAGTTTTCAAGGAGCTATTTTCTTCCTTAAGATTTTGTATTTCTTTGTATCTTTTCATAATTTTCATGGATTGATTTTATTTTTTTCTAATTTTTCCTTGATCTCTCTTATTTGATTTTTGAATTCATTTTCAAGTTCTTCTAAAATTTCTTTTTTGGACTTGTGATCCTTTGGCATCACTCTTTATTGTAGAAGTATTGGTTCTTTTAAATTTATTATCTCATTACCTTTCTCTGAATATGAACCCTGATCTTTTACACCAAAGAAGCTATCAACAGTTGATTTTTTTCTTTTGCTTATTCATTTTTATTTTTAATTTGTCTTATTTTATTTTTGACAGTTTATGATTGTTATTATGTTTTAATCCTGAAGGTAATGTTGCCTAAACCTCAAATCCTGCATACTGTTGTTTTCTGAATTCTGCCCTGGGGTTCAACCTCAGGGACTCCACTCTTCCTCCCTTAGGCCCCAGTCAAGCTTCCCCCGACAAAAAATTTGCATTTTCTTTCCCTGTGGTAGTGCACTCACCCAGCTTTTTCTCATTCCTCCTCACCCACAGTCACAGTCCAGGATCACTTCTGGTCAGCACTGCTAGGCCTGACTGCTGGAGACAGAAGGAATTGTTTCTTTTTAACTAATTCTATTTTCTTTTTCATAATAATTCCTCAACTTTATAATTTTTTTCTAATTTGACATTGATTTTTATCTGTACTTTAAAAATTTCATGCTCTATCACAGAACCAGTTTATTTCAAAATGATCCCTAACAAAATAACTAGTTGTTTCTTGTCAGTTTGGATCTTCCTAACTTTTTAGGTATACTGTATATTACATCTGCTTACATACTCCTTCAGCTAGCCAGACTAACCTTGCTGTTTCTCACACATGACATTCCATCTCTTGTTCCTTTGCCTTCACACAAGCTATCCCTCATGATTACAATGCACTTCCTTTTCACCTCCTCATCTTAGAATTGTTGGTTTTCTTCAGAGCTCTCCTCTGAAACCATGAGGTCTGTCCTGGTTCCCTAGATGCTAGTGTCTTCCTCTGCAATTACTTTATATTTATTTTGTCTAGATATATATGTATACTCTCCCCCCCTCCAAAAAAAAAGAATAAAGACCCTTGAGTACAGGGACTGCTTATTTTTGTCTAATAGATAGTAGGTGTAAAAATGCTTGTTAATTAATTGATTACTATAGTCAATTCCATTTTTTGGTGATGTTTGGTATTCACTTCTGCCTATTTTTAAGGAGAACACATAATGCAAAGGAATGAGACTTCTGGGTAGTCTAAAATCTTTGGTTTCTTATTTCTGAATCCTAAAATGTAGGCTATTTTCCTATATACATACATAGGAAATATATATGTATATATTTACCTTCTTCCCCTTTTCACTGACATCACAAATAGTAAATTTTGTGTAGGTTTAGTTTGGAGGATTTTACAGGGTTTTTCTTGTAACCTCCTCATACTCTGCAACAGATATTAAAACATAAGCTATGATACTTTAAGAAAATAAGTGTCTCATGGCATGATGTTTTGTTGGATTTAGGGGAAAATAAAACAAAAGTTCCACCAGCTCCTTTACTTGCCCCTTGAAAGAGAACCTCTTAGTCATCCTCCCATTTATCTGATATTTAGATGACTCACTATTTGGACAGTACTCTCACAAATTGCATTGAGTGACAAATTTATGAACCCATGGCATAGTGACTGTGTTTAGCATTATCCTTTCCCCATAGCAGGTCATCACAAAAATTTAACAGAAAGAATGATAGCCTAAATTTATATGCACTTTATGGCAATTAAGTATCTTGCTTGTATCATCTCATTTCCAGTTATTCAAATCTGATTTTATTTGTATAAAAAGGTTTTTTTCATAAGTTTACTTATATAGGCCTTGGTTTGTGTTAGCAGGTATATGACCAGTTATCTTATACCGTCTAGAGTTATTTTAAATGATGTATCTTTTACTATCATTCTGCGAGAGAATGCCTTATGCACTGCATAAATATTTTCTCATATCATCCTAACAAAATTATTATTTTTCTTTTTTTGCTTTTTGGAGGGGGATGGTAGGGCAATTGAGGTTAAGTGACTTGCCTAAGGTCACATGGTTAGTTTTTCTGTGTTGAGTGTCTGAGTCCTGACTCCAGGGCCAGTGCTCTATTCACTGTGCCACCTGGCTGCCGCCATGTTATTTGGTCTTAACTGGGTCTTCATTATAGTAAGGAAATCCTACTCCTCCTCCCTAATTAATTCTCTATACCACTCACTATAATTTCTGTTCCAGATATTTTCACTTCTTCTCAAATATCCCATGCCACTCCCTCCTCTCTCTCTCTCTCTCTCTCTCTCTCTCTCTCTCTCTCTCTCTCTCTCTCTCTCTCTCTCTCTCTCTGTCTCTATTGAGGACTATGCCTGATATTGCTTAATTTATAGAGAATTACCTTCTCTTCCCATGAAATTCCTCTTATGTCAACTCCAACCATTTTCTTATTCATTCTAGTCCCTGATGATGAAGTGGCCATTCTTGCTGTGGCAAAACTCTCTGTATATGTATCATTGATTCCTTGTCTTCCCATCTTCTCCAGTAGATTTCCCCTAAGTGCCACACCCTCTCTGCTTACCATCCCTTTCTCCTTCCCTCCTTCTATTTCTATATTTCTACTACTACCTCCTTGCTGCCTACAAACATGTCTGTCATTCAAACAAAACAAAACAAAAACTGACCAAATACTGCCATGCCTGTTAATAATTGTTCACTATCTCTCTTCTTATTGGAACACCTAAAAGTCCTCTACAATCATTGCTTCTACTTCCTTTCCTCTCACTTTATTAGAAACACTCTAAAATCTATCTTCCATATCATGATTCAACTAAAATTATTCTCTCCAGAGTTACAAATTATCTGTTCATTGATAATGTAGTGTTCTTCTCTTGATTCTTATTGCTACACCATTTGATACTAGGGATCATCTTTTCTCCCTGAATACTTTCTCCCCAATGGGTTTTGTGAGTAGCATCTTCTTTCCTTGTTGCCTTTTGCTGGTAGATTTGGACTTTTGTTTACTCTCCATCCTTAGTTATTTCTTTAGCTCTTGTGGGTACAATTATCATCTCTATGCAGTTCATTCATGAATTATTTATTCCTCATGAGTTCTAATTCTGTATCACCAACTGCCTATTGGGCAGCTTGAACTAGATGTCCTGTAGGCATCTCAAACTTAACATGTACAAAATTGAACTTATTATTCCTTTCTCTGCCAAAAACCTCCCCTCTTCTGACCTTTCTGATGACTATTGAGGTTATAACATCCTTCCAGTTTGAAAGCCCATTGTTATGCTTCATTCCTCTCTTTCTGTGGCTTATCTATATAGTCAATTATTTCCTAATTTTGCACATCACCTTCATTCCAATCACATTGCCATATACTATAGTTTAATGTCTTCCCTTTATAGTTTTTTTATTAGTTCCTTTGATATTCTTAACTTTTTGTTCTTCAAATGAATTTTGTTATTATTGTTTTCTAATTCAGATAAAATGATCATTTTTATTATATTGGGCTCCCTGCCTACTCATGAAAAATTATTATTTTTCCAATTATTTAAATCTGATTTTGTTTGTATAAAAAGTTTTTTTTTTCCATAAGTTTGTTTATATAGTCCCTGGGGTTGTTTTAGCAGGTATATGCTCAGGTATCTTATACTATCTAGAGTTATTTTAAATGAGGTATTTTTTACTACCTTTTCTTGCAGGGTTTTATTTGTGATATATAGGAATACTGAAGGTTTATATGGATTTGCTTTATATCCTTCTTCTTTGCTAAAATTATTAATTGTTTCAATTAACTTTTTAAATGAGTGTTTTGAATTTTCCAAGTATATCAATATATCATTTCTAAAGAAAAGATATGGTTTTATTGCCTTATACTCTATTCTGTTTCCTTCTGTTTTTTCTACTTTCATTGTTTTTGCTAGGATTTCCAATGCAATATTAAATACTATTGGTGACAATGAGCATCCTTATTTCACACCCAATCTTACTAGAATGGTTTCTAGCTTATCCCCGTTATAAATAATGATAACTAACAGTTTTAGATGAATGCTCTTAACAATTTCAGTAAAGTCCAGTTATACCTATACTTCCATGTGTTTTTAATAAAAATCATTTCCCAATTGATAATAGTTCAAAGGATATGAAGAGGCAATTTTCCAGTAAAGAAGTCAAGGCAATTTATAGTTATATGAGAAAAATGTTCTAAATAATTATTTTTAGAGAAATACAAATTAAAACAACTTTCATAAATATTTTACACCTATCATAATGGATAAAATGATTGAGGAGGAAAGTGATAAATGTTGGAGTGGATGTAAAAAAATTAGGAAACTGATTCATTATTGGTGGAATTGTGAATTGATTCAACCATTTTGGGGAGCAATCTGGAATTATGCCCAAAGAGTTATTAAATTGTCTATACCCTTTGCACAGCAATACCACTACTAGGTCTTTTTCCAAAGTTGATTATAGAAAAAGGGAAAAAACCTACATATTCTAAAATATTTATAGCATTTCTCTTTGTGGTGGCAAAGAACTGGGCCTGTCAATAGGAGAATGGCTAAACAAGTTATAACTATGATTATGATGAAATACCACTGCTCTATAAGAACTAGTGAGCTCTCTGATCTTAGAAAAATATGGATAGACTTGCATGAAATAATGAAGAGTGAAATTAGCAGAATCAAAAGAACATTGTATGCAGTAATAGCAATATTGTTTTAAGAACAACTTTGAGGAACTTCTGGGTGCCAAGATGGCAAATTAAGCAGTAAATCACCAAGACTCTCCCATACTCACCACAAAATTGCACCCCCAAACAAAATCTATAATAGCATATCAAGTAAAAAAGATAGGGTGAAATAATGTTTTAGCCCAAGAAACTTAAAACATTGACAGGAAAGTTCAACCTCAGCTGAGTAAAATGGGAGTGCATTCTAGGACAGGAAGCATCCTCAGCAAACCAGTGGGAGATCCTGAGCCCCCAGATGGTGGAGCAGGCAAATGCCACTATCAGGACAGCCCAGGTGCCTCAGCATAGCTAGGTGAATAGGCGTGTTCCAGCCAGGGAGCTGACATATGCTTCACATAGCCCTGGGCAAACAGGTAACCTGCAGTGGTCAGAGCACTGTGTGCTTCAGTGTGACCCCAGGGAAATGTAGAAATACCCACACAGCCTCAGTACATTCCAGACAGCAGCACTAGGATACTGGCTATGCACCAAATAATCTGCCAGACCACTACAAGCTCAGCAGCAACACCAACCCCAGACCCCCACCCCCTCAGCATAGCACCAGACATGAGGGTCCACCATAGACCTCAGAAAAACATCTGTGCAGCATCAGTTAAACAGCCAGGGCCTGCAGCCCCTAGCACAAGAAGCCCCTTCCCACTGAGACAGTGTGCCTTCTACCACAGGAACAGAGCTAAAATTTTAAAGAATAAAAAAAAAAGATTTAAAAAGGTAAGCAAAAAACAAGTAAATAAATAAATAAAAAGAATCTGATCATAGAAAGTTATTATAGTGACAGAGAAGATCAAGACACAAGCTCAGAAGAGGACAAGAATGTCAAAACACCTCTGAGCAGAACTCCAAAGGAAAATGGGAAGTTGTGACAAGCCCAGAAAGAATTCATTGAAGAGATGAAAAAGGAGTTTAAAAATCATATAAGAGGGTGGCTAGGTGGCGCAGTCAGTAGAGCGTCGGCCCTGGAGTCAGAAGGACCTGAGTTCGGATCCGGCCTCAGACACTTAATGCACACACAAACAAAAACCTAGCCGTGTGACCTTGGGCAAGTTACTTAACCCCAATTGCCCTCCAAAAGGCAAAAAAAAAAAAAAATCATATAAGAGAGGTAGATGAAAAGTGGGAAAAAGAAATGAAAGCCATTCAAAAGAATTATAAAATAAAAGTCAACAGTGTAGAAAAAGAAAATAAATGATTAAAAAGCAGAATTGACCAAATGTAAGGAAGACTCAAAAATCTACTGAAGAAAACAATTTATAAAGTACAATTGGCTAAATGGGAAAGGGAGTACAAAAGCTAACCAAGAAAAACAGTACCTTAAGTTAGAATTGAGCAAGTCAAAGCTAAAGACTAGATGAGACATCAAGAATCAATCAAACAAATTCTAAAGAATGGAAAAAAAATTTGAAGAAAACATAAAATACCTCTATGGAAAAGCAACTGATGTGGAAAAGAGACCCACAAAAGGCAACTTCAGAATCATTGTACTACCTAAAAGCCATAATCAAAAGGAGGACCTGGACAGCATCTTTCAAGAAATTATCAAGGAAAATTACCACAACATCCTGGAACCAGAGGGTAAAATGAACATTGAAAGAATCCATCAATCACCTCAGGAAAGAGATCCAAAGTAAAAAATCCCAAGGAACATTATAACCAAGTTATAGAACTATCAGGTCAAGGAAAAAACATGGTAAGTGACCAGAAAGAAACAATTCCAATATTGTGGAGCTACAATCAGGATTACATGAAACTTAACAGCTGTAATATTACAGGATGAGAGGTCATGAGATATGATATTCCAGAAAGCAAAAGAGCTAAGATTACAACCAAGAATTGCCTACACAGAGAAATTTCAGTCAGTTTTTGTATGAACAATGGATTTCCGCGCCCCCCGCCCCCTCCCAACACACACCCCTTGTAAATCTCAGCTGGAGCAGAATCAGCACCAGGTGCTTTGCCACATGAAAGGAGCCTAATGGCATTCAAAACCTCTTCCTCAGTTGGAACTTCAACTAAATGTGGATTGACTTCAACCTGAAGTAAACAGTCAGTGGCTTCAGCATTGATTGCTGATGGTCTGTTGAGAATACTATGGAAGTGTTCATCCCATCTCTTTAGGATAATGTCCTTATCACTAATCAATATGCCTACATCAGCACTGAGAAGCTGAAATGCAACATAAGTCTTTAGTCCATAAGTAGTTTTCAGGATATCATAAAATTTTTTGGATTGTTACTATCAGTGTAAAACTGGATTTCATCTGCCTTCTTACTGAGTCAAGAATTCTGTATCTCTCTAAGCTTCCCTTGTACATCAATTTTGATGGAATTAAATGCTGCCTTCTTAGAGATCGATGAACTATCTTGCTGGTAAACCCAGTGGAGTTCTCATTTTTCATTGAGCAGTTTCTAAATTTCCTCATCATTTTCATCAAATCAATCTTGATGTTTGTGAGTGTTCTGACCCAGATGAGCAAATGCAGTGCTGCACACCAAATCTCTGAAAACTGCCCACTCCTTTTCTGCCTCACTGTTGTCAACTGTACTTTGGCTCAACTTTCCCTCCAAGTTAGCAACAAACTCTTCCAAGCTCAGAAAAGTACTCTAATCTGTAGACATTAATTCTTCTGGTAGTCATTTTGCCTTGGAGCTGCCTCTTTTGTTGAATACAAATATTAAACTTGGATAAGATAAATCTAAGATCAGTCCAGTGGTCTGCACCACACCACCACTTCATTACTCTCACATCCTGTCTGCCCATTCTCCTTATAATCACATAGTCTATCGAACATTGATATTTGCTGCAAGGCTGCATTCATGAAGTTTTATTGTGTTTAGGTAAATGGAAGCTATTGTTGGTGATGAGAAAGTCATGAAATGCACAAGTCTTCAGTAGTAAGTGACCATTACTTTTGCTGTTCCCAGCTTCATTCCTCCCAGGGATTTCCTACCATGTTTGATAGTCTGAGCCTACCCTAGTATTAAAAAGTCCCAGAATTATAAGCTTGTCCTCTTTTTGGCACATTAATTATAAAGGTCTCCAGGTCTTCATAAATTTTTTCTTTGACCTCATCAGGGTTCATCATGGTGGGAGCATCAACACTGATGATGGTGGCATCAAATTTTCCTGTAAGTGGCAATCACGTTGTCATGAGTCTGTCATTCATGCCTCCTGGTAGGCATAAAAACTTGTTGACAACAATAGTTTTGATTGCAAAACTTACACCAGCTTCATGGCATTCCCCTTCACTGTGGCCACTCTAGAAAAATATGTATCCAGCTCCAACTTCAGTAAGTTGGCCTTCATTTTCTATCCTTGTTTCCCTTTGAACTGCAATTTGGATATGATACCTGCTGAGTTCTCTCACAAGAAGAACTGTTTGCCTTTAAGGTCTACTGGATTTTGTGTTATCTATAAGTGTGTGGGTATTCCATGTACCAATGATGAGTGGAATCATCTTTGTTTAGTACATTTTTTGAGTATGTGTTTTGACCTCAGGGTGGGATTCCTGCCTGCTACAGTAATCAGGCCAGGGTTGGGTAAGCATAAGACTTTTAGGGCACCTTTTCAAGCCCCTTCCTTACACCAGGAGGTGAACAGTGTGATCCTTAAAAGGCTACCAAATCCCACTGCTATTTCCATTGAGAAGGTGGCCCTATGGCCTTGGCCACCTATGTTCGGTGTTGTGATTACAGCTCCTAGTGTATCTATACCTGTTTCTTCATCACTTGCCTATCACTACACAGGACTTTGAGATACGTAAAATGGTAAACTGATATGGGTGATATCTTTTGATTCATGGGTAAATTGGATTTAAGTGAGGCAGAGTTGCATGAAGTCATCAGCTTCACATAGTCTTCTAGAGTAATCAGTCTAGTGGCAGGTCTGAATCAAGATGAGTGGTGACGGTTTGAGTTCAGTGGGTGATCTTGGTGCCTTTGATGTCTAATCAAGTTCTAAGCATTCCTCTTCTGTGCCTTTGCATTGGCTGTGCTAGCTCTGTAACCCAAAGAGATCATTAAAAAGGAAAAAGGACCAATATATACAAAAATATTTGTAGCAGCTCTTTTTGCAGTGGCAAAGAACTGGAAATTGAGGGGATACCTATCAATTGTGTAATGGCTAAACAAGTTGGGTGGCATATGAATGTAATAGAATACTATTGTTCCATAGCAAATGATGAGCACACAGATTTCAGAAAAACCTGGAAAGATTTACATGAACTGATGCTAAGTGTAGTGACCAGAACCAGGGGAACTCTGTACACAGTAACAGTAACATTGTGTGATGACCAACTTTGAGAGACTTATCTTGTATCAGTAATACAATGATCTAGACAATTCCAAAAGTCTCATCATGATAAAAAATGCTGTCCACATCAAAAGAATGATGAAGTCTAGATGCCAATTGAAGGATACTATTTTCTCTTTTTTTTTTTCTTTTTTATGGTTTTTCCCTTTCACATGACTAATGTGGAAATGTTTTATATTTTTGCACATATATAGCTTATATCAGATTGCTTGCCATCTTGGGGAGGAGAGAGAACAGGAAGGAAGGAAAGGAGAAAAATCATTTAGAACTCAAAATCTTTTAAAAGTGAATGTTGAGAACTATATTTGCATGTAACTGGAAAAATACTATAAAGTGGGGAAAAAAGACTTAGTTTAAGTTTCATTCCTTCTTTAAGTTCTTTCCTCATTGTCCAACCTCCTCAACCCTGAGGCTAGTCCCATCCTTTTTAAAATTACTTTCCACCTACTATGTATTTATTTTGTATCATCTGATTCACATATGTTGTTTCCCAGTTGGAATGTAAGCTATTTGAACATGGGATCTGGCTTTGTTTTCTCTTTGTATCCCCAGCACTTAATACAGTACCCAGCATGTGTAAAGAGTTTAATAAATGCATATTGATTATTTGATCCTGCTTCACCTTCTATACAATTAGTATTTCTTTTAGACCCCCATCTACAAAAGAAAGATACTTTCTGGTTGATACCAGGCACTACTACTGTGCATAAATTGCAATTGTTTTTCGTAAGTCAACTAAAATTCCGATCTTTCTGCTTTCTTGAACCAGCTGGTTATAAGGTTCCAGAGTTTCACTTAACTCTCTAGTTTATATGCATTGTTCATCCCCTGTATATCTAGTGCCAAAACAGTTCCTCTGTTGTGTGTTCTCATTTTCATATTTACTTAATAGGGATTTGCATATTTTAAAAAAAACACCTTTTTTGTTTATTCACCCAATATTTCTTGAGTATCTGCCAGACATGAATCATTTGGCTATACTTGGAGGGACTTTGATAGTCACCTCTTGTCTCCTTCCAAGCTGTAATTGCAGAATACCTAGACCACAGGATGTTTTTAGTTTTTAATCATACTTCTAAATATAATGGAGAAACTTCTTTAAAGTGCTTTCATCTAAGATTCTCTGTCTGATGTAAACTTTGCATATTATCATGTAGGAAAGCCTTTATATCTATGCCAATTCAGTTATCAATTTCTGGGTTACATACAAAATATAGTCCTATTATCAATTTTCAATACTTTTTTTCTTACCTGTCCTTAATGTTTGTCATTTGACAATGTGGTTAACTCACACAACATTGGATTTACTGAATAGAAATGAGTATTCCCATATTATGAGAGGGATTTTATCCATCTTAGACAGTAAAGGAAGACTGGCTGATGTTGATATGCTTCTGGGATCTTTCAGAAGAGAGTTGGAGCAAGTTGGACAGGCTCCTCAGATGCCATGTATGGGGCACCCAATGGGTGATATTTTTTCACGTATATTTTACAAATGCAAAGTATTTTAACTATAGAAAAGTCCCTTCTCAATGGCAACCTCTAGATAGTTATGTTATGATATCAAGTTGTATGCATTATAATGAAATGACAAAGCTTCCAGTAGAAAAAAAGGGGTCAGAATTTTCTAAGATTGGGGTGGAAAGAGGTTGCACAATTTGCACAATTTGACAAGAGTGCATAAATGCCTTGCGTTTGACCTCTTTCAAAGCCTATCATTCTCATCCTTTATTAGGATGTCATTGCAAATGGAAAACATCATCAGTCAGTTTGTATGCTATAGCATAACTTACCCAAATGAAGAAATGTACCTACAAGCAGAAAGGTCAGGGGAAAGAGCGTAATTCAGCTTAAGAATCCTATCACACACTTATACATAATGTGTGGTGCTATTTAAAGTAACTCTTACATTCCTTTTAGGGCTAACCAATCTCTAAATTACTTTAAGAAGCTTTTTTTATTGATAAGTACATTTAGTAAATCTAGACTTAATTAAACAATTTAGCTTTAAAAAATAGTGTCAGAGATTGAGGAACAGAAAAATGAAGACACAAAAATGTATCTGTCCATCCCTTACTCTCCCATCTGTCTTTGTGACTTTAAAGTCTGAAAATTATTTCAAAATGTCTCAGTTTATGAGAATACATTCTTGTATGCACTTTATACAAAGCATTCAAAAATTAAATGAGGTAAATAAGGGACCCAAAGCAAATAATTTTTATTTTCATATATTCACCATGAAAGAGATATGCTCAAGCCAAGAAAAAGTATTTCATGTTATAATTTCATTTTCCTTCAAAATCCGTGTGTATGTGTACACTCACATGTGCACAGGTGCATTGGGGGAGGGGATGTTTTAGGAAGACAAAATGTATGCCAACATCTGAATTCTAGTCCTTGCCCATCTTTTATAACTTTCCCTTATCCACATAGAGTAATGAACAACAGCAAACTTATTATGATTCTAGATTTAATATTTCTTATGGTAACAAAGTTGTTAGAAATGTCACCTATGTCCCTGGAAAGAGGCTTCACCTATGGGACCAGATACACCTGGTACAATGCCAAAGAGAGCTTTTCTTTCACTCTCTTGCTCATCATATCCTCACCTCACATCTTTTGGGAAAATCTCTTTAAATAGAGCTTAGGTTTTGTTCATAGCTAGGGCCTCCCTAAATAAGACAAACAGTAGCCCTTCTAGAAAAGTTATTCGTTGAACATTGTAGTAGATATCAATAATAAGACAGCTTTTCTATACCACACACACAAAATGCTAATATAAATTTGCATGTGGGCATATCTCTACCCACTGTAGTACCCAATATCTCTCACCTGGGCATGTGGACATGCATTCATTTATTCTCTGAGCTAATTAGCTCATTCAGATATGTTCTCCAGTTACAAGACTCGATTTCACAAAAATACCATCAGCACATAATTACATGTAAATTCTCTTAGTGTTCTAGGCGGGTAACTCTTTTGAAGGGAAATGTACTCTTATTTAAAACTATATTTCTTGAGCTTCCACTGAAGCATTTCTATTTACATGACTCACCACAATAATGACAATTTTTGGATCTTAAACAAGCTACTTTCAAAACGATGGAGAAAAAAGAAATAATATCACAGATATTCTTATGTTAAATCAGGAGTGGTGAACCTATAGTCTCAAGGCACATGTGGACTTATATGTCCTCAAATGCTGCCTTTTCACTGAATTCAAACTTCATAGAACAAATTCCCTTAATAAAAGGATTTGTTCTATAAAACTTGGACTCAGACAAAAGGCCATACTCAAGAACCTAGAAGGTCGCATGTGACCTTAAGACTGCAGGTTCCCCACCCCTGTCTTAAATCAAGTGTGTTAGTAATAAAATGCATCATCCTCTATACATAAAGCTCTATCTTACTATTCTAATAATATACCCAGTACCTTTAGAGGAGGGATACATGTATATGACCTGCCAAGGAGGCACATGAGTGAGAAAAAGCCATATGCTCTAGGTAACAAAACTTTAAATCTATAAATGTCTGCATTGTCTTTGTATTTTAGCAAATTTCCCTAAAAGTTTCTTCATGAATGTAGCTTCTACGTTCAATAGAGAGATTCATCTATAAGCTCACCTGATTCATGCTATACATGTCTAACATCTCTTTGGGCCTGATGTCCCAGCCAAACTAATTGATCCACTGAGTGACTTCTCTGATTCTCTGCTGACAATTAGTGGACAACCTAATCCAAACTCCTCACCTCCTTACCTCGTGAGGTAGTTAGTAAGCTTGAGAAAGCTTACTGTTTGGACATCTGCACTCACTGAAACAGAAAGCAGAGAAGATAGTGATTAGAGATTCAGTCTCAAGCTACCCTAGGCAAACACATGTACTTATTGCAGTGTATGTGCCCATTATAGCTACTACAGGGAGGTGGGGAGAGATCCCTTCCCTAGGGAAAGTTGTCGGAGTTCCAAATGAAAAGCTCAAAAGATGGGAAAACAGAAGGATGGGAACTGGTTTATTCTTTCAAACCTACTGAGTAGGTGACTTTTTCTATCTCAGTCACCAATTAGTTCTCTTTGGCAATGCCCTTATCCCCAGTCTCCCATTCCTATTCCAATAAGAGGAGTAAAGGACCAACCAGACCAAACAGGAGTCTCTGGTTATGTATCCCTCCTTCCATTTTCTTCATTTTTTTAAATTATGAATTTTAAACACTAAAAATAGAGCATTTCCATGCACAGGACTGAACAAAAGATTCCAAGTGAAATTATGAGTCTATGCTTTATACTGTTTGCTTTAAGGAAAATACATGTAGCAAATTCTGGACTTTTCTCCAAATACTGTCCTGTTTCTCTGTTCTTCCTTCTGAACTTCTTTCTTTTCTCTGATTTGCACTGAAAGAAATGTTATGATGGCTTTATTTCACACTTTCCCTCCTTTGGTATTATTATTATGAATCAATCTGCCCCCCAACTGCCCTTAACCCAATTAAAAGCGAGACAAAGAAAAAGGGAAAACAAACCCTTTTAACAAATAATCGAAGTCAAGCAGAATGAGTCCACACAGTGACCCTGCAAAAAAATTTTGCATCTGTACCTTGTGCCCATCACCTCTCTGACAGGAAATGGGCAGCATGTTTCATTACTGATCCTTTGGAGACATTGCATTATTCAGACTTCTTAAGTCTTCCAATTTTTTTTTCTTTTTCCTTCTTTACAAAATTACTTTCCTTACATAACTTTGCTCTCCTGGTTCTAATCCCTTTACTATATGACAGTTCATACTACTCAAGATTCTCTGAAATCACTTTTTGTCATTTCTTATTGGATAATAATATCTCCTGATGTTCTATGAAAGTTTGTTCAATCTTTTCTGCATAGTGTAAGAGACAAACTGAGACACTCACCTTAGATTCTGATTCTTCTTTCTCCATTCAATCTCCCCTTCAGTATCAGGAAATATGTTTTGTTTGTGACTATTCCCTTTCTGTTAATATCCTCCCTCATAAACCCACTCTGTCCCTGTTTCCTTCTTGTTTGATATATTTCTACATTACACTAAAATCAATCTCTCTCTCTCTCTCTCTCTCTCTCTCTCTCTCTCTCTCTCTCTCTCTCTCCCCCCCCCCCAATGATTCTTTGTCTATTTCAGTTAAGAGTGAAGTTGCCCACTTCTGCACCTCTTCTGGCATGATTGTGCACTGTTTTTATCATGCTTCAAAGTTATGAATAATATCAAGTTCTATTTACCTACTTCCTCCTTTTGCACTGCTATTTTCCATTTGTCCTCTTCTCTTTCCTCTCTTAAAACCCTCAGATTGTCCACCTTCTTAATATATTACTTCTAAGAATTTACTTCATCCATGTGGAAAATTCACATTTTCTTTGGAGTCTCTGCTTAGAATTTGTATAATTACTCCTTTCAAGGGATCTCTGGATTTGCAGTAATGTTTTATACTTGCTACTGTTTTCTTTGATTCACTTGTCTCTCTAAATGTAGTTGCTGAATTGAAGCTCTGTGGTAGGGCCTGACTCTTACTGTTTATTTTATTTTGAGTGGGGTGATTTGCCTTGTTCAGTCTCATCCTGTGTCTCCTTTGCTTATTGTGCTAACTCTCTGTGGTTCACCTTCCTTTCCCCAGTTCAGAGCACTGGCTTTCAGGGACCTCTCATCCCATATGAGTGTTAGACATGTTAGACTCCCAGGGCTTGGGTTGTCCCAGTCTGATACTATGGCCTCACTCTGCTGGTTAGTACCTCTGTGGTCATTGATTGATTCCATAGAAAAGACTTTCCCAGGTTCTCCCCTTAGAACTTTCTGACCTTCCTAGGTCTTTCTGGAGTTCTGCCTCACTTTCTAGTTCTGGATACAAAACCTTGTAGACTACCTTTGCCCCTTATCCAGTCACACTGATACTTGCTTTGCTAGAAGGTCTTCCTTTCTTATTGTTTGTGGTGTTCTGGCTGACTTTTTGTGAAATTATAGAGTGGAAAAGTCACTTACTCTAGTTTTTTATACTTTCTTAATCATTATTGCGTGTTGTATGAATTTCAAGGTTTTGCTAAAGATGATATGTAGAATTTGGGTAGTCTATTTCCTGTTCACTAAGCCACCCTAACAAGAAGTGACATCACACACTGTCAACAAGGTTTAGTTATAAAAGCCATGGGCTTTCATTTGAATTGGGTCAGTCATTCAACTAGTGTTTATTCAACATTTATTATGTGCCAGGAACTGTGCTGAGGTTGGAGCTAGATAGAGATAAGGTAGTAGGAAAATAGAAGTATATGGGAAGGAATGATCATTTTCTCTTCTTTTCTCCCAAATCAACCAATAGCGAGTTTAAATTTTAATTCTAGTCCTAGAAAGGACAAATTAGATCTCACTGATTGGTGTTCTTAAAGTCCCAGAGGGAGAAGAACAGCTGCTACCAATGTAGTTGCTATTTTAAAGTTGAAGAAAAATGTAGAGGGGTAATTAAATGGGGGAAAGTTATTCCCTTGATTTTCTTATGAAAATGGGTTGAAGGAGAGGGAATACATAATAGGGGAAATACATAACTAAATATGGTGTTTATTTGATTGGGGGGTGGGGTGGGTGGAGAAAATTCATCTTTGCCTTGATTTGCAATAAGACATATGCTAGGTTTTCTGAGTTTCTGTAATTAAGACATTAAAATGGCACTGAAATGCAATCTATTTTTAGTTAGCATATGTGAAATGAACATGTTGTTGTTTTTCTTCTCTCCCTAACCTACCCCACCTCATAAAAAATGAACACATTATAGTTCAACTTGTAGATGTGGCTGTTCTGAATTAATTTTCAAAGCAAATAAAACCATTGGCATCCTACTGGGTTCACCAGAAGTACTTGATTTCTGATGATAAAATGAAACACATAAGGACTAATGAAACTTTACCACTGGATAAATATTGTAGATCTGGAAAAGATTATAGCATTATTGTATATTAAGCTTGATATGCTGAACATGGGAAAAATAATGAAATAGCGCATTGGCTAAGTATCACATTCCTTTTGGCACTATTAATCATATATTTTAATATATTTATCTGTACACATTTATATGGATTTATGATTACATCAAAAATCTATGTAATGATCTTTTTTTTTTTTGCTTTTTGGAGGGCAATTTTGGGGTTAAGTGACTTGCCCAGGGTCACACAGCTATTTTTTGTGTGTGTGTGTTTAGTGTCTGAGGCTGGATTTGAACTCAGGTCCTCCTGACTCCAAGGTCAATATTCTATTCAGTACTCCACCTCGTCACCTCTATGCTGTGATTTCTTATGTGGTTTTATTCTATCTGATTTTTGAAAAAAAATACTTTTATAAATAACAGCTGTAACTAGATTGGAATGATCCGGGCTTTTCACCAGGGTGCCAAAATTGAAAGTACTGAAAGCATTTGCACAATTCTAGGAAACATAAATGACTTAGTTTAGCTTTTAGTTTGTAAGAATAATTAGTTTAAAAAAGAATATACTATGTAGTATACTTCCTTTCCTTCCACTACCATTAGGACATTCTTCAAGTAGTTCCACCCCAGATGAGTTTTATAGCCTGAACCAGATTGCATCCTGTGGTCTCCCCAAAGTGGATTAGAATCTAGACCCTAGAGTCTAGGGTTTCTTTCCCAACCAAGTCTTGTGTACCAAGATACTGTCCCCAAATCCTAATTGAATTGGTTGCTCTGGGTGAACAAAATGTAACTCTCTCTAGGATTCAGTACTGCTAGTCATATTTCTGTTGAACAGAAGTTTCTGAATAATCCTGTCTGTAGCAAAGTGGTTAATACAAGGCGAGTTGGAAAGGTAGGTCTGAAAAATGGTATTGTTTTTTCCCCCAGTGGCATGTCTATTTTAAGGCCTTTAGAATTTGTGGAGTATTTGGGGTCAGAAGTTCTTGGTTTGAATTTATATCTGTGATGCTATGACCCTAAACTTATAATTATGATGTAGATCTTTACAGATACAAATTGCTTGAATTATTTGCATCATTTAATTCTCACAAAAATTTTGTGTTGTGGGAAGTGCCTGTATCTCCATTTAATAAATGAGGAAACTGAAAGAGGGATAAATTATTTTTCCAATGTCACTAATCATTGGTGAAAATGGGACTTGAACCCAAGCTTTTGACTCTAAAGCCAGAGTTTCTTCCATTGTATCACACTGTACCTCTGGATGGGGATTTGGGATATACAATAAAAGTACTCACTTCTGTGCTTGCCCTTAGTAGTAGTTCTGAACTTTTCTTCAATTAATGAGGCATCAAGCCACAAAGTCAAATTATCAAGAAATTTTCAAAGGTGAGAATTTGAGGTCTTCAAATATGCAGTAACTGTGACTGAAATAGATTTATACATTCAAATCCCTCTAATATGAAGTTAAGACAAAGTTTCCACATTTACAGAGTAAGATTGTGGCTCAGAAAAAGCAACAAGAAAACATGGAATCTTGGGGGACAAATGGAGAATAAAATGGACTAAGAAAAGAGAATCAACCAAGTGGGAAAACTTGTGCTTTGTCAGGTAAGTTCATGATTTAGGGTCTGTGATTAGTCGTAGATGACTACTTAGGTTCACAGGATTTAGAGGTAGAAGTGACCTTAAAAGTCATCTGGATCAAATCACTTCCCATCCCCCACTACCCTTAAGGTACCTATGAAGAAATTTAGTCTCAGAGAGCAGAAATGATGCATTTATCTTCATACAGGCAACAAATAGCAGAGGTGAGATTTGAATTCAAAGTCCTTAGAGGCCAAATCCAATATTTATTTCCATTGAATCTTGCTTTTTCTCTAGTCAGGCACGTCAGACAGTATGCCCAAGTATTTCCTAGGAATAAGATCTAGGTTTTCAGTAAACTTTATGGCCTTTCTGCCTCCTTCTCTCCCTCTTCCTTCAATTCATTCACAAAAATATATAAATTACTTATTTCAGACAAATTTCTAACATCTTCAGTGATAAAAATGGTGCAGGCAAGGGGGTGGGGCAAGATACTCTTCACATATCTCAACTTTCTTAGGAGGCCATTCTGAGTCCTTCAAACTGCTAGTGCTTTCCTTTTGAGATTGCTTTACATCTCTATACATCTTTTATGTTTTTTGTTATTTACATATTTTCTATCCCATTAGACTGTGAACTCCTTGAAACCAAGGACTGCATTTTGTCTTTCTATGTATCCTCAGTGCTTAGCATAGTGCCTGGCTGAATTTGAGTACATAATGACTGAAAGTAACTAAACTTTCTCACTTACATCCTAGTTTTATCCCTTACTGTTTAGGAATACTGAGTCTATCTTGTTTCCTTGCGCATCTAATTGGGATCACACAATTAGAATTAGATAGAAAGTGGTCTCAGGGACCTTGTTTCAGACATCTTGGAAGAGTATTTGGGCAAGGAGTACCTTTCCCTTCCTCTGGACCACCTCTCCTCCCCTATGACAATCATGGTACTGCTACTTGTAGGCTTTCTTGTCCAAGGTCCACATTCCTGATAAAGATTCCCCTTACTTCAACATTACCTAATCTAGGGTGTTCTTTTCTTTTTTTCTAGCATCATGGAACTCTCTGGTTTTCTGGAGAAGCCTATGCATTCTTTCTTTAAAATACTGCTTTCAAATAAACAAAATCAAATGCATTGGACCACAAAGGAGAATAATTACGTTGAAAGTCAATGATCAAAATATAAAAGAAGCAAGTTCATGGACCTCAGAATAAGAAACTTTCATCTAGGGAAATACCTCCAGAATGAATCAGAAGTAAAAATATAAATGCTTCTATACCAGTAAAGACATAAGTGTGGCTCCATCTTCATTGTATTTCCTTATAAATAGCTATATTTACACTCACACATACACAAAGACGAACACATGTGTGCATTTACATATATACATATGTATATGCATGTATACATATGTGTCTATATAAACACACATACCTAAGCATACATGGACACTTAGGCATTTCTTACAACACAACCACTGCCTCTAACATTTCAACTTCCCACCTTAAGCACCTTCCCTGAAATTCTCTTGGCTTTCTCTATGCACGTGAAGCTGCTGCTGAATGATGACTTTGGTTGCTTCTTTCTCATACTGGCTTGATCCAGCTCCTTTTCAACTCCAAGAGTTCCTTGCAGGTTCACTGAGGGAGGGGGGAAGAAAGGAGGAAGCTAGGGTTGAAAGTCAAACTTTCTCATTTTCTTGGGAGCTGCCCTGTTCATCTTCTATTATGCATAGAAAAAATTAAAAAATAAATGAAATAAAACAGATATTAGTAGAACTTTTTGAGGTAATGTGCAGAAACAGCTACACAAGAGTATACCCATACACACACATGCAAACACACACATACATAGTGGGGATACATATGTATGTATCCACATATATATATATATCCCCATATTATATATGTATATATATATATAATCTCATGTTATGCATACACACATACAATTTTATGTACATATTGTTTCTCACCCAATGAAATTTAATCTTTTTGAGAGGAAAAATTGTTACTTTTTTTGTCATTGCATTCTCAGTACCCAAGACTCTTTCTGGCACACAAGATGTGTGAATTTGGTCAAAGCATTTCATTTTCCTCTGCTTTACTTTCTTCAACTATAAAAATGAAGATTGTGCTAGGTCCGGTTTATCAAAGTTGATCATCACACATATGTTATGTCTGTAATTGTGTAATAATTCCTTGTGTCTCTACTATTCTCACTCAGCATTAGTTCATATAAAGCTCTCCAGGTAAATATGAAGTCCATCTGTGCCTAGTTTCTCATAGCACAATAGTATTCCATAACATGCATATACCATAACTTATTTAGCCATTCTCCAATTGATGGGCACCCCCTTAATTTCCAATTCTTCGCCACCACAAAAAGAGCTGCTATAAATATTTTTGTACATATGGGTCTTATTCGCACTTCTATGATCTCTTTGGGATACAACCCTAGAAGTGGTATTGCTGGGTCAAAGGATATGAAATTATTTATAGCCCTTTCCATATAATTCCAGTTCGCTCTCCAGAATGGTTGGATAAGGTCACAACTCCACCAGCAATGCATTAGTGTTCCAATTTGTCCACATCCTCTCCAGCATTTGTCACTTTCTTGTTTTGTCATCTTAGCCAATCTGACTGGAGAGATGTGGTACCTCAGAGTTGTTTTGATTTGCATTTCTCTAATCAATAATGATTTAGAGGATTTCTTCATATGCTTATAGATATCTTTAATTTCTTTCTCTGAAAACTGCCTGTTCATATCCTTTGACCATTTATCAATTGGGGAATGACTTGTATTCTCATACATTTGACTGAATTCTCTGTATATTTTGGAAATGAATACTTTATCAGAGACATAGGTTGTAAAAATTCTTTCCCAATTTCCCACCTTCCTCATGATCTGGGTTACATTAGCTTTGTTTGTACAGAAGCTTTTCAAGTTAATGTAATCAAAATTATCATTTTATAATGCTCTCTAATTCTTGTTTGGTCCTAAAGTCTTCCCCTCTCCACAAATCTGTCAGGTAAACTATTCCTTGCTTTCCCAGATTGCTTACAGTATCATCCTTTATACCTAGATCATGCACCCATTTAGACTTGATTCTGGTATATGGTGATAGATAATGGTCTATGCCCAGTTTCTGCCATACTACATTCCAGTTTTCCCAGCAGTTTTTGTCAAATAGTGCATTCTTATCCCAAAACCTGGGGTCTTTGGGTTTATCAAACAATAGAATACTATACTCATTAACTGCTGGATCTCGTGCTCCCAGTCTATTCCATTGATCCACTATTCTATTTCTCAGCCAGTACCAAGCAATTTTGATGACTGCTGCTGTATAATAAAGATTAAAATCTGGTATAGCTAGTCCACCTTCCCTAGCATTTCTTTTCATTAATTCCCTTGATATTCTAGACCTTTTGTTTTTCCAAATAAATTTTGGTACTATTTTGTCTAACCCTATAAAGTAGTTTTTTGGTAAATTGATTGGTATGGCACTAAGTATATAATTTAGTTTGGGTAAAAATTGTCATTTTTATTATATTAGCTCGACTCAGCCATGAGCAATTGATATTTTTCCAATTAGTTAGATCTGACTTTATTTGTGTGAGAAGTATTTTGTAGTTGTGATCATATAGGTCCTGGCTTTGTTTTGGCAGGTAGATTCCCAAATATTTTATAATGTCTACAGTGACTTTAAATGGGATTTTTCTTTCTATCTCTTGCTGTTGAATTTCATTAGAGATATACAGGAATGCTGAGGATTTATGTGGGTTTATTTTATATCCTGCAACTTTGCCAAATTTATTTATTGTCTCAAGTAGTTTTTTACTTGATTTTCTAGGATCCTCTAAGTATATCGTCCTATCATGTGCAAATGAGCTATAATTATTAATCATATGAGGTTCATGTTTAGGATATGAGCTCTTTTCTGCCTATGAAGTAGAAGACTCTGTTGATTCGTTTTCAGAATCAGGAATAATCCAGATACTACTCAAGGTAGAGCTCATTCATTTTTCCTGTTATTTGAGCCTCAGAACCAGCAGATATAGCTTAAGGACTCCACTTATCCTGAGCAGCTAGTACTTGATCCTTAAATATTTTCTCTCCTCTGTGATTTTTAGTATCCGTGAGGGATAATATGTCCACCCCTTAGCCCTAGAAGATTAATAACTTAGGTCTAGTTAGATTTACTTTGAAGCTACATGTATTATAGACCAGTGTAAAAGGACATAGTCATTCAGAAAATAGTCCTCTTCTGGACTTTTCTTAGTTCTTTATTTTTTTCTTGCTTGTTTAAATTTAAGAATTTATAGTATGCTGTGTATTATTGAGGACCCATTAAAATAGCTCTTTGCCATTCAAATACCTCTCATGCCTTGCTTAGGCAAGATATTGTATACATCAGCTAAGCATTCTATTTTTGCTTTATTTTCTTAATTATTTGTTTGTAAGTGAAAAAACAGAACCCAGTGGGAGTTAGACACAAGGCTTAAGAATAATTATAATCCAGATGGACTGCTCATATGTGATGCTTGACATATTTGTCTTTGTTTAAAAACATGAATTTTAAAAAGTCAGCATGAATTCATCTTGTCAGCATTTGGTTGAGAAAAGCTCTTGATGTGAATCACACCTCATCTAGAGTGCTTACCAAAAGGCAAAGAAATTCCAATACTCAATATCTCCAATGCCCACACTTAAGTTCCAATTGTTTCTGTTATTCAGGGATGTTATTGGTTTTGCCTGGGACAAACAGAATATGGAATGGTGCAGTTTTTATCAGTGTCTTTTTGCCTCATTGGTGTAACAGTCCAGGTTGGAATTGTTCTTTCTAATGTCCATTTGATGACTTGTTATTGATTGAGACTCCACTAATTACCTGTACCTCATTGTAAATACTAGAAGAACAGTGTAACCATAGGGAGGGGGTATGGTGTGGAAGCAAGGAAGGAAACAAACACTAATTTAGTGCCTACTACATGGTAGGCAGTTTACTAAGTGCTTTACTGCTATTATCTCATCTGATCCCCCCAGCAAGCCTGTGGAGCTATTATTAGGCAGATCAGGGCTGCTGTTATCCCCTTCTTAAAGTTAAGGAAATGGGCAGATAGAAGCTGTGACTTGAGCAGTGCCATGTAGTCACTAAGTACCTACATGTACTGGCAGTAGTGTGTTGCAGACATTTTTAGAGGGGGTATTTTGAACCAATATATTAATGTGGTAAATATACTTTTCTAAAAGTGAATTAAATCTAGCTTACTGATGGATATGAACTTATCCATGTGAGTGTTCATGAGCTTGTTGTAGCAAGCACCCTAGAACACCCAGACTGACTGTTAGCACAGGTTTTTTGATCTGCTTTTCTAGGAAAGACTACTCAGAAAGGGATTAACAATCTTACTTTTAATGACATTCCCTACTTCAGCAGAAAGGTCAGCACCATGACCGTCAGAGAAAATATAGGAAGACAAATTTTCATAAAGACCAACAGACAGGGCTCCAACTGCCTAAGTAAAGCAACATTGCTATACACTTTACATACCTCACTGGATCAAGGGAGGACAGACATCTAAGAAGCTGGGGGTCTCTGAATATACAGCTACTCAGTCTTGAACAAGGCAATCAAATGATCCATCTTATGATCATACTCCCAGAGAAAAATACTGACTCAGAGTATATATACAATTCTCAGAGCCAGAAGGCATCACAACCTGCATGACTCAGTGCCTAATCTACTTAGTACCAAAAGGTGTGGAAAACTTCCTACAAGCAAACCTCCACCTAAGCAAGGTTTTCCTTAGGCAAGTCTCTCCCCCAAAGGGCTCCACATGAGGTGGGGAAGATCTTATTATCCAATTAACATTACAGAGCTATAATATTAGAGAACCAGCACTGACTCATCAGTTCTAGAACTCTGAGAGGAGATATAAAAGCCATCCTCTGGGTCTTGAAATCAAGCCCAGCTCTTTACCCATTGTGACACCTAGCTGCTTAACAATGATAAGAGTGCCAGTTTTGTAATCAGGGAGACCTGGGTTAACATATTCTTGACACTTATTAGCTGTGAAACCAGAGGTAAGTTACCTAACCTCTCTCACCCTCATGCATAAAATAAGAGTATTAGACCACCGGGTCACTGGCCACTGGCCACTGAGATCCCCTCTGCCTGTGATCAGTGATCCTTGTTTCACTTTTGATCAGTTCTGATGGTTAGGGCAGCTTTCCTGAAATCAAGGCTCTGTATAACTCCTATTCAATGTTTCTGGGTCTGCCCTCTAGAACCAACCAGAAGAAGTCTAATCTATTTTTCATGTGATGACCCTTCAAATACTTAGAAACAGTTATCATGGCATCTCTCCAAGTTTAACATTTTCTTTGTCACCATATTTCCACTTCAATCCTGGGATGCTTGGGATTATAAGGGAAACCATCAAAGTCATTGCAGGAGTACGAATTTTCTTAATATGGAGCTCTGTACCAAGGGAGACTGGACTGGTTGTTGAAATGACTATATGCTTTTCTATTCAACATAAGGAAAGTGAGTAGAAAACAAGAAAGGTTAAATAAAGGAACTACTGTCTGGGCTAGACTAGAAGACAGGCTTAAAGATGAAAAAAAATATTTATTTGGGTGTTACAAAGGAATTTTCTAACCAATATACATGAGGGCTGATGGTGAAGAAAGTTACCTATCTCTGACCTTACAGGTAATAGGCTCAGGGTACAGAATGAAGAATGCATATTTTGTATATAGTCAATGTGGGATTTTGCTTGGTTAGAATATACAGACTCTTTTCAAGGATTCTGTTCTTTTTTCTTTTTTGCAGTGGTTGAAGGAGATAAATGTTTTTAATAAAAAAAAATATTTAATTATTTTATTAAAATAATTTTGACCTCTGGGATTCTTTCCCAACTTAATAAGCTTTAGATTGTCAACAGAAAGTTCATGTAATTATCATCCAGGAGCTATTCTTTATAAGTGGTCATGGTCAAGAGAATAAGAAGCAATCTAAGACTCAGCAGTACTCTATACAGGATTTAGAGTCCTAACCTAGAAGAAAACCAAAGATTGTGTAACTGGTCTACACCAGGAAATTCTTTTTTTTTTAATTTATTTGTTTACTTTTAAAAATTAATTTATTAGTTTAGTTTCAGTTAACAAGATTCAATTCCATAGTTCCTTGATTTTCAAATTTCCTTTACTTCCATCCCCCTTCCCCCCCCATGACAGCATATAGTCCAGTATAGGATCTGCAAATACATCCATAATAGACATTATTCCAATTACAAAGGCATATTGTACTAGGTGGGATGAAAGGTGGTAAAGAAGAAATAAGTCCAAACAATGAAAAGAAAAAGATCATTTAGTTTGCTTCCATCAGGATTCAGGCTCAGTTCTTTCTAGTTATATCTGTGGATGTCACATTTCTCTCTTTCTTGAGTCTTTCAGGATTGACTTGTATCACTGCATTGCTGAAAAGAGTCCAGTCTGTCATAGTTGGTCATCACACATATGATATCTCTGTGATTGTATACACATTTCTTCTGATTCTACTCTTCTCGCTCAGCATCAGTTTGTACAAGTCTCTCCAGGTAATTATGAAATCCGTCACCTCCTCATTTCTTATAGCACAATAATATTCCATTACATTCATATACCACAACTTGTTTAGCCATTCCCCAATTGACTGGCACCCCTTTAGTTTCCAATTCTTTGCAACCACAAAAAGGGCTGCTATAAATATTTTTGTACATATGGGTCTTCCTCCCACTTCTATGATCTCTTTGGGGTATAACCCTAGAAGTGGTATTGTTGGGTCAAAGGGTATGAAATCATTTATAGTCCTTTGGGCATAATTCCAGATTGCTCTCCAGAATGATTGGATAAGTTCACAACTCCCCAAGCAATGTATTAGTATTACAATTTGTCCACATCCTCTCCAGCATTTGTCACTTTCTTATTTTGTCATCTTAGCCAATCTGACTGGAGAGATGAGGTATTTCAGAGTTGTTTTGATTTGCATTTCTCTCATCAATAGTGATTTAGAGCATTTCTTCATATGCTTATAGATATCTTTAATTTCTTTCTCTGAAAACTGACTGTTCATATCCTTTGACAATTTATCATTTGGGGAATGACTTGTATTCATATAGATTTGGCTCAATTCTCTACGAATTTTAGAAATGAGTCCTTTATCAGAGACACAAGTTGTAAAAATTCTTTCCCAATTTCCCACCTCCCTCATGATCTGGGTTACATTGGCTTTGTTTGTATAGAAGCTTTTCAATTTAATGTAGTCAAAATTATCCATTTTGCATTTTATAATGCTCTCTAATTCTTGTTTGGTCCTAAAGTCTTCCCCTCTCCACAAATCTGTCAGGTAAACTATTACTTGCTTTCTCAGATTGCTTACAGTATCATCCTTTACACCTAGATCATGCACCCATTTAGACTTGATTTTGGTATATGGTGTTAGATAATGGTCTATGCCCAGTTTCTGCCATACTGTATTCCAGTTTTCCCAGCAGTTTTTGTCAAATACTGCATTCTTATCCCAAAAATTGGGGTCTTTGGGTTTATCGAACAATAGATTACTATATTCATTAACTGCTGGGTCTCCTGCACCTAATCTGTTCCATTGATCCACTACTCTACACTTCTGCCAGTACCAAGCAGTTTTTTTTTATTTTTTTTATTTTTTTTAGACAAATGCTTTATTAACTTCTGTTTTACATCATTCATTTTCACCAGATTTTGAGTTACAATCATTTTCCCCCCATTATTCCCCTACCCAACCTCCCAGAATAGTAATCCCACAAGATATCGCTTCCTCCAATCTGCTCTCTCCCATACCATCTCCCATACCCCCATTGACTTTTCCATTAGAGGAAGGTGAGTCTTTGTATCCCAATGCCTGCACATCTTATCTCCCTATTACAAGCAAAAGAGTATTAATAATAGTATTTATATATATTTGAAACATTTAATGTTACGACCTCAAATTTCAGATCCATTTCCTTCCTCCCTTGTCACCCATTCCCTCTTGGGAGATAAGTAATTCAGTATATGTTGTACATGTCTAGCTATGCAAAACATTATCATAATAGATATATTGTACAAGGCTGCTTATAATTCCCTCCCACTCATCCCACCCCCCACCTGGTCCATTCCCTACATGATCCTGTCCCTCTTTTATAGTGGGTACTTCCAACCTCCCCTCACCCCAAGGATGCCCTCCCATCCATCATCCCTCCTCCCATCCCCCTTCCCCCTATCCTGCTGCAGGTTGAGATATCCCATTTAGTTTGTATGTCATTTTCTCCCTGAACCAAATTCAATGTGAATGTGGTTTTGCCTTTTTAGCCTTCCTTATTCTCCCCCTCCTTTGCAACCACTTCCCCTTGCTTCTTCTACATGGGATAGTTTACCCTACCCTGTCTCTCCCCATCTCCTCTTGCCACTTTCCTCTCTCACCTCATAATTTCATCCCTTGAGTATTCTCCCTTCCCAACAAATTCAACCTATGCCCTCTATCCATATATAACTGTAACCATATACACACACATTCACATATGTATTCATATGACCACACCCCCTTCTTCCATTATTTTCATAGTGAGAAAGATATCATCAGTCACAGTTATTGCTTTTCCATATAGGAATGTAAATAGTTCAACTTTGATAAGTTCCTTTTCATTTCTTTTCCCTGATTACCTTCTCAGGCATCTCTTGCTTCTTGTGTCTGGATGTCAAATTTTCTATTCAACTCTGGTTTTTTCCTCAAGAATGCTTGAAAGTCCTCTATTCCACTGAATGACCATATTTTCCCCTGAAACAAAATACTCAGTTTTGCTGGGTAGGTGACCCTTGGGTTCATTCCCAGCTCTTTTGCCCTCTGGAATATCATATTCCATGCCCTTCAATCCCTCAGTGTAGAAGCTGCCAGGTCCTGTGCTATTCTGATTTTGTTTCCACAATATTGAAATTGTTTCTTCCTGGCTGCTTGGAGTATTTTCTCCTTGGTCTGGGGATTCTGGAACCTGGCTATAATATTCCTGGGAGTTTTCTTTTTGGGATCTTTTTCAGGAGGTGATTGGTGGATTCTTTCAACCTCTATTTTGCCCTCTAGATCTAAAACATCAGGGCAATTTTCCTTGAGAATTTTTTGAAGGGTGATTTCTAGGTTCTTTCTTTGATCATGGCTTTCAGGTAGTCCAATAATTTTTAAATTGTCTCTCCTGGATCTATTTTCCAGGTCAGTGGTTTTTCCCATGAGATATTTCACATTGCCTTCTAATCTTTCATTTGTTTGGATCTGCTTAACAGCATCTTGATTTCTCATAAAGTCATTAGCTTCCATTTGCTCCAGTCTAACTCTGAAGGAATGAATCTCCTCAGTGAACTTTTGAGATTCTTTTTCCATCTGGCAAATTCGACTTTTTAAGGCATTCTTCTCCTCATTGCCCTTTTGGGCCTCCTTTGCCATTTGAGTTAGTCTATTTTTTAAGGTGTTGTTTTCCTCAGTCAGGCTGTTGACCCTCATTTCATACTTTTCCTGCATCCTTCTCATTTCTCTTTCCAATTTTTCCTCCACTTCTCTTATTTGATTTTTAAAGTCCTTCTTAAGGTCCTCTATGGCCTGCAACCCGTTTATGTTTTCCCCTGGGGCTTTTGGAGCAGGACTTCTGACCTCACAGTC
Organism: Gymnobelideus leadbeateri; assembly: GCA_011680675.1. Classification (NCBI taxonomy): domain Eukaryota; kingdom Metazoa; phylum Chordata; class Mammalia; order Diprotodontia; family Petauridae; genus Gymnobelideus; species Gymnobelideus leadbeateri. Next base: position 313,115 of record WOXC01004894.1, on the reverse strand, counting down.
CTTTTCCCGCTCTATGCCCCCAAAATAGGAGTCTAGGGTTGCATTTTTCTGTTTCCTTTGCCTTGGTATGTTGCCACTTAATTGCTTGACTTTTGGGCTTGTTGCCACACTATGGCTTTAAGGACAGATAGAGGAATTTTCGTCCTGAACGTGTGGGGGGCAACTTCCGTTTCTGGCAAGCTGTAAACCCACCCATGACTTCCACCATAGATCACAATCCAGATCCAGGGAGGTTAAAGCAAGAGTGATTACCCCCCAAGACTGATCGCTGGATCTCCCTACAATTTTGCAGGCTGGGAGCAGGAGCTGCCTCTGAAAACTACAAAATGGAGTTTGTCCTCAGTGGCTTCTAGCCCCCAGGGGAGGGAGCCGACGCATTCCCTAATACCAGTCCCAAAGTCCATAGGACACTAACCTCTTACTTTGTCCTAGGCAAGTCTATGTTGATAATTCTGGAGTCGCCACAGCTCCTGGTGTTCTGGGGTTCCTCCAGCTGGCTGCTGGCCCTGCCGCCCTGGGGCTAAAACCTCGGCTCATGCGGACCTGGGCTCAGCTCGGCTCGGCTCCTGCGCTCTGCATGCTGCAAGCTGCCAGGTCCCAGAGCACTGCGCTGTTCCTTCCTGCAGGGTTGCTGGGCTGTCCTCAGCGGGAGTTTAGCTTCTCTGTGTCGTTCTGTGGGTGCTGGGGCTCCAGAAGTTGTTCAGAGTCCCCTTTTACATCGTTTGGGGGGAATCTGGGGGCAGAGTGGCTTGGATGAGCTGTTTCTACTCTGCCATCTTGGCTAAGCCCCCTACCAAGCAGTTTGGATGACTGCTGCTGTATAATACAGATTAAGATCTGGCATAGCTAGTCCACCTTCCATAGCATTTCTTTTCATTAATTCCCTTGATATTCTAGACCTTTTGTTTTTCAAAATAAATTTTGTTATTATTTTGTTTAACTCTAAAAAGTAGTTTTTTGGTAAATTGATTGTTATGGCACTAAATATATAGTTTAGTTTGGGTAAAATTGTCATTTTTATTATATTAGCTCGACCCAGCCATGAGCAACTGATATTTTTCCAATTGGTTAGATCTGATTTAATTTGTGTGAGAAGTGTTTTGTAGTTGTGATCATATAGATTCTGGGTTTGTTTTGGCAAGTAGATTCCCAAATATTTTATAAGGTCTACAGCGACTTTAAATGGGATTTCTCTTTCTATCTCTTGCTGTTCAGTTTCATTAGAGATGTACAGGAATGCTGAGGATTTATGTGGGTTTATTTTATATCCTGCAACTTTGCCAAATTTATTTATTGTCTCAAGTAGTTTTTTACTTGATTCTCTAGGATTCTCTAAGTATATCATCGTATCATCTGCAAAGAGTGATAGCTTGGTCTCTTCTTTGCCTAATTTAATTCCTTTGATTTCTTTTTCTTCTCTAATTGCTACTGCTAATGTTGCTAGTACCTGATTGAATAAGAGGGGTGATAGTGGACACCCTTGTTTCACTTTTGATCTTATTGGAAAAGCTTCTAGTTTATCCCCATTGCATATAATACTTGCTGATGGTTTTAAATAGATGCTATCAACTATATTAAGGAAGGCTCCATTTATTCCTATACTTTTTAGTGTTTTTAATAGGAATGGATGTTGTACTTTGTCAAAAGCCTTTTCTGCATCTATTGAGATGATCATGTGGTTTCTGCTAGTTTTATTGTTGATATGCTCAATTATACTGATGGTTTTCCTAATATTAAACCATCCTTCCATTCCTGGAATGAATCCTACCTGATCAGAGTGTATTATTTTTGTGATAAGTTGTTGGAGTTTTTTGGCTAATATTTTATTTAAAATTTTTGCATCTAAATTCATGAGGGAAATTGGTCTATAATTTTCTTTCTCTGTTTTATCTCTTCCTGATTTAGGAATCAGTACCATATTTGTGTCATAGAAAGAATTTGGTAGGACTTCACTAATTTTCCCAAATAGTTTGTAGAGTATTGGAATCAATTGTTCTTTAAATGTTTGATAGAATATATTAGTAAACCCATCTAGCCCTGGAGATTTTTTCTTAGGGAGTTCATTGATGGCTTGTTTGATTTCTTTTTCTGAGATAGGGTTATTTAGGTAATTCTCTTCCTCTTCAGTTAATCTGGGCAACTTGTAATTTTGTAAATATTCACAGAGTCAACAGCCTGACTGAGGAAAATAACATCTTAAAAAATAGACTAACTCAATGGCAAAGGAAGCTCAAAAGGACAATGAGGAGAAGAATGCCTTAAAAAGTCAAATTTGCCAGATGGAAAAAGAATCTCAAAAGCTCACTGAGGAGATTGATTCCTTCAGAGTTAGACTGGAGCAAATGGAAGCTAGTGACTTTATGAGAAATCAAGATGCTGTTAAACAGATCCAAACAAATGAAAGACTAGAAGGCAATGTGAAATATCTCATGGGAAAAACCACTGACCTGGAAAATAGATCCAGGAGAGATAATTTAAAAATTATTGGACTATCTGAAAGCCATAATCAAAGAAAGAACCTAGAAATCATTCTTCAAGAAATTATCAAGGAAAATTGCCCTGATGTTTTAGACCCCGAGGGGGAAATAGAAGTTGAAAGAATCCACCGATCACCTCACGATAAAGATACCAAAAAGAAAACTCCTAGGAATATTAGACTCAGGTTCCAGAACTCCCAGATCAAGGAGAAAATACTCCAAGCAGCCAGGAAGAAACAATTCCAATATTGTGGAAACACAATCAGAATGGCACAGGACCTGGCAGCTTCTACACTGAGGGATTGAAGGGCATGGAATATGATATTCCAGAGGTCAAAAGAGCTGGGATTAAAACAAAGAACCACCTACCCAGCAAAACTGAGTATCTTGTTTCAGGGGACTCATTCAGTGGAATAGAGGACTTTCAAGCATTCTTGAGGAAAAAACCAGAGTTGAATAGAAAACTTGACATTTAGACACAAGAAGCAAGAGATGCTTGAGAAGGTAATCAGGGAAAAGAAATCAAAAGGAATGTATCAAAGTTGAACTATTTACATTCTTACATGGAAAAACAACAACTGTGACTGATGCAACCCTTCTCATTATGAAATTAATTGAAAAAGGGTGTATGGGCATATACATACATATGTGAATTTGTGTATATATGTTTACAGGTATACATGGATAGAGGGCACAGTTTGAATTTGGTGGGAAGGGATGATACTTAAAGGGTGAAGTTAAGAGGTGAGAGAGGAAAGTGGCAAAAAGAAATGGGGAGAGACAGGGCAGGATAAACTATCTCATGTAGAAGAGGTAAGGGGAAGTGGGTGCAGGGGAGCGGAAGAAGAGGAAGGCAAAAAGGCAAAACCATATTCACATTGAATTTGGCTCAGGGAGAGAATGCCATACATACTAAATGTCATATCTCAACCTGTAGGAGAGTAGGGTGGAGGGGGATGAGAGGGCGTATGGTGTAGGGGAGGGCATTTGGGGGGGGGGAGGAGAGGTTGGAAGTTCCCATTTTCATAGAGGGACAGGATCAAAGTAAGGAGTGGACCAGGTGGGTGGTGGGATGGGTGGGTGGGAAATATAAGCAGTCTTTTATAATATATGTACTATGGTAATATTTTGCATAGCTATACATGTACAACACATAATGAATTGCTTATCTTCCCAGAGGGAGTGGGTGACAAGGGAGGAAGGGAATGGATCTGAAATTAGAAGTTTTAAAATTAAATGTTTCAAATATTAAAAAAAAATAAAATAAAAAGTTGAAATTTTTTCTAAAAAAAAAAGTAAACTCCTTAACCAAAAAAAAAAAAAATGATAAGCAGGATGATCTCAGAAAATTTTGGAAAGACATACATGAACTGATGAATTGTGAAGTGAACAGAACCAGGAGAACCATTGTACATGGTAAGAACAATATTGTTTGATGGAGATTTGTGAATTACTGGGTTTTTCTCAGTAATATCATGATTCAAGACAATCCCAAAGTACTGATGATAAAGCATGCTATCTGCCTTCAGAGAAAGAGCTGACATTATCTGAATACAGAGTAAAGAGTGCTATCTTTCACTTTCTTTCTTTTTTCTTTTATTCCAATTTTCTCATACAAAATGACTAATGTGGAAATGTTTTACATGGCTGCCCATGTATAACCTGTATCTGATTGCTTTTCTTCTCAGGAAGGCAGGGGGAGAATGAAACAGGATTTGGAACTCAAATTTTAAATAAAAATGTTACAAATTCAAAAAAAAGAGATGACTCTGGACAGCCACAGATAGTGCTAAAGGTCTCGAGAAAGTTTACCACATATTGTATATCTCATAATGTTTTACATGAAATTCAGGATATAATCTCTGGCAATGAGGTCCAGAGAACAAACAATTTGGCAATATTGAAGGTCATCTAAATGCATCCTGTCAGTGCAGGATCAAGAATGTATGAAGACTGAATGTCTATTTTTATAAGCATGATAGTTTAAAAACAAAATGATTTAATGAAAATGCATAATTATGAGAAACCATCTTCTGGGATTTGACAGTTCCTGACTGTACTTTTTTGTGTATGGCATCTTTAACAATAGGTTACTTATCTAATATAAGGAACTCAAAACAGTTTACGGCTGTAAACACTATATATTCCTCGATAAGGAAAACAGAACAACTAATCAAAATGTTCAACTCACTTGTGTTCTCTAACCTTAGCTAGAACTCCATTTCCCATCTCCATACTTTGCACTGGCTATACCCCTTATATATAATGCCCTCCGTCCTTGTCTCTACCTCTTCAAATCCCTATGGTCCTACAAAGCTCCCTCATGAACAATGATTACTCATACAGGAACCTTTTCCTCAATCTCTTAATGATTAATGTTCTCTCTTTTTTCAAATTATCATGCATGTATTTATTTTACCTCTCAAGTAATAAATAGCTAGCATTTACAAATAATAACTAGCTAGCAATTATATACCACTTTAAGATTTGTAACATGCTTTACGTATATTATCCCGCTTGATCCTTACAACAACCTTGAGAGGTAGGTGCTCTTATTATCCCAATTTTACAGATGACAAAACTGAGGCTGAGGGAAGTTAAATGACTTGCCCAGGGACATACAACTAAATAAGTGTCTGAGGCAAGATTTGAACCTAGCTCTTGAAGATTCCAAGTCTAGCATTCTTTCCATTGCACCAAGTTAAAGACCTGGAGTCCGAAGTCCCCCAAGGGGTCCATGAATAGATTTTCAGAGGGATCTATGAACTTTCCTAGAAAAAAATTACATCTTTATTTTCACTGTCCTTTTTCTAAAATTGTACCTTTTCTTTATCATAAAGGTAGCCAACAAAAATTATTCTGAGGAGGGGTCCAGAGACCTCACTGAAATGCCAAAGGAGTCCATAACAACAAAAGGTAAAGAGTGCTTGCCGTAGTAGACCTTGAGGGCAGGGACTATTTTCATTTTGTTGTTGCATTCTAAGTGTCCTACATCATACTTTGTAGATGACAGATGCTTGATAAAGATTTGTCATGTTGCATCATATAATTGCTCAGGTTCTTTTTCATTCCATGTTTGAGAAAGACTTTCTAAATGGTCATCAAATGCCACAATTACTATTAACCCTGTGAACAGTGGGTTTTTGTTTGATGACCTTTTGGGTAGGGCTGTATCTATTTCTGGACATCCTCAGAATCTTATCCTAATGTGGTATTTGAGTTTGTATTTCTGAAAAAAGGTAGGCAGTTCTGCCTTCTTTTAAATTGTACTTGATATCTCTGAGTGCTATGTTGGGATCCTAATTATTTTTAACCGCTCAGATATTGTTTGATGCTTCTGTCAAGCAATATCAATTGAGGTTTAGTTCTATTACACAGATGTGTGCATCAAGCATCTTTTTATGTCATTTCTCATAGAAGTAACTTAGGTATCTTACTGGACACATAGTATAGTATACTCCGGTAAACTTTCCCTAGAATTAGCCAAGATGATTAAACAACTTATTGATTCCCTTCCTTTCTTCTGAATGGGAAAGTAGCAGACAATAGAGGTTAGTGCACAGTTTTGTGCACAAGCTTTGTACCCTCGTTGGCAGACAGCCTAACAATCTAATTCAATCTAATTATCATTTATTAAGTGCCCACTCTGTCAGGCACTATGATACCTGGGGATATAATTAATAAAAGACAGTCTCTTTTTCCCAAGAGCTTATGAATCTAATGAGAAAAGATAACATACAGAAGGAGGGAAAAAAGGCTAGAGAGTGGGTGACCAGAGAGTTTCTTGTTCCATGAGAGGTGAGAGGGCATGGGATTTACCTAGGATGGGCATTTTGCTACCAGGATTTGAAACTAGGCAGAGCAGCAGATACAGAGTGGAGAGCTTAGGGTAATAATGCTGCACTTTGCCACTTTTCATAGCTCAATTGAATAATGATTCTAGTTTCTAGTCCTGACTTCCTCAGAGGAAACACAAAAGCCTGCTCCTAAAATCAGAGGGCAGCTATTTGAACAGTCAGACAGAATCACAAGGTCTGAGTATGCAGACCTCATGAAAGTGAGATAAACCAATGCAAAATATATATATATATATATATATGACTGTTAACATGTGGACTTTTGTTAATTTTTGTGTGCTTATGTCATTTGAACCATCTCCACAGTAATATGATAACTTGGAATATATTACATTTGGTGGGTTCAAGAAAGGGATTGGAATCAAAGTTAGAAGAAACTGGTTTCAAATTGTAGCTCTATCCCTTATACTTATGTGACCTCAGGCAAGATATTTAGATGCTCAGGGACTCAGTTTCCTTATATGTTTATTCACTTACACTTTCGTTCATTCATTTGCTCTTTCATTTGTTTGTTTGTCCAATAAGGATATTGGAGAAGATGACTAGATTGCTCTTTTTCAGCTCCAAATTTCTGGTCCTATTACCCAAAAACCTACTTTTTCTTGTCTTCTCTTTTTCTTTCCTCCCTAAGTTAATGTATTAGTTAATTAATTAATCAATCACTTTATGCCTCCTGGGTAGGGCTCTTTCTACCACTGATATTACAATAAGAAAAATTACTCTAAAAATACTATTATGCAGTGAAAAGAAAAGCTTTCATGAAGAAAACAGGTCCCCAGCGAAAATGACCTTTCTAGGTTTTGTGCCTTTGCAGTCCTCTTCAGTAAGTACTAACATCTTGCAGGAAGGTTTTGAACACAAAGATTTCACATGCTAAGATTTTAGAGAGAAAGAAGTTAGAAAAACATCATCAGACATAAAACAAGGGACAAAAAAGAGCTCAGAAAAGAATGTTCTTGGCAAAAATAATAACTCCACAAATCATTACTGTGTACACTAAAATAATCAAGTTTTAAATAACAGAATATCCTGAAACTTGACAGAATTTCAAAAATCACAGATTTTTAAATATGAAAGTTGAAAGGGATCTCAATTTGAATGAATTTAATCCACTCCTTATTCCTTCCCCCAAAGAACCCCTATTATAACATATCTGTATCTTCTAGCCCCTTCTGGCAGACCTCTAAGAGGGGAAGCCCATCTCCTCCTAAAGAATCCTGGTCCATTTATAGACAGCTCCAATTGTTAGGAAGTCTTTCATGACATCAAGTCCAAATGTTTCTTTTTGCTACCTCTGGCTCCTAGTCTGGGCTCCTAGTCTTGCTCTTTGGAGTCAAGGGGAAAAAAAAGTCTATTTTCTCCTCCATATGACACCTCTTCAGTTCCTTGAGTACCAACATCATGGAGCTCTTCAGTCTTCTTTTCTCTCTATGCTAAACAATGGAACCTCATATGGCATTCATTTATTTATTCAAAAAACACCAAGTGTTTGCTTTGTAACAAGCACTAGATCAGACACCGGGAGAGACATAAAGAAAAATACTTCAACTCAACAAACAGATGCTTATTCTGTGCAGAGATCTTTACTAGATCCTGGAAGAGAAAAAATAAATTTCTCAATTCAACAAACTAATAAGCCATAAGTAATGTGATAGAATTAATTTGGAGAAGCAAGAGAGATCTGATTGTTAAATTTTCAGAGTGAATATTTACATCTTAAAAATCAGCAAGCACTAAAAATTAGGGATTGATTATTGTTTTATTGATCATTTATACATAAGAAAGTGATAGATATCACTTTAATAAGTTTAAAAGTGTTTCCTGTATAAATATATATTTTTCCCAGACTTTAAACAGGTCTTTAAACATTTGCCAGCATACCTATACTGTACCGTTCTATTGAAAACACAGATCCTTTATGTATTATGCATATATAGAGGATTATAGGTGCTCTGGGAGATAAAAAATGAAAAAAAAAAAACAACTCATTTAAGGAAGAACTTATTAAGTGTCAAAAAACAAAGCTTCCCCATGGAAAAATTTTATCTATGAATGTTCATAATAACACATAGAAATGACAGTGAACTCATGCCAGACTAAGGTACTTTCTAGAGAACCAAGGAAGGATGCTTGATAAGAGCTCCAAAACCAAATGACACAGAAATGAGGCTTCAAAAGACTCAGGTACAGATCTTCCTGGGGGAATATCACTTAATTCTTTCTCCATCATGTACTCAGATGCAAATGAGGAACAAATGATCATTCAGTTCCCCTTTTTGAGACTGTCAGCATTCTCGAGTTTAACATCAGATGTGTAGCTAGTGAAATTCAGTCTCACTATGGTGTAGCAGAAAGAACACTGAATTGGGAAGCAAGATTTCTAGGTTTAGTCTCACCTCTACCAGTTAGATGTCTGACCTTGGATATATTATTTCTCCTTTCTGGACCTTAGAATTTTCATCTGTAAAATGACATGATCCCTTTAAAGTCCACTCCACCTTCAAGTTTCTGTGTTTGCATGAATTAGAGTATAAAACTAAATCTTTGAGTCTGGGCAGATAAAATATTTCCTATGTAAGGAGACTAAATTCACTTTCAATATTAAATGATGTTTCAGCATCCAACCCTTCTATGTAACCTTACATAGGAAAGGACAGTAGACTTTGAATGGGGTGAGCATTTCAAATGACTTATTAATTGGCACCAATGCCAGAAGCTTTGAAAGAGAAAACAAGGGATTTGGGATTGTGCAGGTTCAGAGCAATGCTCACAAATTCCACTTACTCATAAATCACCTGAAATGGAAGAGGAGTAGTATAACCATCTATTGCATCAAAGTGAAACCTTGAGTTTGAGTTATTGCTATAGCTGCTTGTTGAAGCCAAGAATGGCAAAAACTTTGTAATCTGATATACTGTGACTAAGGGGAGCCAAGGTATTAATCAAGAATTTAGTTTGCCTACCTCTTGGTGAAGATGGGAGATCTATGGGTCTTATTACACTTTATATATGTTTTCAGACTTTTTCAGTGTGTTGATCAGTTATGCTGATTTTTTTCTATAAAACACTGTTTTTCATATGGGATGGTCTTGAAGAAGGGAGAGGGGTGGTACCTAGAATAACTATGTGATGTAAGAAACAGAAAATATCAATAAAAACATTAAAAACATTTAAAAATTCAGGTTGCCAGGTTCGTGGGAGCTGCTTCTTCCCTTGCTTCTTGCCTAGGATTTTGTGAATGAAAGGGTCATTTAAAAATGTATTCTTTTTTAATTAATTAATTTATTTTTAGTTTACAACATTCAGTTCCATAAGCTTTTGAGTTTTGAATTTTCTCCCTCTCTCCCTCCTCCCCCTTGCCCAAGACAGCATGCAATCTGATATAGGCTCTACATATACATATTCATATTAAACTTATTTTCACATTAGTTGTGTTTTAAAGAAGAATTATAACTAATGGAATGAACCATGAAAAAGAAGAAACAAAACAAAACAAAAAAGAGAGAGCAAATGATATGCTTTGGTCTGCATTCAGATTCCAAAGTTCTTTCTCTGGATGTGGATAGCATTTTCCATCATAAGCCTTTTGGAGCTTTCTTAAAAGAAAGGGCCATTTTAAAAGAATGACTATGGGACAGTCACTCTTTGTTCCATCCACAAAAAAGATGGAGGCACCTCAGGCTAAAGAAATGAATTCTTAGTAAGGTGAGTGGGGTGCTCAAACAATCATCATCAACAGATGTGAGATAATAATATCAATTGATAGATCTTCCTCATATGAAAAAAATAACTATACACTGAGGTTAGCAAGCAGCATGATATACTGTAAACTTTTTCTAACTTGTTAGTTTCAGGATCTGTTCTCACTCTTTTTTTGTTTGGAGGGGGAAAGGTTAGGCAATTGGAATTAAGTAACTTGCCCAAGGTCAGACAGCTAGTCAAGTGTCTGAGGTTGGATTTGACCCCAGGTTCTCCTGACTCCAGTGCTGGTGCTCTATTCCTTGCACCATCTAGCTGCACCAACACATTCTTAAAAATTACTATGGAATCCTGAGGTTTTGCTTATGTGTGTTATATCTATTGATATTTAGCATGCTAGAAATTCAAACTGAAAAATGTTTAAAATATTTATTAATTCATTTAAAAATGAAAATAATGAATCCATGACATCTCAACATAAATGACATTTTTTATTAAAAACAACTATATTTTCAAAAACAAAGAAATAGTGAGAAGTATGTCATTGTTTTGCATAATTTTACAAATATATTAAATGTCTGGCTTAATAGAAGACAGATGGATTCTCATCTCTGCTTCCACATTCAATCTGTTGTGATACGTTGTTTTGGTTGAAGTATGTGAAAAAAAATCCAGCCTCATAAAGATATGTAGTTGGGAAAGGGAGGATAATTTTCACAGGCAAATATTATCTCAGTATTATGAAATCAGTTCTGACCTCACAGACCTTGGACCATGCTTTTAGACCTGCTGGTATTGTGGATAGAGACCTATATTTGGAATTCAAAGATTTATCTCAAACCATGGCTCTGATTCATACTACCAGTGTGACTTTGAACAAATTACTTTACTCTCTGGACTTCACTTTTCTCATGTGTAAAATGAGGGAGTTGAACTAAAATCATAGAATTTGCACTGGAAGAAAGCTTAGGGATAATTTTGTACAAGTCTTTCATTGAGGGAGGTTGAGGAAGACTTGCTAAAGTCATACAAGTATTACTAGTGTTAGAATTTAGGTCTCGACACCAAATCTAGCATTTTTCCCCTCCAACACTTAACACGGTATCTGACACATAGTAGGCATTTAATAACCATTTAATGAATAAAATTGAATTTTTAAATAAATTCATGCTAGGTAATTTCTGAAATTCTATCACCTCTAAATCCTGTGACTCCCTAGTAATATTACTAATATATTACATATATCTAACATTTATATGATACTTGGTTTTAGATATATTTACACTTTTGAAGCTTATAACAGAGTTCTGAATTAGTACTGCAGGTATTAATAGCCCTATTTTAAGATAAAAAAACTGAGATTGATAGGTTAAGTAAGCCATCTTTGCACACAACTAGTAAATTTCAGCTGTGGGATTTGAACTCATTTTTTCCCAATTCCAAATGTAACATTGTATCTTCATTTTATACTGCATCACTTGTAGTCCCCTCACTGTATTCCCAAAAGTCAGATTTCTCTGTTCCTCTTAGCCTTTATCTATGATGACAGTTATGACATTAAATATGTATATTGGAAAAAATAGCAATGCCCTTTTTTCAGAATTTCTGATCATTTGAGGGATAGGGACTGAACTTGGGTTTTAATTCATATAGGGAACTCCCAGATGAGAAAGTCTCCTCTATTAATGCAGGTCAGCCCCTTTTTTTCAACATGATCTTAGAGAGTTTCCTACTAAGGTATCTAGTTACTTACCCAGCATATAACAGCTAGTATGTGTCAGAAGAAGGATGTGAACTCAGGTCCTTCTGGTTGGTTCTCTAATCCACTACAACACACTGCTTCTAGTCAGGATAGTGGTGAACAACACAATTCTTACTGTATGTAGCAAAATCTGGTCAAACTTCTTTATCTCAAGCTTTCAAGCAAAACTTGATCTTCTGTGATCGTCTTACTCTACTAATGATCTCTGATGAATTTGAACTTCTGGTTACTTTGACTTTATTAATTTTGTTATTCTTATGAGAAACTCCAGAGTGCTGGCAAAATCAGGGGCCACAGAGTTCATTCTGTAGCCTTATTGCAATTTCCTTAGTTGAAAGTTAACAATGAACCTTTGGGTCATTATCAAATCTGTTGCTCAAATTTCATTTCCTTGCCTTTTAATGGTGGTACAAAAGGAAGAGCTCTTTGCTTAAATCAGGTGATTTTATTCGTGTCCCTGATCCATTATTCTTCTCAGCCATGCTTAGATCCTTCCAGACACACTGTGTCGGGATGTACTTGGCTTGAGTGTATCCTAAGGACCTGTACTAGAAGGAAGCACAAACCAAATAGGCACCAAGAGAGCTGGGCGCCATGCTAAAGAAAGCTGCAACCTCTTTTAGTGATGGCTTTAATGCATTTTCCTACAGGGAATCAATGAAAAGCCAAAGCAAACCAAGCTGGCTAAATACAGACCCACCAGAACCTAGACATAAATATGCTTTAACAAAGAAACATACCAGTACTGTGAATTGTAATCCCATTTCCTCTGGAGTCATTCTGTATTAACCTTTTGATAGGGTGCAGAGATAAAGAGTGCACATTTTTCACTTGTGTATTTTTGCTTTTGTGGTTTTGTGGGTGCTGCATTTTTTAAAAAAAGAAAGAAAAGAAAATGAAGAAAAAAGATTTAGCTGGAAAAAGAAATAAGCAATCCCTCCTCCTCCTCCTTATCCTTTTAATCTTTTTTTCTGAATTGATTCAACATTAGTGCTGCACATGGAGCTATTTCTGAGTTAACCAAGCTTTGACTTTATAATCACAGACAAGGATTAAATTGAAGCACAATTACTAAATGGAGAAAGGGAAAGTTGTTACTGATTAACTCCTCTGAGACAAAGGAGAAGATGCTTTGGATCTGGAGTAAGAGAGCCTGAGTTCAAATCTAGGTTCTGCTTCTTACTAGCTGTGTGACCTTGAACCAAATTGATTCACCTATCTGTATCTCATTTTCATCATCTGTTGTAAAACAAGGGGGTTGGGTGACATGACTTCACAGGTTCCTTTCTAAATGGGTGATCCTTCTATGATCTTAGCAAATTCTTGCCCTTCTACTTCCTTCTTTTTTTCCTTGTTGTTCAGTTGCTTCAGTCATGTCCATCTCTTTATGACTCCATTTGGGGTTTTCTTGGCAAAGCTACTGGAGTGGTTTGCCATTTCCTTCTCCAGCTCATTTTACAGAAGAGGGAACTGTCTCTTCTTACTATCAGCATCACTTTGGCCAAATTACTTTACTTACTTGGGTCTGAATTTCCACATCTGTACAAGTTATGACTTTTAAGAAATGACTTTTAAGTTTTAAGAAATGACTTTTAAGCATTTCCAGCTCTAAATTGTATGGTCATTTGGCTTCTCTTTATTGTAGTAAATAATTTAATAAAAACCCCTTTCCTGAGCTTTCCTGACTTTAAAATAGTTTTCTTTTTACAATTTCTATGTCAGGTAGTTTGGGAGTAATGCCATTTTCACAAAACAAAAGTTCTCTCCAGCTCCATATTTCTATGATCTTGGTAATTAATTTTTTGGAGATAAAAAATGATATCCTATTTTCCCATTTCAGGCTCTGAGTCAGAGAAGAGGGCTGAAACTGATCATAACACTGTGGTCTTCAAAATTTTAGTGAGGATTGTGTCCCTGTAAGGTTGTTAATGGCTGTCCAGGGTCACCACAGAAGACAATGAATAGTTTTATTGGTGGCCTTTGAACTCAACTTCTGTTTTCTGAAGGTGAAAGAACAGAAATAGCTTGACTAGTCACTGCTAGTCTGGAAATTTTCTAATTACCTAATATCAAGCTTTTGTTCATGTCTCACTCTTTACTCAGGAAAAGTGAAGTTCAGTCCATCTGTCATCAATCGAAATATTCATTGTTTTCTGTAGTGACCATGGACATATCCACTTTCAACTGCTGCATATCCAAAATCCTCACTTAGTCTAAAGGTGCTGGTGCCACATTCTGATTCTGTCTTCTCCCCACCACTACCTTTTTCTTCTAAGAGAAGTGAGATGATGAACTTTCAAGCATCTTAGGAAAAATAAAAGAGCTAGAGGGTTGGAACCAAGATGGTGAATTAGAGGCATCAACTCAGCTGATTTCTTCCAACATTCTACTCCAAACAACTTTAAAATAATTCTTCAAATCAAAATCTGGAGTGGCAGAGTCAATGAAAGGGTGAGGTGAGACATTTTTCCAACCCAAGACAACTTAAGAGGTTGGCAGTAGAGGTCTGTGACACCAAAGAGAAGATCAGATTGGAGTATGGTATATATCAAAGCAACACCAACAGTGGATCTGGAAGACATCTGCAATGGTGGGAGCAGCAGTTTTGGGAACTCTCTGCCCAGAGATGGTAAGGGGATCAGACAACTTCTCAGAAAGAGATTACAGGAGACCCTTAGATGGTATTGGGTCCAGGACCCTGTTGTATTGACCATGCATAGTTTAGGGTTGCAGTTCCAAGACAAAGAAGTATATTAGCTCTTGTGGCTGCAGGATAACAGGACCTTTGGTCACACTTCTAGGGTGAAGAAGAGTAATTGTGGTTGCTAACAAAGGAGTAGGAGCCCTGGTCTCAGTTTCAAGACAGAAAAGAGCACTAGTGCTTATAGCCACCAAAGATCAGGGGTACTAGTCATAGTTTCAGTACCAAAAGGAACACCAGCATTTGAGACTGCAGAGTAGCAAGGAATCTTCCTGGGTAAATATCAGAACACATGCCAGGAAAGCAGTGACACACCTGTCCTTGGATTATACCACCTTGGAAGAACTAAAAACTTACTGACTTTCAGAACTAGATCTGAAAATAATAGCACAAAAAAATCCCCCTGAAGTTTAGAACAATGTCCTTTACTCTCTGGGAATAGAGCATAACATTTATATAAAGTTAAAATTCAAGAAATATGTTTTAAAAATTATCTAATAACAGAAAAATGACCTGACTATAAAAAGCTACTATGGTGACAGCTGAAATCAAGACACAAACTCAGAAGAAGACATTGATGTCAAAACAGCTACAAGCAAAGCCTCAAAGAAAAAAAAGTGAATTGAACATAAGCTAAATAAAAGTTCCTAGAAAGGACTTAAATTTTTTTTTAAATCAAATAAGAGAGGAAGAAGAAAAATTGAGAAAAGAAATGAGAATGATGCAAGGAAATTATGAAAAGAAAGTCATCAGCTTGGTAAAAGAAGCATAATATTCTGAAGAAAATACTTAGAGAAAAACCCCAGAATTGATCAAATTGTGAAAGACATATAAAAATTCATTGAAGAGAACTAAATAAAGTACTAGCAAAGAGATTTCAGCAATATATCACAAAGATCATAAAACTATGACCAGGTGAAATTTATGCCTGAAATGCATGGTTAAATGTTAGGAAAACTATCAGTATAATTGTTGATAATAAAACCAGCAAAAATCATATGATTATGTACATAGATTTAGACAAAGTTTTTTTTTTCCATCCAGTATAACATTCATTCTTTTTTTGAGGGAAATTAGGGTTAAGTGGCTTGCCCAAGGTCACACAGCTAGGTTGTGTGTGTGTGTGTGTGTGTGTGTGTGTGTGTGTGTGTGTGTGTGTGTGTTAAGTGTCTGAGGCCGGATTTGAACCCAGGTACTCCTGACTCCAGGGCCAGTGCTCTATTCATTGTGTCACCTAGCCACCCATAACATTCATTCTTACTGAAAATACTAGAAACTGGGGGGACAGAGCCAAGAAAGCAGTGTAGAAGCAGGAAAACTCCCTATGCTCCTCCCCCCTCCATAACCACCTCAAATACCTATAAAAATGACTCTAAGCAAACTTTAGGGCTAAAGAACCCACAAAGTGACAGAGAGAAACAAATCTCCCACTGAAAGCCTGGCAGGTTGCCAGTAATGGTCCATCACAGCCAGCTGGGAGCAGAGCCCAGCCTCTTCTGAACCCATGGTTTTATCCTCAGGGCAGCCTGACCAGCCCTGGCTTGAGGGATATTGGAAGAGTAGATCACCAGCACCTGTGGCCATTTCCAGAATTATCAACCCATAAATACCAAAGACAAAGTGAGAGGTCAATGTAGACTTTGGGAGCAGGGAGTACAGAAGTGTGGTCCAGCCTCTCCCCCATGGAGGAAGAAGCAACTGAGGTGTGGTGGCCACAGACACATTGATGCTTCAGAGCTCCTGGCCAGTAGACTGTAGGGGGACCAAGCAACCATTCTGAGGGGTAATTGCTCTTGCTTTAACCTGCTTGGATCTGGATTGCAGTCTAGGGTGGAGGTCCTGGAGTAGGTGACCAGTGAGCCAGAGTGTGTGGAGGCTTCAGAGAGTGCAGTTAACTAAGAGCTCCTGGCAGCTGCAAAAACCCCAGCAATTTGGGGCAAAGCTCTCTTCTCTGGAAGCAGAGTTCTTTTATGGCAAAAAGCTCAAAAGTTAAGTAATTGAGTGGCAACTTCAGCAAGAAAAGGAAGCAAAGCAAGCACAGCAATCCAACTTTGGATTCTTTTTTTTGGGGGGGGTACATAAAGAATCAAAGCATGGAACAGGAGGAAGAAAACAAAGTCAGATTTCCTGTACCTGTAATGGAAATGTGAATTTAAAGATCTTCCCTGCCCTTAGGCCCTTTGATAGGCTTAAGAGACTCTGAGAATCTTCCTTGATTTGAAAATATACTCTGCCCTCTAATAGGTTGAATGTGGTCACATGGAGCCTGTGGCAAGAGGCTTGGTTTTCAGGAATGCCAACACCTTATTGCTTTGTGATTGGACAGTGGGTCAAGAGGGCTGTGACATTCTCTGAGCCTGGGGAAGGCTATATAACCCCTGATGTGAGGCTTTGCTTTGGGGGTCACTTTGAGAGGTGTTGTGTGATTTGACCAGATGAGACTCTGGGAAGCTGTTGAGAGCCCCCTGGCTTTGAAAACCCAGATGTTGATGCTTCCCTCTCTGGTAACTGTGATTTGGTATTGATAATGGTTGGACAGTTTGGAAGCCTGTCTGCTTGATCTGTTTGTTTCTCTGTCTTGTAAGTTCAGTCTATATACTCTCAAGTTTGCAGTGCTGATCTTTTCCCCTGAACTAGGTAAATGATGTATGTTTGATTGATTAAAGTAAGCTTGTTAACCCATTTTGAGTTGCTTGCCTTTAGAAAAGCAGATCTAAGAACCTGTGTTGGCAGCCACCCTGGGGATGTTAGGGTGCTTGCTGCTACAGCACCAAAAGCTTCCAAGAAAAATATGAACTGGTTACAGGCCATAGACGAGCTTAAGAAGGATTGTGAAAATCAAATAAGAGAAGTGGAAGAAAAATTGGGAAGAGAAATGAGAATGATGCAAGAAAATCATGAAAAGAGTCAACAACCTGACTAAAGAAAATAACAACTTAGAAAACAGAATGACTCAAATGGCAAAAGAACCTCAAAAAGCCAACAAGGAGAAGAATGTCTTTAAAAGCTGAACTTACTTGATGGAAAAAGAATCTCAAAAGGTCACTGAAAAGAATAATTCCTTCAGAATCAGAATGGAAGCTAGTGACTTTATGAGAAATCAAGATGCTGTTAAGCAGATCCAAACAAATGAAAAATAGAAGGCAATGTGATATATCTCATTGGAAAAACCACTGACGTGGAAAATAGATCCAGGAGAGATAATTTTAAAATTATTGGAGTACCTGAAAGCCATGTTAAAAAAAAAAGAACCTAGAAATGGTCCTTCAAGAAATTCTTAAGGAAAATTGCCCTGATGTTTTCTAGAACCAGAGGGCAAAACAGAGACTGAAAAAATCCGCCCATCACATCTTGAAAAAGATCCCAAAAGAAAAGTCCTAGGAATATTATAGCCAGGTTCTGGAGTTCCCTGGTCAAGGAGCAGCCAAGAAGCTTAAATTCCTAGAGGGAATGGGTGACAAGGGAGGAAGGGAATGGATCTGAAATTCGAAGTCTTAAAATTAAATGTCTCAAATGTATATAAATACTATTATTAATAAAAAACGTTATTGCTATTTTTTGTGGTACCATTTAGGGAAATATAATTTCACTGATTTATCTTTTTAAAATTAGGTCTATTTTTCCTTTTGCTTTGTCTGAGATCATGATTTGTATGGCTATCTTTTTTACTTTAGCTGTAGCATAATGGATTCTTCTCTGGCCCTTTATTTTAAGTCTGTATGTATCTTTCTGTTTCAAGTGTGTCTGTTATGAATGTCATATTGCTGATTCTGGTTTCTGATCTGCTTCCATTTTATGGAAGAGCTCATTCCATTCTCCTGAACATTAGAGGTTACTAATTGTGTATTTCCCTCCATCCTATTTTCTTTCCTTTATCCTTCTTCCTCTCTTTTTATCCTGTCCCTTCTTGCCAGTGTTTTACTTTTCACTACTTTTCAGAGCTAGTCCTGGAGGTCTGCAATTTTCTGGTCCTTCCAAGCTGATGTGATCCTGAGAAAGGTATGGTCACTGCCCTACTGGTCTGTCCCCTCATCTTTACTCAGGAAGAATCCCTACTCCTATGTAGTAACAAGCTTTCACATTCCTCTCTGCCTTTGAAATGTGACCAGGACCCATATTCCTTTATGACCATGCATAAGCAATCTTCTCTGTTCTGAAACTGTAACCAAGAACTGCTTAGGGCAATAGAGTTGTCAATCAGTGCCAGCTAATCCCCATGCTAGCACATGGTCCCCTATAATATCTTTCTCACCAATTGCCTGATTCTCTTAATGTCTCTTGGTTGAAAATTCCTGAAGCCATTGTTGTTGCTCCTCCTATTGTTCTGGCCTCCTTTCCAGGACTCACTGCTGGTGCTGCTGCTCTGTTCTTGATTGGCTCCCATGCTTGTATTACAGACCTCTCCTGCCAATCTCCCAAATTGTCTTAGGCAGGAAAAATGCCTCACTCTAATATTTTGTTGGCTCTGCTGGTTCAAAATTTTGATTTCACAAATTATCTTAAAGTGGCTTAGATGGGAATGTTAGAACAGTTCGGGTAGGTTGTTACCTCTATACCATCTTGTTTCTACTTTCTGGGAAGGGTGAATTTAAAGCTATTTGGAGGACATAGTACATCACCTTCTGCCTTATGTGTTCTACTGGTATGTTAATATGCTGGGAAGACAGAGGAGTTAGAGTATTCAAGTTCTATTTTCTTATTCCTTCACTTCACTAGGGATCCCCCAAACTAGCACTATACTTGGCACCCTGCTTGGAGCCTGTTCACTGAAAGGCTAAGACTAAAAATATTTTAATTATAATTGTGAAATGTTAAAAGAGTAAGTAGGTGGTGCAGTGACTGGACTTGGAGTCAGGAAGGCCTGAGTTTAAATCCAGCCTTTTACCCTTCTTAGCAATGTGATTCTGAACAAATCATTTAACCTTTCTCTTGCCCATTTATCTTTCTTTGTTTAATTTATGGGTACCTTAGTTGAGCCTTGAAGGAAGATGAGGGATCTGAGAGGTAGTGATGAAGAGGAAAGCAACCCAGTCTATGGAACTCTTAGAGACAAGAAGGGTGCAGAGTTTGGGGGAAGGCTACTCGTATAGGTTGGCTGAAATATAGACTTTATGGAGAGGAGGATGATGACAAATAAGGTTGGAAAGGAAGACGGAGGTCAGACTTTAAAATTTCAGACCTTAAATTCCAGGCTCTCATATTTTACCTTATGGACAATGAAGAGTCACCAAGTGACACGGTGAAACCTGTGCTTAACGAGGAATAATTTTTTGTACCTGCATTTTAGTTTCACAGATTGTCATGGGTGTGGTTAGAATTTTCAAAATGAAATTCTATAAATTAGTGAAGGTATTTCTAAGGAGTCCTAGTTGTGTCTTAATAACTCAAACTCAATAAACAAAGTGAAAAATAATTGCTTCCTCTAAAAAACTCCATCTAATAAGGGTTAGTCATCTAAGTAGCAAGAACCTTGGGAGAATGCAATCATGTGTTCTTGCAATGTATTAATAGCAACTGAAAGAATATCTTAGTGACCTTTAAAGTCTTTTTAGCTCTAAAATTTATAACCCTTGACTTTAGGAAAGTATATTCAGAGTAATGGTAGAATCAGATGACCAGAAGACTCTACAAGAGTCTTAAGAGGCTTGAGGATAGCTCATGATTGTAATATAATATAATATAATTGTAATATAATATAATATAATAATGATTGTAAATTATCCTAATGAGGAAGAAAAGGGAGACACATGTAAAGAAACTGATGTACTTTCCTGGAGAGGCCTCTGGGGCACTGAGATTTTAAACTGGAGATTTTAAACTTTTCAGCTTAAAGAAGGTTTTAAAGTGGAAATGGAAGGGAAAAGAAAAAAAAACTGCCTCTATAAATCTCCCAGGGCAGTTCCATAAAGAGGAATATGTGTAATAAGAGAAGACAAAAGAATATTATGGGTGAGAAGTCAAGTAATTCATAAGAAGCAATATCAAAGAGGGGCAATAATAATACTCATGGTTTCTCATATTTACCCACAATTGAATAGCACATGTGTAATAAAGAGATATTCTTGTTCAAGTATGTTTTAAATGGAATGGTTTGTGAGATACCTTCTAATTGTGAGGATTTGTTTTTTTTTTCTTTGAGGGTTTTTTTTGGGGGGGGGGAGATCTATGATCTTATGGGAAAATGACATAAAGAATATGAAACCACAGGCAAATCTGTATGTGGGACAGAACAGTAAGAATATTATCATAAAGGTACAATACTAACTTAGGTTGCTTTTTTTTTTAATGCTAAAGCAAAAAAAAAAAATCCCTGCCTCCCTGTTTCTGTACCTGCCTTCTTTCCTCTCTTTCATCCTTCCCTCCTTTTCCTCACTCCCTTTGTCTCTGTTTCTTCTTTCCTCCCTCCTTCCCTTCTTTCTTTTCTTCCTTTATTCTTTCCTTCCCTCTTAGTTTTTTTGTTTAAAGAAAACATAGGTGAGGATTTTGGACAAGGTATTACAGTATTGGAATATTAGAAAAGATTGAGAGAGAACAACTATTTTCCCTCTTGATTATTAAAATAAAAGTTGACCCTTATGAAAAAGGAAATATTGATCATTAAAAACCCATATGAATTTAAGAAAAATGAATCATTTCAAACTATCTAAACTTCCTTTATTTGATAGTTACTTAATTTGATTCCACAAAATTTATTAAGTACCTATTTTAGATGCACATATTATATACCAAGCAGCAAGTTTCACAGTTATAAATACAAAAATTACATAGTCCTTGTTTCAAGGACAGTTGATTCTAATAGGTTGAGTGAGCACAAATAAGGGTGTTATAACCAAGGAAAAGAGTTTGGGTCTGTGGAGTCATTGGGTTGGTGAGTGGACCCATTGCATAACTTATTGTCATGCCACTTTCTAAAGTAATGGTAGTATTGAGTTTTTATTATGATTCTTAGAACAAGATATGGAAAGGGATGAGGAAAAAGGAAAGTGGAGAGTTTATGGTGTCTTTCCAAATGTCTAGATTTCTAGGATAGAAGGCAACATGGGATATTCAAGGTAATGTATTCTCAAATGTGAGAATAAAAGGTGAAAATTTAAGGTACTGACTTCAAGAAACTTACATTTTACTGGGGAGATAAGTGAAGTCTATATAGTAAAACCAGTCAAGTCAAGGAGGGAAAGAATATTAACTCCTGGAAGTAGAAGAAGTGACAAGTGTTTTACTTTTTAGGAGGATAAGTTTTCTGAGAGATGAGAGAGGATTATTCCCAAGTGTTGCTCATGCAGATATACAGAAGACCATTGGCTTAATGAGTCTAGGAAGCAGTATCATATGAAGTTGGAAATATAGTTTGAAAGAGCCTAAAATGCCAATCTGAGGAATTTGTATTTTATTCTGGAAGCAACAGGGAGTCCCTGAAGGTTTAGGAGTAGGAGAGTAACATAATCAAAGGTGGACCTTACAAAAATCACTTTGGTAGGTTTGTAGAGTAGGCATTGGAGAGTAGACAGTCTGGAAATCATAAAACCAATTAAGAAGCTGTTAATTATAAGTTAAACAAAAGACAATACAAAGTTTGAATTCAGATGGTGTCTGTGATTGTAGAAGGGAGGGGCTGTGTAAAGATAGTATGGAAGTAGAATCAACAAGATTTGGCTGATAGGTAGGAAAAGGAAGAAAAGAGTTTCTTGACAAGCTAAGAAAGGAGAAAGTATTTTGGAAGATCACGTGGTCAGCAGTGCCTAAAATTGTAGAGTGGCTAAAGAGTATGAAGACTGGGAAAAGTCAGATGAATTAAACTCCTGAGAGATAACTGATATCCTTAAGAAAGGCTATTTAAGTAGTGATGAGTTTGGAAATCTTATTTTAGAGGATTGATAAGTAGGTCATGAATGTAGTAAGGTTAAATTAACTCCTAGAAGCTTTGGAGGGATACTTTTAGTTGGTAGATTGAGAGGATGACATTGTGGAATGAAGGCATTTTATTGTCAGTTGAAGGCTTTTAAGGAGTCTTGTTTCTGGACAAGAATACATGTAAGGAGAGAGAATGAAGTTGAGAGAAGAAAGAAATAATTGAAGGACCAAGTTACTGGGAGATATGGGAAGGACTGAGATCTAGGGTCCAAGTAGAAGAGTGGAATTTGATAGGAAGAACAGCGCTTTTCTTAGAAACTAAAGGAGAAGAAAATAGGATGAATGGAAGTATCGGAGAACTTAAAGCTTTGCTTTCTGTTCCTTTCAAATAAATAATAACATCATGTAAATTTCTTTTTTTTTCTTTTTTTCTTATGGCAAATGAAGCAGCACACAATTGATGCCCTCAATTTTCCAATTGAAATAGAAAGGAAGGTCTGATGCAGAGCAAGGTTATGTTTTATATAGAGGGGATTGTAGGGGCCTTGGACAGAGAGAATACCTGGAACTGGTACCAAAAGGGTGTAAGGGAATCAAGGAAGAATTTAAAAACTATTATTATTCAGTAGTAAATTCTAGTTGAGATTTGATAATGGCATTTGTGGCAGACCCAACTGGCCTACTTATGTGACTTCCTCTAGCGGAATTCAGCAACATGGGATTATGACAAGAGAAGAACAATTATTGGAATCATTGACTGGTAAGTGTTGGCAAGGCATAATTATCAGCAGAAAAGAGGGGCAAAGAATTTGAATGTACATGGCAATATATGGTTAACTGTTCAACTATAGGGTCAAGATAGTGAAGAGAGGAAGATGTGACCAGAGTAGCAATGATGGATTGGGGGAACACAGAATGACTTAGTGACTGGATATCTCAGTGAAGAGTTGGGAAAAATTTGATAGATACAGTAGAAAAGTGATTGTGGATAAGTTAGGGTTGTTATTGAGACAGATAAAAGGAAAGGGAGAGGAGGGTGTGAATGAGGGGAGATATTTTGCCTCATCAGAAAGCCTAGATTTAAACAGATCAGCCATGTGAGTCAAGATGGTGAAGTGAAGAAATTGAGTTTAAAATCCCTAAATCAGCGACTAGAGGAAGAGAAACTGAAAAATAGCTAGTCATTACATGGGCAGGATGGGCAGCAAAGAATCTTTTAGGGGCTTGTAATGATCAGAGTTAGGATTAGTGCAGGGGTAGTTGTATTGGCCATTCCACATATGAAGTAGGTACAGGGTTTATGGTCACTGATTACACTGAGAATAACATACATTGAAATCTCTGTTGTATGTGAGATGTTTTGGTAGCCAGTTTATTGACTACGTCCAGGATGTTGGTTATGTCCATTGTTTCTGAAACTTGGCAGCTGGACTAATCTCACAAGACTTAACATAAGAAAACATTGAGATATGGTGGATATAATAGTAGCCTTGGAGTCATAGGACCCAGGGCCAAATCCTATGTTCCATTGTAAATCTGTATGACCTTAGTTAATTTTTAGTTCCTATTTAATTTATTTTTTAATTTATGGAATAAAACAATCATTTCTTTAACAAGATGATTGCATATGGGACAGCAAATCTGTGATGAACAACTTTCTATTCCTTTCAAATATACAACAAAATTATCATGTAAATTTCTTTTTTTCTTTTTTCTTCCCTCTTCCTGCCCTAGAAGATGGTTACCATAAGACACAAATAGGTATATATTTGTAAAATTATTATGTGTGTCCGTCTACTTAACAGTTTTTTCTTTGGATGCAGATAGCTTCTTATTCATATGTCTTTTATAGTTAATTTCGGTATTTGTAATACCTAAATTAACATATTTCCTTAAAAGCCATTCTTAAAACAATATTGCTATTACTATATTTTGTTCTCTTGGTTTTTCTCATTTTGCTCTTAATTATTTCATTTAGGTCTTTCCATGTTTTTTTTCCCCTAAAATTATTGAGCTCATCATTTCTTTTTTTTTTTATTTTTTCCAATATATTTATTTATTTTTAGTTTTCAACATTCATTTCCACCAGATTTTGAGTTACAATTTTTTCTCCCTGTCTTTCCCTTACCAGCATGCCAAAATAGCCAGCCTACTGAATACCCTTTCCCCCAATATGTTTCTTCTTATATCCTCCCCCTTACATCCCCCCTCAAATGTCTAGTAGGGCAAATTGAATTCCTATACCCCAGTGCCTATATATCTTATTTCCTAGTTGCCTGTAAAAAAAAAAAACATTTTTTAAAAATTTGATTTTAAAACTTTGAGTTCCAGATTTTTTCCCTTCTTCCCTCCTCACTGACACCCATTGGGAATATAAGCAATTCAATGTAGGCTGTAGATGAATAGTTACACAAAACATTTCCATAGTAGTTATATTGTGAAAGATTAACTATATTTCCCTCTATCCTATCCTGCCCCCTGATTATTCTATTTTCTCCTTTAATCCTATCACTTTTCAAAAGTGTTTGCTTCTAACTACACTCTCCCCCAATCTGCCCTCCCTTCTATCATCCCCCCTCTTATCCTCTTTCCCCCTATTTACCTATAGGGTAAGATACCCAACGGAGTGTGTATGTTATTCCCCCCTTAAACCAAATTCAGTGACAGTAAGGTTGTTCTACTCCCTTTCATCTTCCTGCTCTTCTTCTCCATTGTAACAGTTTTCTCTTGCCTTTTTTATATGAGAAAATTTACCCTGATCTATCTCTCCCTTTCTCTGTCTCCCAATAAATTCTCCTCTCACCTCTTAATTTTATTTTTTAGATATCATCCCTTCATATTCAACTCATCCTGTGCCCTCTATGTATACATGTACATACATTTGCCCACACTCACATACATATTTATAGACACATACAGTGCTATACATATATATATATGTATACATACATATATACATATACATTCCCTTCAACTATCCTCATACTGAGCAAAGTATTATGAGTTACAATGATCATTCTTCCATGTAGGAATGTATATAGTTCAATTTAAATAAATTCCTTATGACTTCTTTTTCCTGCTTACCTTCTCATGCTTCTCTTGCTTCTTGTATTTGAAAGTCAAATTTTCTGTTCAGCTCTGTTTTTTTCATCAAGAATGCTTGAAAATAGGTTGGCTAGGTGGTGCAGTGAGTAAGAGTACTGGCCTTGGAGTTGGGAAGACCCGGGATTGGTTCCCGCCTCAGATACTTCACACACACACACACACACACACACACACACACACACACACACACACAACTGGCCATGTAGCCTTGGGCAAGTTATTTAACCTCAATTGCTTAAAAAAAAAAAGAATGCTTGAAAATCCTATATTTCATTGAATTACCATATTTTCCCCTGAAACATTATACTCAGTTTTGCTGGGTAGGTGATTCTTGGTTTTAGTCCTAGCTCCCTTGACATCTGGAATATCATATTCCAACAACAAAATTTTAAACATTTGTTTTTAAAACTTTGAGTTCCAGATTTTTTCCCCTTCTTCCCTCCTCACCACCCTCATTGGGAAGATAAGCAATTCAATATAGACTGTACATATGTAGTTACCCACATCATTTCTATAGTAGTTATATTGTGAAAGACTAACTATATTGCCCTCCATCCTATCCCACCCCCCACTTATTCTATTTTATCCTTTGACCCGATCCATTTTCAAAAATGTTTGCTTCTAACTACCCTCTCCCCCAATCTACTCTCCCTTCTATCCTCCTACCTCTTATCCCCTTTGCCCCTATTTTCCAGTAGGGTAAGATACCCTATTGTGTGTGTATATTATTCCCTCCTCAGGCTAAATTAGATGAGACTCAGGTTGTCCTATTCCCTTTCACCTTCCTGCTCTTTGCCTCTACTGTAACAGTTTTCTCTTGCCTTTTTTATATAATTTACCTTAATCTATCCCTTTCTTCTTCTCCCAACAAATTCCTCTCTTACCTCTTAATTTTACTTTTTATATATCATTCCTTCATATTCAACCCATCCTGTTCCCTCTGTCTATGTATACATGAACATACAAATGCCCACACTCATATATATATACATATATGTATGTATATGTATATGTATATATACACACACACTATATATATATACACACTATATATATATATATTTGTGTATACATACATCCTCCTATACATAAATATATGTATGTATACATATATACATATATATTTCCTTCAACTATCTTCATACTGAGAAATGTCTTATGAATTACAATTATTGTTTTTCCATGTAGGAATATAAATAGTTCAACTTTAATAAATTCCTTTTGATTTCTTTTTCCTGTTTATCTTCTCATGCTCCTCTTGCTTCTTGTATTTGAAAGTCAAATTTTCTGTTCAGCTCTAGTTTTTCATCAAGAATGCTTGAAAAGTCCTTTATTTCACTGAATGTCCATATTATCCCCTGTAGCATTATACTCATTTTTTCTGGGTAGGTGATTCTTGGTTTTAGTCCTAGCTCCTTTGACCCCTGTAATATCATATCCCAAAGCCTTTGATCCCTTAATGTAGAAGCTGCTAGGTATTGTGTTGTGTTGATTGTATTTCCACAATACTCAAATTGTTTCTTCCTGACTGCTTGCAACATTTTCTCCTTGACCTGGGAACTATGGAATTTGCTACAATATTCCTAGGGGTTTTCTTTATGGGATCTTTCTCAAGAGACGATTGGTGAATTCTTTCAATTTCTATTTTGCCCTCTCATTCTAGAATATCAGGGCAATTTTGCTTGATAATTTCTTGAAAGATGGAATCTAGGCTCTTTTTTTTTTTGGTCATGGCTTTCAGGTAGTCCAATAATTTTTAAATTATCTCTTCTGCATCTATTTTCTAAGTCAGTGGTTTAGGGGGAGGGGGGATGAGAGGAGGGATGATGGATGGGAGGGCATTCTTGGGGGGAGGGGAGGTTGGAAGTACCCACTTTAGAAGAGGGACAGGATCAAGTAGGGAATGGACCAGGTGGGGGGTGGGATGGGTGGGAGGGAATTATAAGCAGCCTTGTACCATATATCTAATATGGTGATGTTTTGCATAGCTAGACATGTAGAACATATACTGAATTACTTATCTTCCCAGAGGGAATGGGTGACAAGGGAGCAAGGGAATGGATCTGAAATTCGAGGTCTTAACATTAAATGTTTCAAATATATATAAATACTATTATTAATACTCTTTTGCTTGTAATTGGGAGATGGGATGTGCAGGCATTGGGGCACGGAGATTCACCTTGCTCTAATGGAGGGGTCAAAGGGGGTATGGGAGAAGATATGGGAGAGAGCAGATTGGAGGAAGTGATATCTTTTAGGACTGCTATTCTGGGATGGTGGGTAGGGGAAAAACGGGGTGGGGGGGGAATTGTGACTCAAAATCTGGTGGAAATGAATGATGTAAAACAGAAGTTAATAAAGCATTTGTTAAAAGAAAAAAAAACAAACTATACCAGTTTGCATAAAATGTGACTGAACAGAAAAAAAAAAAAAAAGGAAATCACAGATCCTTTTCCCGGGTAGAGACTTTTATACAAAACAGGCCCATAATAAATGTTTGTTGAAAGAACCACAGAAACATAGGCTAAAATACACTGTATACAGGGTTAGACTAGACAACCTCTAAGGTTGTTTCTTACTTTAAGATTCTTTTCTTCTGCATTCTTTTGCACATCTATATCTTATTCCTTCCTTGTGGTTTCATTAGTTAGCTTCTCTCCTCAGAATTCAGCAGAAATATTCAAGCTAAAAAGGAAGTTCAGATCAAGTCTACTCTTGATTATTAGGATGTCCTTTAATCCCTTGTCATCTCTTTGAATCTTACATCCCTCTCTACCTATTGTCATCTTATGTTATTAATTCTTCATTCTCAGGCAGGATTTCTCAGCTGTTTTCTGCTGCTTCACTGAGCCTTGCTGTCTTTTTTTTTCTATATCTAACATTTTCCCTGAGCAATAATATTAGCAGAGTCTGTAAGAGGGATCAGGGGATGATAAATAGGTGCAAATTCCATCTAAGTTGCCTAACTAAGTTTAAGAAACTTAAAGAAACATCCCTGGTCCCTTTTATGCAAAAATGGTTTTTGTTTCAAATTAAATGGATCTAGTTTGATTTCTCAGCAATCTTGTAGCTGCCTTCTCATGCAAGTTACAGCATCTAAAGTGGGTCATTTTAGAATTCATACTTCAAAATTGTTCCTCACCCCCTCTTATTTTAAACTTCTCCCAAAAACCATCTTCCAGCTGCCTTCTGCTTACTGCTTATCTTTATCTTGGGACTTAACATGGCATTGTGGGAAAAAGGAAATTCTAGGGGAAATATTGTTGTTCAGTTGTGTCTGACTCTTTGTGACCCTATTTGCAGTTTTCTTGGAAAAAATACTGGAGTGTTTTTCTATTTCCTTCTCCAGTTCATTTTATACCTGAAAAACTGAGGGAAACAAGGTTAAGTGACTTGCCCAAGGTCACACAGCTAGTAAATGTTAAGTGTCTGAGGCCGGATTTGAACTCAGGTCCTCCTGACTCCAGGGCTCCACATTCACTGTGCCACCAAGCCACACCCAGAAACAAAGAAATTAAATCCAAATTTAGACTGGTCCTTTGGAAACAAACCATTCTCCTCGGTAAACTTCTTTTGAAATCAAGAACCTTTGAATTCTTTGCTGGAAAGAACTGTTCTGGGGACTAGGACATGTGAAATGGAAACTTGTATGTACCTTCAGAGTTTTCTAGAACTAGAAAACTAGTTTCTAGCTTTGGAAATTCAATTGGGGAATTACATAAACGATATCAACACAATTGATTTGAAAGGCACAGTAGCCAACAGACCTTGGCTTGCAGTGAACTGAATTAATTGGGTTTAATGAAAACATGTGAAATGACGGCAATAAAGCATAAGAATGAGTAGAATTGAATTTGGCTTTGGGTACCCAATATTATTACATGTGAGTGCTTTCTCTAAATGAAAATGTTCTTTGAACTACAAACTCACTGTTCATGTTTAACTACATAATAGTTTGAAAATCTTTTAATAGTGTTAATGAAAGCTGTTCCACCATGCCAACATCTGTCTAGGACTTACACAGTTACCAGTCAGGTTTTATGAACCTTGCAAAAATGTGTTGTCATGGAGGTATTAGCAAAAGCCTTGGTGGAGGTGGAGAGACATGCCCACAAGCTGGCAAGACACATTCTAAGATGAGGATGAAGAAATACATGCCACTGAATTGTGGCTGGATCCTACCCCAAGGAAGAGAAAGTGCTAGATTTCTTTTTCCTACCTTGGTTCTTTGCGTTTCTGATTCATAAAATCTGATCTATAGATGTATTAAACTCATTCTAAGGTCCTAGAAGGAAGGCAGTATATGGCTGCAAAAATGACACTGGGACTGTTATTCAGATCTGGGTTATTCTAGGCTAGATTTACCCAGGTGACAATAAACAAATCTCTGAACCTCATTTTCTTCATCTTAAAAGAGGAGTTTGTATGATGTATTTTCTCTTAAAAAGTTATTGTTGGTTTTCATCAAGTTTCCCGAAAGCCTTTGCTCTTCCTCTTCCTTTGAGCCGTCCTAGGTAATCATTCAAAATGGTGAGGTATTCTCTTGATCCAGAAAACCCCACAAAATCATGCAAGTCAAGGGGTTCAAATCTCCGGGTCCACTTCAAGAACACCCGTGAAACAGCCCAAGCTATCAAGGGCATGCATATCCGCAAAGCTACCAAGTATTTGAAAGATGTCACATTGAAGAAACGGTGTGTTCCTTTCCGTCGATATAATGGTGGAGTTGGCAGGTGTGCCCAGGCTAAGCAGTGGGGTTGGACGCAGGGTCGGTGGCCCAAAAAGAGTGCTGAATTCTTGCTGCATATGCTTAAAAATGCAGAGAGCAATGCAGAACTTAAGATATCCCAGAAGAAACTTAAGAAACAAAAGCTTATGGCACGGGAGTAAATATGACATTAGAGTGCAAATAAAAGTGAAATGAAAACATTTGTTACAGTAAAAAAAAAGTTATTGTTATTTTTAAAATAATTTTTAGTTTATTAATTTATAGTTTATATAATTTTCAGTTTATTAATCACAAAAATATTTACATAAACAAAAAATATTAATACAAATGAATGTTCATTTATTACAGCAAGTCTTTGAGGGGGGACCTTAAGTGGGTTTTTTTTTTTCTCACACACAGTTTTTGGTGCATATTACTGCCAAAGCTTTCTGGTTGTTTCTCTACAATTTCTAGTTCTCTGGTATTGTTCCTCATAGCTCATGGAGCCACCATTTGGGAGAATCAGGTCAACATGGTCCAGGTAAATATGGAATCATTCAGGGAGGAGAAAACCTAAGTCATTTTGGGAGCCCTGTCTAGGAGGTGTCATTAAGGGTTTGAGGGCAAAACGGTCAAGCCTAGAGAGTTACAATTATAAGAAAGAGAGGAAGTAACCAGGGTAATACAGTACCTGCTACTCTGCTCTTCATTCTGACCACCAATATAATGTCATGTAATGTCGCTCAAGGGATACCTGGCAAGAAAAATAAGTTCTTAAAGGGGGGAAAAAGGGAAGGAACATTCACAGACTATATAATCCCAAAGAGTCTTCTGAAGAAACCAACATAGCTATATAGGAAGCAATATAATGAGCTCACATTTCTTTTTAATGTTAAAAAGAAAGGAAGTAGCGTGAACCAATTATAGTGATAGAATAGGCATAAGCTTGGTCGAGAAGTTCCTCAGTACAGGTTCCCTAAACCAATGAAATAACAAGGCCCAGTCCCTATTTATGTATTTATCAACCAAGATGGGGGTGGGGGATATATGGGGGAGAAAGTATGATCAGAACATTGACCTGAGGTTTCTACATTCCTTGATTCAGGATCATCCAACTGCAAAAGCTCATCAAGGGTAGCTTGGCCACACTGGATCTAGACTCCTTTTTATTTTGTCCCCGTCCAGTTTTATACTGAATACCATCCACCACAGCACAGAAGGCAAAATAAGGATCCATAACATTACTTGTTGTTACAGTTTCCTTAAGGTCAAGTTGCAAATGCTGCATTTGTGCAAACTGATACAAGGCTAACACTGGATTTATCTCTCCAAGTTTGTACTTCATAATGAATTCCTTGGGAATCTTCTTCAGAGGAAAGACAGTATTTGGATTAGGTAGGACTACTTTGGAAAGCATTGGTTCTGGAAAGTTACCTGTGACTTGTGTAACCTTAGAAGCTAAATTTGACACACTGTAATTCTCTTATGATGAATATACTGGAGGATTCACTGTTGTTGAAGAAGGCTGAACTGGTAAGTTCTTTTTCAACATCTGAGTAAAGCTAGGAACCCAAGAACTCTGAAACCATGCATTGTTACCAGATATTTTCTCGGGCCTCTGAACGACCACCTCCTCTGCCTCCATGGCTGCTTCCGTGGCTACCTCCATTGCCGCTGCCGCCTGGGAACAGGGTGGAAGGTGGGTCAAAGGAAGGTGTGGGGAGCAAGGCTGCATTTTTCTATTGAGTTATTTTTGACATTTATTTTTTCCAAAGTTGAGCTCCAGATTCTCTCCCTCCTTCCAGTACTTCCCCCACCCACTGAGAAAGCAAGCTATATGATAGTAGGATGTAATTTCTAGGATCTCTTCCATATCTAAAATGTGATGATCTTATTTTAGAACTAGGCCTGTGTTTCCATTAGTCCAGGGAACACCTTCCACCAACTCACTTCCAAACCATTGCAGCTTATACTTGTCACGAGGTGCTGGACAAGTGATGGATTAAATGGCTTGCCTAGAGTCATGTAACCAATATGGATCAGAGCAAAAGCTGAACGGAAGCCTTCCTGTCTCTATGTCTGTTTCTGTAATCCCTTCACCATGTTTTGTCTGTGATCCTACAAGATAAACCCCACAAACTTAAATGAAAATTATCCTCTTCCCAACCAAAAATGTGAATTGAACACCTGCTATGTGTATTCTACTGTATAAACACTAACTTAATATTCTACTAATTTCTTTTAATCAAATCTGTCTCCTATGCATAAGACCTTTTTGATTTACCTCCTCTTTCATGACACCTAAATCCAATTAGTTATTAGTGACTTCTATTCTTTTCCCTGTAATTTTTGTTTGTTTTCTTCTGCCTCTGTCTATAGTGACTACACTAAATAAAGAATAAATATTTCATAAACCTCTACTATGTGCAAAGCATTGTGTTAGATATGCTAGGTACAAAGAAAAGGAACATGGCTTGTAATCAGTCAACAAGCATTTATTAAACCCATAATATGTACCAGATGTGAACAATACTAAGTAAAAATCAAATCAGTCTCTCTGTTCATGGAGCTTACATTCTAAAACTAGAAGAAGATATGAGGCAACTTTTTTTTGGAGGCTACTGGGGTTCATTGACTTGCCCAGGATCACATAGTTAGTAAGTGTCTAAGAATGGATTTGAACTCAGATCCTTCTGACTCCAGAGCTGGTGCACTATCCACTGAACTACCTAGCTGCCCCACAAGGTGACTTTTTGAGACAAAGACAGTAAAAGTGAAATCAATCAGGAAAGGCTCAAGTAGAGTGAGCTAATACTTGAAGGAAATCAGGGATCCAAAAACAGAGGTGGTGAAAGTTTGAATTTTAGGTATAAGGGATGGCCTACACAAAAAGCCAGAGTTAGGTTAAGGGATTTCATGTATACAGAACAACAAGGGGGGAGGCTAGGTGTCACAGTGAGTAGAGTGTCGGCCCTGGAGTCAGAAGGACCTGAGTTCGGATCTGGCCTCAAACACTTAATGCACACACAAACAAAAAAACCTAGCTGTGTGACCTTGGGCAAGTTGCTTAACCCAAATTGCTCTCCAAAAAAAGCAAGAAAAAAAAAAGGAACAACAAGAGTATGATTTGGATGGATCATAGAGTTAATGGAGAGAAATTATAAATAATAAGACGGGAAAGATAGGATGACTGTAGATTACAAAGAGTTTTAAATGCCAAACATAGGAGTTTATATTTGATTTTAGAAGCAATAAATAGGTAACCACTTGTGTGTATTGAGGATCTTCAGGGGGTGGCATAATCATAGTACAAATTTAGGAGAATAACATTGGCAGCTCTGTGGTGATAGGATTAGAGTGGACAGAAACAAGTCAGGGAAGGTCATTGAAATGATCCAGGTGATTGATGATTTATCTAGATAGGAGTGAAAGAGTAAGAAAGGGGCATTAGAAAGGGTAGTAGTTTTTTTCTTCAGTCACCAGATTTTCTTGTAAAATTGGGCTTAGGAGAGGCAGGAGTCTTTTATGAGTCTGAAAAATTTATCCAGAGGTGGAACCACGTCCACTGATAATGGCAGATGAATAGGACATTCTAGGTCATGGGTATATGGACTCAGTGCAACTGTGATCTATCTCTTGGCACTCCACCAAGAGAGATAATGGAGCAACATTAAAAAAATGATGCAGTAAAATTCAGAATTAATTGAAATGTGGAAAGATTGGAGGCAGACTAATTTTTTTTGTATTTTATTTTTCTTTAATTACACATAAAAACAACTCTCAACATTTGTTCTTTAAAACTTTGAGCTCCAGGGGCCGGAGTCAAGATGGAGGAGTAGAAACAGCACTTCTGCTGTTTCTAAAATAAGAAATAAGAAAGATACAAGAAAAGTATGAAATGAGAGTCAACAGCCTGACTGAGGAAAATAACACCTTAAAAAACATACTAACTCAAATGGCAAAAGAGGATCAAAAAGGCAGTGAGGAGAAGAATGCCTTAAAAAGCTGAGTTTTCCAGATGGAAAAAGAATCTCAAAAGCTCACTGAGGAGAATCATTCCTTCAAAATTAAACTGGAGCAAATGGAAGCTAGTGACTTTATGAGAAATCCAGATGCTGTTAAGCAGATCCAAACAAATGAAGGAATAGAAGGCAATGTGAAATATCTCATGGGAAAACCAGTGACCTGGAAAAGAGATCCAGGAGAGATAATTTAAAAATTATTGGACTACCTGAAAACAATGATCAAAGAACGAACATAGAAATCATCATTCAAGAAATTCTCAAGGAAAATTACCCTGATGTTTTGGAACCAGAGGACAAAATAGAGGTTGAAAGAATCCACCAATCACCTCCTTAAAAAGATCCCAAAAAGGAAACTCCTAGGAATATTATAGGCAGGTTCCAAAATTCCCAGATCAAGGAGAAAATATTACAAGCAACCAAGAAGAAACAATTTGAATACTGTAGAAATGCAATCAGGATAGCACAGGATCTGGCAGCTTCTACACTGAGGGATTGAAGGGCTTGGAATATGATATTCCTGAGGGCAAAGGAGCTGGGATTAAAACCAAGAATCACCTACCCAGCAAAACTGACTATCATGTTTCAGGGGAAAATACGGTCATTCAGAGGACTTTCAAGCATTCTTGATGAAAAAAACCAGAGTTGAATAGAAAATTTGACATTCAGATACAAGAAGCAAGAGATGATTGAGAAGGTAATCAGGGAAAAGAAATAATAATGAACTTATCAAAGTTCAACTATTTACATTCCTAAGTGGAAAAACAATAACTGTAACTTATGAAACTTTTCTCAGTATGAAAATAGGTGAAGAAGGGTATATGGGCATATGAATACATATAAGAATGTGTGTATATATGTTTATAGATATACATAGATAGAGGACACAGGTAGAATTTAATAGGAAGGGATGTTACCTAAAAGGTGAAATTAAGAGGTGAGAGAGGAATATAATGAGAGGAGGTGGAGAGAGACTGAATGGGGTAAACTATCTCATATAGAAGAGGCAGGGGAAAATGGTTACAAAGGAAGGGAAGAACAGGAAGGCAAAAAGGCAAAACTTTATTCTCATTGAATTTGTATCAAGGAGAGAATGACATACATACTAAATAGGATATCTCACCCTACAGGAAAGTGGGGGGGGGGGAGGAAGGGGATAAGAGGGGGAATGATGGAAGGCACAGTGGGAGGGAAGGGGGGGGCAAAGTTGGAAGGACCCACTTGTGAAAAGGGACAGTATCAAAGTAGGGAATAGACCAAGTTAGAGGTGGGATACAAGTGAGGGAAATATAGTCAGTCTTTTACAATATATCTACTATGATAATGTTTTGCATAGCTACACATGTACAACATATACTGAATTCCTTATCTTCCCAGTAAGGGTGGGTGACAAGGGAGGAAGGGAATGAATCCACTATTCAAAATTTTTAAATCAAATGTGTAAAAATATATAAATAATATATTAATACTACTTTACATATAATTGGGAAATAAGATATACAGGCATTGGGGCACAGAGATTCACCTTGCCCTACTGAAAAAGACGAAGAGGTTATGGGAGAAGATATGGGGGAGAGCAGATGGGATGAGGGGATATCCTGTGGGACTGCTATTCTGGGGTGTGGGAGATAGGGGGAAAATGGGGAAAAAATTGTAACTCAAAATCTGGCGGAAATGATTGATATAAACAAGAAGTTAATAAAGCATTTGGGAAAAAAATAAAACTCTGAGCTCCAAATTACCTCTTTAGCTCCCCTTCCATTGAGCAATTAAGCAACTTGATATAGGCTACACATGTGCAGTCATGCAATACATATCTCCACATCAGTCATATGGTGAAAGAAAATAAACAAACAAAAAAGA
Organism: Gymnobelideus leadbeateri; assembly: GCA_011680675.1. Taxonomy (NCBI): domain Eukaryota; kingdom Metazoa; phylum Chordata; class Mammalia; order Diprotodontia; family Petauridae; genus Gymnobelideus; species Gymnobelideus leadbeateri. The sequence goes on along the minus strand of WOXC01004894.1, from coordinate 277,070 downwards.
ACAGAAAAAAAAGTAAAAAAATGATTTATCTGCAATCAGATTCCATCAGTTCTTCCTCAGGATGTAAATAGTATTTTTTTCACCCTGAGTTTGGAATTACCTTACATCGTTGTATTGATGAGAACAGCTAAGTAATTCAGCTTATCATGATACAATATTGCTCTTAACATGGACACTGTTCCGTTTCTGCTCATTCTACTTTGTAGCAGTTTATGTAAAGTTTCCCAGGTTTTTCTGAAACCATCCTGCTCATCGTTTCTTATAGTACAATGATATACCAAAACTTGTTCAGCATTTCCCAACTGATGGACATCCCTTCAATTTCTAATTCTGTGCCACCACAAAAAGAGCTGCTATTCATATTTTTTGTACATCTAGGTCCTTTTCCTTTAAAAAAATCTCTTTCAGATTCAAACCTAGTGGTGTTATTGCTAAGGGGAAGAGTATGCATGGTTTTATAGCTCTTTGAACATAGTTCCATATTGCTCTACAGATAGTTCACAACTCTACCAACAATGCTTTAGTGTCCCAATTTTCCCACACCCCCATCCAACATTTGTCATTTTCCTTTTCTGTCATATTAGCCAATTTGATAGGTATGAGGTATTACCTCAGAGCTGTTTTAATTTGTATTTATCTAATTGATAGTAATTCAGAGCATTTTTTCATATGACTGTAGATAACTTTGATTTTTTCATCTGAAAATTACTTGTTCATATCCTTTGACCATTTATCAATTGGGAAGTAACTTGTATTATTATAAATTTGACTCAGTTCTCTATTGGGGGAATGAGACCTTTATTAGAGAAACTTGATGTAAAAGTTTGTTTTTTTTAATTATGATTTCTGATCATATTTCTCTCTCTCCTTTCACTCCATCTCTCTCTAAAAGTGTTTTCTATCAGCCCCTTCACCTACTCTTACATTCTTTGCCTCCTACTTCCCTGTGGGGAAAGATAGATTTCTACACCTAACTGAATGTGTATGTTATTCCCTCTTTGAGCCAGTTCTGATAAGGGTAAATTTGAAATGTTTACTGTGACCTCACCCAAATCTTTCCCTTTTAAACACCTCTTTTGTGTGAGATAATTTGCCCCATTCTTCTCCCTTCTCCTCTCACATTGCATCCTTCTTTCTCACCCTAATTTTTATTTTTGTTATTATCCTTACATCATTGGTATCCTTTTTTCTCCTTAATTTTATTTTTTAGATATCTTCTTATCATTGTCAACTCACACTCTGTCTGTACTTACTTCTCTAACTACACTAATAATGACAAATTTCTTTTATAAGTATTATCATGTAGGGACATAAACAATTTAATCTTATTGAATCCCTTATGGTTTTGCTTTCCTATTTAACTTTTTATGTTTCTCTTGAGTCTCAAATTTTCTCTTCAGCTCTGGTCTTTTCATAAGGAATGCTTGCTTCAAAGTACTCCATTTCACATTACTTATCCATTTCTCCCTCTGAAGCATTATACATTCTTCTATTTGGTAGGTTGTAATCCTTGCTCCTTTGCCCTCTAGAATAACCCATTCCATTCCCTCTGATATCTTAATGTAGAAGGTATTAAATATTGCATGATCCTGACTGTGCCCCCACAATATTTGAATTATTTCTAACTGCTTGCAATATTTCCTCCTTGATATGGAAGCTCTGTAATATGGCTTTAATATTCCTAGGAGTTTTCATTTTGGGCTTTCTTTCAGTAGGTGATCAGTGGATTCTTTCAATTTTTATTTTACCCTCTTGTTCTAGAATGCCAGGGAAGTTTTCCTTGATAATTTCTTGAAATCTAATGTCTAGGCTCCTTTTTTTTTTTTTTTTGATCTCATGGTTTTCATGTCATTTCAAATTTCTTTCTTAATTTTCTCTCCTCAATCAATTTTCTAGATTAATTGCTTTTCCAGTGAGATATTTCACATTTTCTTCTTTTTTTTCATTCTTTTGACTTTGAATATTTCTTGATGTCTTATGGAGTTATTAGGTTCCACTTGCCCAATTCTAATTTTAAGGACTTATTTTAAGAATGTATCTTTTTCTACAACTCTAGTTTTTAAGGAGTCATTTTCTTCAGTGAAAATTGCACAAGTTTTCCATGTGTCAAATTTTGCATTTTAAAGACTTCTCAGAAGAACCAGGAGAAATTTGTACATAATTACAGATACAACTTATGTTTGATGACCATCTTTGATAGACTGGACACTTCTCAGCAATGCAAGGTTATAAGACAGCTACAAAAGACTCATGATGGAAGGAGATGTCTACACTCAGAGAAAGAACTAAAAAGAACACAGTTTGAACAAAGACTGAAGCAAACTTCCTGCTCTCTTTCTTTTTCTTGTTTGGTTTTGTTTCCTGTTTCTCATTGTCCATTCCATTGGTTACAATTGTTCTTTACAAACTGACTAATGTCTAATGTGAAAATATTTGCAGATCCTACACTTGATTGCATGCTGCCATTGGCGGGGAGGGCAAGAGAAAAAGGGGGAGAAAATTTGTAACTCAAGGGATTGTGGAACTGAATCATGTAAACTAAAAGTAAACAAACAAATTAATAGAGACAAAAAAACCCAACCCCCCCCCCAGATTTCTTCTCTTCAGTAGATTTTTGTGCCTCTCTTGTTATTTTGCCTTTTTTAAAGGTGTTATATTCTCTAATATTTTTGTGCCTCCTTAACAAAGCTGTTGACTCTGTTTAAAAATTATTTTCTTGCATCACCCACATCCCCCCCCCATTTTTTCTATTTCTCTTACTTGATTTTTTTCCAAACTTTTATTTTAGACTCAAATGCCAGAACAGAAATAGAAAATAGAGAAAAGAAACAAAAACATATCTTAAACTTAAATATTGGAACTTAAATACAAAGTTAGAAAGAAATAAAAACTTGTCATGTGCATAGTAGAACATGATAGGATTCAAAATAAGTAACAATAAATTTTCATTTCAAGAAGCCTATATGATAAATAATACTCATTGTGTTGAGAACTGTCCATTTTTTTCTTTGTTTCCCTGTGACTTTTTTGTTCTCTGCTGTGCACTTTTTTTACTTCGTTCTTTTTTCCTCTCCCCCAATCACCCCCCCCCCCAGAAGTCCATAATAAAGTTTAAACCTGTTTCTCCATTGCTATATACATACACATATTCATATACACATACATATACATATGCATGCATACACATTCTGAAACCTATTCTATTCCTGATCCTTGTTTTTATTTGTGCATATCTCTTGTTTCCTATCCCTCCTGCCTCCTCCATTTAACTTTTACCCACTACCTTACTCTCCTATGACTTGCCTACCATCCTCCAAGGATTCCTCCTCTATCCTCCCATTCACATAAATGTAAACACCCTTCTACACCCCTGTTTACTTATTCTCTCACTCTCCCCTCTTAAGATCCCTCTCTTGTCCTCTCCCCCTTTGTACACCCCTATCATTTTACTTCTTCTGAATTTAGAAGACTTCTATAATCTTTTAAATGTATATGTGTTGTTCCCTCTTACACCCATTCCCAAAGAAAGGAGGTTACTAGAACTACCAGCCCTCCTTCCCCATCTAATTCCTATGTATCAATTTTTCCTCTTGCATCTCATTCTTACAAAATAATTACTCTTTATAGCTGTTCCTCAATGGTTTTACTTTTTAAATTCATATCATGCCTGGTTTTCCTCAATATATTTTATGAAATACCAAATTATTAATAAGAATCTTAGACATAAATTTTACATATTACATATATAAAAAGTAAACAGTCTTTCCTTATGGGTCCCTTATAATCAGTCTTTTTATTTACCTTATATTTATATTGATTATTGTATGTTGAATTATCTATTAAGTTCAAGTTTTTTAAAAATAAAGTTTTAAAAATCTGAGAGTTTATCAAATGTCCATTTATTTGCATTCAAGATAATAGTTAACTTTGCAGGGTATGATATTTTTGGCTGGAGTCCCAGTTCTCTTGCTCTTTGATATGTTGTGTTCCAAGACCCATAGTCTTTTAATGTTCCTGCTGCTAGGTCTTGTGTAATTATAATTGTGGCACCATCATATTTAAATTGTTTTAATCTTGATGCTTTTAATGGTTTTTCCTTGAGCTGGGGATTTTGGAATTTGACTATGATATTCCTATGAGTTTTCTTCATAGGATTACTTTTAAGTGGTGATCAATGGATTTTTTTTTCTATTTCTACTCCCCCCGGCCCTGCATTGTTCTAATGCTTCAGGAAAATTTGCTTTAATTATTTCTTGTATTATTGTATTAAGATTCTTTTTTGGATCATAACTTTCAGGTTAGATCAATTATTGTTATATTTTCTCTTTTTTATCTATTCTCCAAATCTGTTGTTTTTCTTATAAAATGTTTCATTTTCTCTTTTATGTTTTCATTATTTATATTTTGCTCAATCATTTCCTGATCTCTTATAATTCCACTGGCTTCACTTTGACCAATTCTAATTTTCAAGGTGCCATTTCCTTCCTTAACATTTTGGATCTCCTTTTCTAGTTGGTTGAGTTACCTTTCATACCCTTCTTGTTTTTCTTGGATTATTCTTATTTTCTTTTTTAGTTTTTCCTCCATCTCTGTCATTTGATTTTTAAAATCTTTTTTAAGTTCTTCTATAAATTCTTTTTGGGCAGATGACAATTTGCTATTACTCTTTGGGGGTTTCTTCAATTCAGTTTCCTCCTCTGAAGATGAACCTCAGTCATCTCTATTCCCATAATATGTTTCTATAATTGGATTCTTTCCCCTTTGCCTGTGCATTATTTTTTTTTTTGGTGGTGATAGCTTAGTCATTTGTAGTCACCTTTAGCCTTGGGGTATGGGAAATGGTGCCTCTTTCCCCAGATCTTCAGTTCTTCCCTCTAGCCTGAAACCAAAGCCAAACTTCCAGTCTCCTGAAAGTGCCCACAACCAGGGGCTTTCTGCCCCACTGTTTCTGCACTCACTGGGCATGTACTGGTTCCTTCTTGCCCCTGACACTCTTTAAAGCACAGCTGGATCTGGCATTCCTTGTTTTCCTGGGCTCAGATGCCCAACTCTCCTTACTATCCCTGGGGAAAAATTTCCAGTGGCTGGAACCAAGGCAGACTCTCAAATCAACTAACCCCAGGGTTTACCACTTTTGTTGTAAAAAAAAAAAAAAGAGAGAGAGAAGCCTGCTCCTTGCAGTTAAAACAGAAACTAGCCTGGAAGTCACTATTCCACTTCCAGGGGCCAAACTTCATTCTGGGATTTTTCTTCTGATCTTCTCAAATTGTCCCAGGAGGACCTGGGTTATGGTCCTGTTCTTATTTATCTACACTCACACTTCACCATAAGGTGCTATTTTAACTCTGTGGGGGAAGATCTTGAGAGTTTGGAATTTTCTGACCTACTCCACCATCTTCCCAGAATCCTCTCTCTCTCTTATTTGATTTTTAAAATCCTTTCTAAGCTCTTTCAGCAATGCTTTTTGAACATAAGACCAACTCACATTTTTCTTTCAGGCTTTGAATATAATTGTTTTGACTATTTTTGTTTTCTGAGTTTGTATTTTGGCCTTTCCCATCACTTTGATAATTTTCTTTAGTCGGGTTATTTTTTTGTTGTTTGCTCATTCCAGAATATTTCTTGACTTTTAATTTCATGTTAAATTTGGGCTCTGTTCCCCAGGTTGAGGGGTTACTGTTCTAAGATTCAGGTTTTTTATGCTTCTATTTCTTTTGGTTTGGGTTGTAGGGGGTTAACAATCTTGCTTTAATCAATCAAACATATCATTTGCCTAGTTCAGGGGAAAAGGTCAGCACCATGAACTTCAGAGTATATAGACAGGTTATAAGCAGAAGTTACAAAGACAGAGAAACATTTCAAGCAGACAGGCCTCCAACTGTCCAACCATTACATCCATACCTAGTCCGTTACCAGACAGGGAAGCATCAACATCTGGGTTTTTCAAAGTCGGGGAGCTCTCAATGGCTGCCCAGCCTTCTGGTCAAATCACACAACACTTCTCAAAGTAAGCCCCCTGTGCTTCTATTTCCAAAGCTAGTTGTGGGGGTTCTTTAAGTCTTTAGTTCTTCCAAGCTATGATCTTAGGAGACACTTGCTCACTGCTCTCCTGGCCTGTGCTCTGGTCTGTGAGGGACAACAAGAACTTTTTTCACCACCCTAGAATTGTTACCAGAGTTAGCACCAGCTTGCAACACACTCTAATTTGCTAGTGCTTCTCCTTTGACCTGGAAATGTGTCCAGGAGCTGTCTATGAGCAATGCAACAAAGTCCTATATCCAGTGCCAACAAAAGACTTCCTACAATCCACTTTTTTTTAAAGCACTTGGAGTTAAGTAACGTGCTCAAGGTTACACAGCTAGTCATTATTTATGTGTGGGTGCTCATTTTCTGAGGCCAGTTTCGATCCTGGGTCATCCCAACTCCGAGGCCGGTACTCTTACTCACTGCGCCACCTAGCCACCCCCTACAATCCACTTCTAACTAGTTTTCTGAATTCCTTACAGTCTGTGAACTCCAGAAGCTGCTGATGCAAATTCAGTCACTCTGTGCCCTAGACTGTGCTCCACTCTCACCCCAATGAGATAATCCTTTCCTGCCAAGCTTCTAAGTTGTCTTGAGCTGGAAAATTGTTTTACTCTGTCTTTTTTTTTTTGGTTCTACCAATCCAGAATTCATTTTGAGGTGTTATTTAAAAGCTGTTTGTAGAGGAGTTTGGGGGAACTAAAATGAGTCCCTGCATTTACTCTATATTTGCTCCACCCTTCAACTGATTTATTTTTTTATCTTTTTTTGTTAACATTTTTATTTAATGTTTTGAGTTCCAAATTCTATCCCTTTCTCCCTTTAACTACTCCCCCCCTCTAGATGGTAAGCAATCAGGTATAAGTTATACATATGCAATTATGTGAAACATTCCCATATTAGTCAATTTGTACCAGAAGATTTGAATAAAAGAAAAACATGAAAGAAAGAGTAAAAATTAGCATATTTCTGTCTGTATTCAAACCATATCAATTCTTTCTCTGGAGGCAGACTGTATACTTCATCATTAGTCCTTTGGGATTGTTTTGGATCTTTGTATTGCTCAGTTCTTCACCAAACAATATTACTGTGTACAATATTCCCCTGATTCTGTTCACTTCACTATGTATCAATTCATATAACTCTTTCCAGGTTTTTCTGAGATCATCCTACTTAACATTTCTTATAGCCCAATAATATTCCTTTATAACCATATACCACAACTTGTTTATCCATTTCCCAATTGATGGACATCCTTTTAATTTCCATTTGTTAGTCACAACAAAAAAGAGTTGCTGGATCAAAGAGTATGTATAATATTATAGCCCTTTGGGCATAGTTCTAAATGGCTCTCCATAAGGGTTGTATCATTTGACAACAACAAATAGTGCATTAGTGTCCCAAATTTCCCACATCCCTTCCAACATCCAAAGTTTTTTTTCTTTTTTGTCATATTCACTTGTCTGATAGGTGTGTGGTGGCACCTCCAAGTTGTTTCAATTTGTATTTCTCTTATTAATGGTGATTTAAAGCATTTTTATATGACTATAGATAGTTTTTATTTCTTTGTCTAAAAACTGACTGTTCATATCCTTTGACCATTCATCATTTGGGGAATGACTTGCTTTTTTATAAATCTGACTCAGTTCTCTATATATTAGAGAAATGAGGCCTCAGTTCCTCAACTGTAAAATGAGCTGGAGAAGGAAATAGCAAACAACTCAAGTATCTTTGCCAAAAAAACCAAAAAATAGTGTCACAAAATGTTGGGAATAATTAAACAACATCACAGTGACATTGTATAGAAATGTGCTGTGTTGAATTCCTTAATTGTGTATAACCTATTTGCTGTGGTTCAAAATAGTGTATGTACTTAAAAACACTGACTTGCTGATTCATTCATCTAGCAACAGTCGAAGACTGCCATAAAGTAGTCCTAACTGAATGCAGTATTGCAGGCCTCCATATAAGATGTAATGGAGATGCTCAGAAAGAAGGTGTTTTGGTTCCACAAAGATGCTGTGATCTAGAAGTCAGAGGAATAATCATTTGGGACCACATTCTTCTTCTGATGGGAAAGGGGAAGAGAATAAAATAAATGAATTAATAAAGAAAAAAATTAGCATACTAATAAGTTTAAGGTATTTGGAATAAGCCAGGTAAATGAGTGTAAATTAATGAGCAATTATGGATAGAGAGTCAGAAAGAAGGAAAAGAAAAGAAGGAAGGAAAGAAAAAGGGAAGTGAAAGAAAGGTAGCAATGAAGAAAAAGAAGAGAAAAGAACATAAAATATTGAAAAATATAGAGACTAAAAGTTTAAAAAAGTTCAGAAGAGGACACAATTGAAAGAGTTTTGTACTATTTTGTTAAACAATGTACTTTTGAAAACAAATTGTATGTAACAGAAGTTTAATGAGCAAACTTCATTTTTGTACTTTGTGTGCTGAAATATTCATGTTTGATGATTAAATTTATAATAAACAAATAATTCTAAGAACTAAAGGCGGTCTGTGATACCAAACTGATACTGAATAACTCCAATTTGTATGGGAGCCAGTCATCAGGACTGCATTGCTTTTGTTATTAGAATTTAGCAGCCTAATACTAAAAATAAAGAAGCCTGATAGGTAACCTAGGATGAGAATTTGTTCTGTGACAACAATGGTAGGACAAGTGAACATATAATTCAAAGGTGGAGGACATTTGACCAAGACTATGAAGGGAGGACAGAGCTGGGGTTGTAGATGAGCAGAGATGGAAAGGAAAGATTAGAGACTGTAGTGCAGAAAAATATAGCAACTGATACTGCTAGTGCTGGGGCAAAATAGATAACACTAATACATTATTGGGAAAGCTGCAAAATTTTCTAAGCTTTCAGGAAACCAATTTGGAATTATGATAGAAAAAAACAGAAGGAAATTTGTAAGGTGGCACGTTATCAAATCATTAGTAGCAACAGTCATAACAATCATAAACAATAAGCATAGTGGCTTCTTATATGCTTCTCCAATTTCAGTCAAGTCCGTAATGGCAAAAATGCGACCTCCTGAAGAATAGCTCTTGTAAAAGCCTGGAATTCCCAAACTATCTTTTTATGTCATCATAAATAATTCCCTTGATGTATGTGTAGGTTATTCAAATATACATACATATATGCACATGTATATACACACAATTTATATGTATTATACATATATGGGAAAGTAGGCATTTAGGTTATTAGTTTTTTCTCTTTGTTGCTTTTTATCTTTTCTTTTTAGTATTAAAATGTATTTTACAGAAATGAATTATTCAAAATACAACAACAGAGACAGGCTGACTCCCTGATCATTATCATATGAAGCATAAGACGGGGAGATATATTAACTCACCAAGGTGTCTTACCATTGTCATGGAAAAAAATTCAGTACAGATTCCAAGTTGAAGAGGGAAAACAAGGTCTTCCACATTCTCTTGTTTGCATGTGACATGATTCTAGTCATATAAAGCCCTGAAATATTGATGGAATTACTAATACAGGTCCAAGCATATTGTAGAAGTTTAATAAATATTTGTTGATTGATTAGATTAGCTTCATAAGCATTCAACAGAGTTGAGCCTAACTATACACAGTAAGCCATCAAATGAATGAAAAATGCTTACTGTCCAGAGAATATGATATTAAGTTAGAGTATATTCATTAGTATTTATAACTTGGACAGCTAGAATTAAGCATATACAGGTACATTGAACAGGTTTTGCCCCTGAGAAATTCCATCATTGCTTTAACTTCTCCAATTTCTCCTTAAATCGAGGCCCTCTTTTTAAATATCAGAAATTTACCAGTGCTGTTCAATGGCTCTGGGCTATAGAACATCAATTTCTGAAGAATAAGATTGAATATCCCACAGGGGGCAATATAATCAGCATCTAACATTTATATCATAAATATTCCTAGAATGTGAGCTTTGCCACTCTCAACATTGGTCCTTGGCCCACATGGAAACTGGAAGAGTCATTGATAATGTTTCTCCCAGCCCAGAGTATGCCCACACATCTCATTCATGTTCTATGAATGTCTTTGCTTTTTAAATCATTTCAACAATTACCAAATGCTTTCCTCATTAACAACATTGTGAGGTAGGTAATAAAAGTATCATGATGCCTGTGGGATGAAGGAATGAAGTCTCTTACTACATAAATGAGAGCTATTAGTATTAGATAGATGAATGCTACAAAAAAAACATGTTTAAAAAAACATGATATTTGAGTTTGAAACTACTGTATGAAGCCAAAGGGCTTCATTCCAAAATGAAATTCATTTTAGACCATTTTCAGATATTAAATGGTGATAACAAGATTTAATTGCAAAGTTCTCTAAGGAAGAATGGGAATAGTAAAAATTCTGACTTATCTTGTCAGATATCATCAATTTATTTTCTTAAGGGCTTCATCAAATGCCCTCTCCACTGAAATTGTCAATAACCTTACAGATGAGTTAAATCCAAGAAAGGAATATGTAATACAATAAAGAGAATACAGTGTTTGCACCAGAGGGTAATTCTTAGAAGTTCCCATTGTATGGATAAGAAGAATGACTTTAATAAAATCCCTTTCTTCACATTTTTAAACTAAATTCAAATGAAACCTCATATATTTGAAAGAGTAAGTTCATTGGGAATAATAATAAGGCCTGCTTGAGAATTGAAGATTTTATTTTAGTGTTTACTTCAACTATGGATGCCATAACTATAACTAATAATTTGGTGCCAGCACTTGCTGGATACCCCAAAGATAATTAGAGTGCTTGCTATTTCACTTCAGTGACAACTTTAAACCTACTTTGCATGATGCTGATCTCTAGAGTGCTACTCCATGGTCTGAGTTAGAAGTAATTCTGGTCTCATCAACTGCAGTTTTCCTTTTCTCAGTATGATATTGGACAAAGAATGAATAAAATTGTCTCATGCGTTATTTATAAGATATCAGTAGGTTTTGTTTGGTTTTATTTTTAAGGAATTTGTACATATAGATCCCTTAAAGATGCTAGACAGAACCTTGCTTGCTATTGTTCCTGATAAACACTTAAAACTAGATGGGCTGTCAAGTACAACTCTCCTTTATACCTTTTCCCTGGAAAATACCAAACAGTTGTAGAGTGATGTAATTTTGTTGAAAAGAAAAATTTACATTCCATGTTTTCTAAATAACTGATGTTTAGGGTTTGTTTGGGACTTAGAAAATAGCATATTCTTAAGGGGCATGGGCAGTTTTTGTTTTGAAGTTCTGATGTTTTCTACACCCTTCATTATGTTCCTTAAAAATGAGCATAGCACTGACTGATGAACAGAGAGAAACTAATAATAATTTGATTGCTTGCCCAAGAATACAAAGAAGTATGTCAGATCTGAGGCTTCTATCACAAACCCTGAACCTCTGAGTCACTGGTTAGTCACCCAACCACAAGGCCTTCAATTCCAGTTGCTGCTTCAACCAAAGTGTAGCTCATCTATATTTGTCCTCTACAGTGACCTTCAGTTTCTCTGTGCATGAAAAAAAGATATTAACCTTGAAGATTTCTTATCACACTCCTTTGTCTTCCCTTTTCAATGACATTTTAGTGTAATTCTTATGCTTTATAGATGGAAACTGGCCAAATGACTCATTTGGACCATGACTTAGAATCAATCAATCAATAAGCATTTATTAATTATGTATTAGGTTTTATGCTACGCACTGGGAATGCAAAGAAAAAAATCGAAAAGCCCTTGCCCTCAAGGAGCTTACATTCTAATGGGAGAGAAAACACATAAATACAGAGGACATGGATGTTAACCTTAGAGGAGATGACACCAGCATCTAGGAAGAAGAGGTTGTGAAGAAGATGCCACTTGAACTTGTTCTTAATAAAAACCAGGGATTTTAAGAGTCAGAGGTTGGGAAGGAGAAGATTCCAGGCATGGCAGAAAGCCAGAGAAAATGCAGGGGGATGGGATATGAGGTGTTATATATGAGGCATAACTAGTTCTGGGAATCAGTGGGAAAGTGTAGAAGGCAAGAGGATAGCAAAAATAAGAAGAACCTAGGTTGTGAAGGGATTTAAAATCAAACAAAGAACTTATTTGATCCTGTAACAGGAAACAACTGCCTTTTATTGAGCAGGGAGTGACATGGTGAGATCTATGCTTTACAATGTAAGTATGGAAAAGACAGAGCCAAGACTGTGTAGTAAAGGCAGGGATTTATGTGAGTTCTCCACCCAAATCCCTTTGAAAAATGAAGCCAAACAAATTACAGAGTAGCAAAATGCACAAAAAGATATAGTAAAACAAATTTCCAGCCCAAGACAAATTGAAAGTTTTTACAGGAAAGGCCTGTTGCAGGCGAGGATAGACAGGAGCAGAATCTAACACATGGCAACCAGCACAGCCCCAATAAATCAAGAGCAGGCCTTAATAGTGACTGAGTTAGCAGTGGCAGTGGAAAAGACAGTGGCTGATTGTAGAGCTCTCAGCCTATAGACAGTAAGGTGGCATCTTCTTAAGTCAACAAATATTTTTAAGCATCTGCTATTTGCAAAAGACTATTCTACATTCTGAAATGTCAAGAGAAGGGATATTTCTCTCTCCTTATATAGGGCATGCAATCTAGAAGTATAGAACCCATCCAAATGTACTGAAGAAAGATAATAATAATAACAATAATAAGATGGTGATGTTGGTATAGAAAAAGAAGATGATGCAGATGAAGATGAACAAGAAGCCAACTGCTAGCAAAATACAGATAGTGTGCTATTTGAGATGACAGGAGAAAGAGGCCATTTCTGACTAGAGTGATCAAAGATAGCTTCATGGATAAGGTGTATTTAATAGAAAGAGTGCTGGGAAATGGCATTCATGACTTAGTCTGTGGTATAGACAAAAATACAGAGTAGAAAAGTCTGGTCAAAGAAAGAGACTTATTGATTAGTTTGTTTGCAATACCTGGCAAGTAGATAGAGAAACTGTGAGGAAGCTAAAAATGTAGGTTAGGATGACATACTACAATAAAATATTTGGACTTCATTTGCTTAACATTGATGAAATATTACAGTAACAGAATGATCTGAGTTGTTCATTAGGATGATAAATAGGCCAGATGTGTGAAGTGTGGAATGGAGGAAAGAAAGAGTGGAGGTAAAGAGACATGGTTAGCATCTATTGCTATAGTCCTCATGTATAGTAATAAAAGTCTCCAGTCCCATAGTGTTATCAATGAGACTTCTCTGACAACTAACTTTACTAGCTGAATTATGTTCCTCTTCTCACCTGATCAATACCAATTTCCACTAAACCATTTCAGCTGTTTCCTAAAGAAGTTTTTTTGTAACCTAGATTACCTAAGCAAATTGATTATAATTATTAAGATATTTGAAGTTTTTGTCTGATTAATATCCTAAACATCCAAACAAGAGTACTTTTGATTGAGATACCCAGGGATTTTGCCAATGGATATTATAAATTCCATCATCAGACTATTATAAGTATGTAAAAGAAGGTGGACTAGTTATGCTGTAAGAGGGAAGAATAATCAAAGAACAGCTCATGTATTCCACTGTTTTTCATGCAACATTGAGATTAAAAGGATGCCCCAACCCATGAAGCATAATATAGTTGAAACAATGCTGAATTTGAAACCAAATACCCTTGGTTTATAACCTGGCTCTATGACAATTAACCATGTAAACTTAGTCAAGTCACCTAATTTCAATGGGACTCACTTTCCTCAACCGTAAAATGAGAGTATGAGGGTATTGTATTAGATGACCTCTGAGCTTGCTTTCAGTTCAAAATAAATGATCCATCATCCTAGGGGTAGACTTTCCTATGGAAAGATTTAGAGTTCAGAATCTCACAGAAGGAAAGTTATGGGGGAGATGCCATCTGTATCAATTTATGGAATACTTATGTCCACAATATTGCCAATCCATAGCTATATATCAAAATATATAATGATTTTGCTAGTAGCAATTATAGAATCATCTCTAGGTAGTGAAAAGGAACTATAGAGATCATCCAATGAATAACATCATTTTACAAATAAGGAAATGGGGGCGGCTAGGTGGCACAGTGAATAGAGCACCAGCCCTGGAGTCAGGAGGACCTGAGTTAAAATCCACCCTCAGACACTTAACACAAAAACTAGCCGTGTGACCTTGGGAAAGTCACTTAACCCCAGTTGCCCTACACTCCCCCCCTCCAAAAAGCAAAAAACACAAAACAAAACAAAACAAAACAGATGAGGAAATGAATTGCCTAGATGACCATAGTTAACAAATGTTGTCAGTATTTGAAACTGACACCTCTTTACAATGTAAAGCAGTATTAAATGCTAGTTGATTACCTGTCTTATAATGCTGTCACTTCTGGGTGACAGGGATCATGGCTTATCTATAAAGGCAGCTTTGTATGCTAGTAAGTGTTTAATAAGTAGTTCTTAAAAATGTACACATGACACTCTAAGTTTAATCAGCATTATTAACATTTTCTCCATTATTTTCTAAAATTTAGACAACCAACAAACAATAAATTAAGTCCTGATTTGTATCATTTGTCACTTCTGAGGTATAAATGCTCACACTGAAAACTGAACAATCAGCTTTCATGAGCTGGCTTGAACTAACTCTAGTTAAAGTTATAGTTATATAGTTATAGAGTGAACTAACTCTGCTTATGTATCTTTTTTAGGTCTCTATATAACAAAATGTGTACTTTTCTATGGTAGAATACAAACTCTTTAAAGTCAAGGAAATTCTCTCTCTCTCTCTCTCTCTCTCTCTCTCTCTCTCTCTCTCTCTCTCTCTCTTTCTCTCTCTCTCTCTCTCCCTCCCTCTCCTCTTCCTTCTTTCCCTCTTTCTTTTTATCCCCATCACCTAGCACAGTGCCTGGCATATACTAGATAAGCACTTAATAAATGCTTCTTTCCTTCCTTTCTGTTTCAAAGGCTATTGTTGAAACCTTAATAATTTGGAAAGAACTTAATACCTTGGAAGAAATTGTGTATGTTCCACCAGGATGGCCTTCAAGAAGCCACCTTTGCCTCCAAGTAATGAAACATTGAAGGAAAGGCAGTCCATCTGGACTTGAAAGAGTTACTTTTCAGATACTACTGGTATGCACGTGTGATTTATTAAATATTTTGGTGACAGAAATATGATCTATTGTCAAAGGGAATTGAACTTGTTTGCATAAGAAAACATCAGCAAACCATTAGTTCTTGGATTCTCACCATTTTCAACAAGTGTTGTATAGGATTGTACAGACTATGGCATGATATTCTATCTAACAAAAATCAAAGCAACCTCATTCTTTCTTTTTTTTATTTGCCATTCTTCCCATTTCAATTACTCAATTGAAAATAAAGTAGAAATTGAAAAAAGAAGCTGGAAATCTCTGTGGCTCTATATCTTGCTGGCAAAAATTCTCAATAGTTGTAAAAGTGTTTGAGATTTTACAAAAGAAATAATTTTAACTTTTCAAATGTTATCTATAAGATTTATATTTAACATCAGTATGCATTTGTGTCTCTGTAAGTCTGCAGTCTCAGATTTGAAAAGGACCTCAGAAACCATTTGGTTCAACTTAAAATACAAGAAAGAACTCTTCTACAACGTTTCTATTCCATGCCCTTCGATCCCTCAGTGTAGAAGCTGCCAGATCCTGGGCTATTCTGATTGTGTTTCCACAATATTGAAATTGTTTCTTCCTGGCTGCTTGTAGTATTTTCTCCTTGATCTGGGAGTTCTGGAACCTGGCTATAATATCCCTTTTTGGGATCCTTTTCAGGAGGTGATCTCTGGATTCTTTCAACCTGTATTTTACCCTCTGGATCTAAAACATCAGGGCAATTTTCCTTGAGAATTTCTTGAAGGGTGATTTCTAGGTTCTTTCTTTGATCATAGCTCTCAGGTAGTCCAATAATTTTTAAATTATCTCTCCTGGATCTATTTTCCAGGTCAGTGGTTTTTCCCATGAGATATTTCACATTGCCTTCTATTCTTTCATTTGTTTGGATCTGTTTAACAGCATCTTGATTTCTCATAAAGTCATTAGCTTCCATTTGCTCCAGTCCAACTCTGAAGGAATGAATCTCCTCAGTGAGCTTTTGAGATTCTTTTTCCATCTGGCAAATTCAGCTTTTTAAGGCATTCTTCTCCTCATTGCCCTATTGAGCCTCCTTTGCCATTTGAGTTAGTCTATTTTTAAGATGTTATTTTCCTCAGTCAGGCTGTTGACTCTCATTTGCCCCCAGGGGAAGAAGCCGATGGGTTCCCCAAATAGTGGTCCCAAAGTCCATAGGGCACCAACCTCTCACTTTGTCCTAAGCATATGTGTTGATAATTCTGGAATCTCCACAGCTGCTGGTGTTCTGGGGTCCCTCCATTGGGCTGTTGGCCCGGCTGCCCTGGGGCTAAAACTGTGGCTCAAGCTGTCCTGGGCTCGGCTCCCAGAGCGCTGTGCTGGCCAATACCTGCAGGGCTGCTGTGGTGTCCTCAGCAGGAGGTTAGCTTCTCTGTGTCATTCTGTGGGTGCTAGAGCTCCAGAAGTTGTTCAGAGTCCCCTTTTACATGATTTTGAAGTGGTGTGGGAGAAAGCACCTTGGAAGTGCTGTTTCTACTCTGCCATCTTGGCTCTGCCTTCTACAACATTTCTAACAAGTGACCATCAAGCTTTTACTTGGAAACTTCTAATATTGGAAGACTCATTACCTTTTAAGGTACTTTAAGATATCTCTCGTTGGTAGGAATAATTACAGTCTATCAAACTTTTGTTACACCTAACCAGAATTTGCCTTTCTGCTACTTCTACCTATTATTTCTAGCACTGCCCCATTAAGGCAAAGCAGAACAAGCCACATGTATCTCCAATATGTCAACAATTTAAATCCTAGAAGACAGCTGCCATATCCGGTCTCTCTCCTCCCCATCAAGTCTTTCCAACTCTTCTCTATCCCTGATTTCTCTGATCAGTTTATGATGTAGTATTAAACCTTTTAAGACACTAGTAACCCTTCTCTGGATGTACTACAGTTTGTTGATACTTTCCTAAAAATGTACTACCACAAAGTGAACAAAAATTCAATACATTTTCTGGCCAGGACAGTAGTAGAGTGGGACTATACCATTTCTGTTCTACACTATGCTTCCATTAATTCAGCCTAAGGCTAAAGTAGCTTTTAGTGATTGTTGTGTCCCAGTTTTCACTCATACAGAACTTACAGTCCCTTAAGAGCCTCATTTTTATTTGTTTGTTTGATTGATTTCCTCATGAGCAGATATCTCTCTAAATCTTCCTCACCCAGAGTGACAGAGGGCAGGAGGACTCTGTCCCATGGCACTGACATCTGAAAGGGGAGTCATCCTTCTCCCTTGATCAGGCCTGGGCCACCACCCTTTGTGGGTCCCATCACCACATAGGGTCTACTTTCCTTAACTGCTTTATTAGTATGAATCAGAAGTATGCTGGAGCTAGCTAGCTTCCAAGAGCCAATTGATTGAGTAGACTTAAGAAAGCGATGTATAAAATGCCAATAATTTAATTGAACTTAAAAGTATGTCATGTACATTCTGCTCCACCCCCAACCAGAGAACCAGCTATTACATATTTACTAGTTCACCTATGGTAGGAATATATAGACCTGGGGAGATTGCTCATACTACTGTAGACCCAAACCATGTGGTCAGTGCAGTCTTGGTGTGAAATGGAGTCTCTGCATCTTTCCCCCAACTCAGTTTGTCCTATAAATTATGGCTTTGTATTTATTCCATACTTGAAATTTTTTTAACCATGTAGTAATTTTTAAAAATTGATGTTATTAATTAATTTACTTATTGTACACCACAATTAATTTCTGATATACATCATCATATTCCATTAATGCTCCCATGATCCTCTGACCTCTGGAATATCATATTCCAAGCCCTATAATCCCTTACTGTAGAAGCTGCTAGATATTGTGTTATCCTGATTATGTTTCCAAAATACTCAAATTGTTTCTTCCTGATTGTAATATTTTCTCCTTGACCTGGGAACTATGGAATTTGGCTATAATATTCCTAGGAGGTTATTTTTTTGGTATCTTTTCCAAGAGGTGATAGATGAATTCTTTCCATTTCTATTTTGCCTTCTGGTTCTAAAATATCACAGTAATTTCCCTTGAGAACTTCTTGAAAGATGATGTCTAGGCTCTTTTTTTGATCATGGCTTTCAGGTAGTCCAATAATTTTAAAATTACCTCTCCTGGATCTATTTTCCAGGTCAGTGTTTTGTTTTTTTTTTTCCAATGAGATATTTCACAAGGCTTTCTATTTTTTTCATTCATTTGGATCTGTTTTATAGTATCTTGATTTCTCATAAAGTCATTGGATTCCATTTCCTCCAACCTAATTTTGAAGAAACTCTTCAGTGAGTTTCTGAAATTCTTTTTCCATCTGACCAATTCTGCTTTTGAAGGCATGCTTCTCCTCATTGGCTTTTTGCGCCTCTTTTGCCATTTCAGTTAGTCTGTTTTTAAGGTGTTATTTTCTTCAGTCAGGATGTTGATTAATTTTTCATGATTTTCTTGCATCATTCTTATTTCTTTTCCCATTTTTTCCTCTACTTCTCTTACTTGATTTTCAAAATCCTTCTTAAGCTCCTCCATTGCCTGCCCTCAATTCATATTTTTCTTGGAGACTTTTGATATAGGAGTTTTGATTTTGTTTTCTTCTTCTAGTTCTTTGTTTTGATCCTCTTTGTCCCCAAAAAAGGATTCTGTAGTCTGATTGTGCTCCCTCTGTTTGCTCATACTTGCCAGCCAATTACTTGACTGTTGAGCTCTTTGCCACAATAGAACTCTGATTCCAGAGTGGAAAGTGCTTTATCCCAAATTCCTGGGGTTTTACACAACTGTTGTCAGAGTTTTTTTTCCAGGTACCTGCCTTACACCTGTGAAGAGGACTTTCTCTCCACAGCCTCAACAAGCTCTGCCACAACAGTACTCCTCACCCTAGGACCACCACCCAAGACTGTGACCCAGATCCAAGCAGGGCAAAGCAATAGAATCATGCCTCAGTGCCAGCAGAGAGATACCTGCAAATGCCCTCTGGACAGTCACTTGGTTCCCCTACAATCTGTAGGCCTGGAGCCAGAAGCAGCAGCAGTGGCAGCAGTTGCAGCTGCTGCCACCTCTGCTGTCCCAGGGCAGGGGCTGGAACACACTTTTCTCTCACCCAGTTCGAACAGGGTTCCCCACTGACCTTTTACTTTCTCTTTGGTGTTTATAGGTTAAGGAGTCTGGAAACTACCACAGCTGCCACTGATTCACTCTCCTGAATTCTGCTCTGGCTGGTCTGAGCCACTGGTGTGGGCTCATGTGGCTAACACAGGGCTGTTCTCAACTCCAAATTCGCTGTGATAGATCCTTCCTGTTGACCTGTCAGTCTGCCTTCAGTGGAGATTTTTTTCTCTCTATTACTTTGTGGGTTCTGTAGTTCTAAAATTTGTTTAGAGTCATATTTTACAGTATTGGAGGTGGTTGGAATGGGAGTTCAAGTAAGTTCCTGTTTTTACTCTGCCATCTTGGCTCCACCCCAGCCTGAACCCTCCCTTATAATAAGGAAAAGCACACAAAATTGGTATATTTATCAATCAAGTCTGAAAATGTATGTAACACTCGACATCCTTAGTCTACCACGTCTATAGTAGTGACGTCTTTACAGTCAACTTAATTTTTCTTTCCTACTGAGCAAAATGCAGAAATGATGAGCACAAAAAAACTGGAAGAACTTATATGAACTGATGATGAGTGAAGTGAGTGTTACCAGGCAAACACTGTACATAGTAACAGCAACCTTATGTGATGATGTAGCACAAAGCACCCTAGCAAACCCAGGGTGGCTGCTAGCATAGGTTCTTAGATCTGCTTTACTAAAGGAAAGCAACTCAAAATGGTTTAACAATCTTACTTTAATCAACCAAACATATACAAACAGACAGAGAAATGGATCAGCAGACAGGGCTTCCCACTGTCTGATCATTACATCCATACCTAGTTAGTTACCAGAGAGGGAAGCACCAACATCTGGGTTTTCATAGCCGAGGGCTCAACAGCTGACCAGAGTCCGTCTGGCCAAATCACACAACTTCCAAAAGTGAGCCCCAAAGCAAAACCTCACATCAGGGTATATATAGCCCTCTCCTGGGTCCAAGAACATCACAACCCTCATGACCCACTGCCCAATCACAAAGTGTGTGTGGGTGTTCCTGAAGGAAAAGCCTCCCTCTAAAGGCTAAAGATGAGCACATTCAGCCAATTAGGGGGCAGGGTATAGTCTCAAATCAAGGAAGGTTCTCAGAGTCACTTAAGCCTATCAAAGAGCCAAGGAGCAGGGAACATCTTCAGATTTTCATTCCCATAACGATGACTACCTTTGATAGACTTAGCTGTTCTCAGCAGGGCAAGGATCTAAGATAACTCCAAAGGACTCATGGTGGAAAATGCTATCCACATCCAGAAAAAGAACTATGGAGTCTGAATACAGATTGAAGCATACTATTTATTCTCTTTTTTGTTGTTTTTTTCATTTTTCTTCTTCTTTCTCATGGTTCTTCCCATTGCTTCTAATTCTTCTGTACAATATGACTAGTGGGAAAATATGTTTAAAATGAATGTATATAGAGAGTCTGTATCAGATCACATGCCATCTTGGGGAGGGGAGAGAGGAGGGAGCAGGAGAAAATTTAAAATTCAAAATCTTATGGAAGTGAATGTTGAAAAGTAAAAATAAATAAATTAATAAAGAGAAGATATTTTAAAAACATTAGAAAATCACCTGACAGGATAAACAGATGGTAGGGAGTTGACTCTTAGAAAGTTGGCAAACTAAGAATCATTGTAGTTACAGCTAGTAAATATGTTATGATAATGGGTTCTTCCTCAACGTCATATCACAATTTTTTTTCAAATGACAAATTGTTTTTCCACCTTTCCTACCTGTCATCACATACACTCAGCCAAGGATTTTTTAAAAATCATTTTCCTTCTGCTTCCTACATTTCTAGTAATTATAAAAATCCAGCAATCACAATTTAGCTAACAATTTTCTTGCAGATACAGGAGGCAGAAATGGATCCACCTTGCTCTTCCCCAGGTGAATTTGTTCTTCAATGCCAAGAGTAGCATAAAGAACAATTTCTGGAAGTTAAAGAAGTAGATAGGATTCAGAAATATCCAGGGGGAAGAAATGTGGGCTGTGCAAGTACTATTTTTATAGTTGCATTTATGGCTATAAGTATTCTTTATGGAAGGGATAAAGGAAGCAGCTTTGGGCACTCATTGGAAAAGTGAATAGTTGATTTATTCAGTGCATACAGCATATATCAGATCCTTAAAAAATATGATCCTGTGATAACTGATTCATTTTTCTTGTTTGCCCACTGTGGTAAAGGAGACATAAAATTATACAATGTAGTAATTGAATGCTACTACTTGAAGAGACCTTAAGAGATCAGCTAGCTCATTTTCTTTTTGCTTTTTTTTTGGGGGGGGGGGAAGGGTTTAAGTAACTTTCCCAAGGTCACAAGGATAGTTTTGTGTGTGTGTTAAGTGCCTGAGGCCACATTTGAACTCAAGTTCTCCTGAATCCAGGGCTAGTGCTCTACTCACTGTGGCCACCTAGCCACCCCCTCAGCTAGCTCATTTTGCAAATAATGAAAATAATGCTCATAGAGGAGTTATGACTTGCCCAAAGTCACACAGCTAATGAATGACACAGTCAGGATTAGAAGCCAAGTCTCTCAATTTTTAGTCCAGTGTTCTTTGCCCTATATCACACTAGAGTTTTCTTACTTTGAGAGGGAAGGTTTGATTTGTTTGTTGGCAAAAAGGAAATAATTGAGATGCTGTTAAGAACATATGAAAGGTGATAGGGAAGATGGTGTGATGATGCAGAAAAAATGCTGGCCCCATATTAGGAGATGCAGATTCAAATCCTTGTAAAGTAGGTAATACTGAGATCCCAAGAACTAGCATGTACCAGGTCATAGGGCTACTATTTGTCAGAAGCAGAATTTGAAGTTGGCAGAGAGAGAGAGATTCAGTAATATTAGACTACTTCAGGGAGCTACCAAGAGGTAATATGGCATCTTAATGCTAGCATGCTCCCTGACCAAGGTCACTCATTTCTTCCTCTGTACTAAACTTCCCAGTGTGGCCCAGCCTTTAGGAAAAAAGGCTCCTGGAAAGAACTTTCTATATCAACATCACTTTATCCTACATCATATATTATTACAGTATGAATTTCTCATACTTCTAGACTATATTGTATATGCTTCCTGCATCAGGTAAAAATTCACCTTTCCATGACATACTAATCCCAATCTGATGGGCAGATTGTGCATACTACAGAATTATAAAATGATGGCTTTGATGCTCTTACTTCTAGGTAAGAAGTAGACTGGCATTTTTCCCCATCATGGATTTTATTATAATTATGCAGTCTATTCGTCTACCTTTATAAGCCCTTCTATTCAATCTCTGATTTCTACTCTGCTTTTTGCCACACTTACTATGTACACTATAGTCCTATAATCAATGATCATTTAGAATTTGGAAAAAAAATCTGTTTAAGTTTCTTTAACCTCTGATCTAGCACACCTTTTTGAAAACTGACAGAGAGAAAGAGAGAGAGAGAGAGAGAGAGAGAGAGAGAGAGAGAGAGAGAGAGAGAGAGAGAGAGAGAGAGAGAAAGGCCAACTGATTTTCCTTCCTCTGGTCTTAGGACAAGGAATAGAGATGCACTGAAATTTATGGGTCATGAGGTCCAATCCTATTTTATACATAAGGAAATTGAGTCAATGAAAATGTATTTGACTTATTCCTGGTCATATAAATAGTACTTAGTAGAGTCATGATTTGAAACCAAGTATGATATTGAGCAATCTCATGGGGATTACCACCTTCAATTCCAATTGTCTTTGTTGTTGCAGACTCACTTTGATACTCAACTATACCCTATATATCATCACCTACCACTGATAATTGGGAATGGGCAAAGAGAATATATTTTTCCAAAATATCCTTGATTTGTATTGATGGTAAAACCACATTTGTCATCTAGTGGCCTGGGAGGACTGTGGTCTAAAGGAGAGGGCATGGGATTTAGTATAAATGTGCAGATCTTGTAATTTGTAGACCTCTTCTACTAGTGCTATTCCAGCAAACCCATCCTTGAGGTTCAAGGAAACATTTGACAGAGAGGATATTATCTGAGCTCATGTTTTTACTGGTACAGATAAACTAAGAGGCTACATATTGGTCCCAACCTGTGAGTATACTAACATATCAGTGCAGGATTGAGACAAAAAATGCAAGTAGTTACCATAAAATACTAAAACTTTGGGGAAGTGGCATAAGTAAGGTAAATTGTCATCTTTCCTTGTACTCTTCTTATCTTGCCTCTTAATATAATATAACATTGTCTTTACCATGACTACTTTAGCATCATCAAAGATATTAAGATTCTAATGATGTGTACTTCCTGGTTTCATGTAGAATTCTCATTATACAATCCACTCCCTTGGTCTCCTGGGGAATTTTACTCTGATTTTGAGGATTGACCCATGACCTGATTTGACCAAGTCACCCTACCCACAAAAGGGAAGCCATAGTGACAATCGAGGTATAAAAAGGATGGTATCGGCACCCATAAGAATTATTAAGGCAGGGGGTGGAGCCAAGATGGCGGAGTAGAAACAGCATTTCCAATGTGCTCTGCCCCACACAAATTTCAAACAATGTGAAAGGGAGCTCCGAACAACTTCTGGAGCCACAGCACCAACAGAACTGCACAGAGAAGCTAACCTCCTGCTGAGGACAGCCCAGCAGCCCTGCAGGGAGCGGAGGCAGCACAGCGCACTGGGAACGGACAACGAAGCCCTCAGAGCCGAGCCCAGGTCCGCGGTTTTAGCCCTAGGGTGGCCGGGCCTTCAGCCGTCTGGTGGAACCCCAGAACACCAGCAATTGTGGCGATTCCAGAATTATCAGCACAGATATGCTTAGGACAAAGTGAGAGGTTAGTGCCCTATGGACTTTGGGACCAGTATTTGGGGAACACGTGGCTTCCTCCCCTGGGGGCAAAAAGCTGCTGAAGAAACAGCTGCACAGAAGCCATTTTGCAGTGTCAGTAGTGGCTCTAGCTCCTAGTCTGCGAATTGTAGGAAGATCCAGCAATCAGTCTGAGGGTTAATCACTTTTGCTTTAAACTGCCTGGATCTGGATTGTGGTCTGTGGGGGGAAGTTTGGGGTGGGTATCCAACTTGTCAGAGTGGGTGGAGGCTTTACAGAGGCCACCCAACTGGCAAAAGTTGTGAAGACCCCATGTTTGGGCAGAAGCTCCCCTGTCTGGTGGCAGAGTCCTACTGTGGCAACAAGCCCCCAAATCAAGTAATTAAGTGGCAATATGCCTAGGAAAACGAAACAAAATAAACAGAAAAGTTCAACATTGGACTCCTATTTTAGGGGCAAAGAGGCTCAAAGCATGGAGGAGGACTGTGAGGTCAGAACTCCTGCACCAAAAGCCCCAAATGAAAATACAAGCTGGCTACAGGCCATAGAGGACCTTAAGAAGCAGATAAGAGAAGTGGGGGGAAATTTGGGAAGAGAAATGAAAAAGATGCAAGAAAAGTATGAAATGACAGTCAACAGCCTGACTGAGGAGAATAACACCTTAAAAAATAGACTAACTCAAATGGCAAAAGAGGCTCAGAAAGGCAATGAGGAGAAGAATGCCTTAAAAAGTCGAATTTGCCAGATGGAAAAAGAATCTCAAAAGCTCACTGAGGAGATTCATTCCTTCAGAGTTAGACTGGAGCAAATGGAAGCTAGTGACTTTATGAGAAATCAAGATGCTGTTAAACAGATCCAAACAAATGAAAGAATAGAAGGCAATGTGAAATATCTCATGGGAAAAACCACTGACCTGGAAAATAGATCCAGGAGAGACAATTTAAAAATTATTGGACTACCTGAAAGCCATGATCAAAGAAAGAACCTAGAAATCACCCTTCAAGAAATTCTCAAGGAAAACTGCCCTGATGTTTTAGATCCAGAGGGCAAAATAGAGGTTGAAAGAATCCACAGATCACCTCTGAAAAAGATCCCAAAAAGAAAACTCCCAGGAATATTATAGCCAGGTTCCAGAATCCCCAGATCAAGGAGAAAATACTACAAGCAGCCAGGAAGAAACAATTTCAATATTGTGGAAACACAATCAGAATGGCATAGGACCTGGCAGCTTCTACATTGAGGGATAGAAGGTCATGGAATATGATATTCCAGAAGGCAAAAGAGCTGGGAATGAACCCAAGGGTCACCTACCCAGCAAAACTGAGTATCTTGTTTCAGGGGAAAATATGGTCATTCAGTGGAATAGAGGACTTTCAAGCATTCTTGGTGAAAAAACCAGAGTTGAATAGAAAATTTGACATTTAGACACAAGAAGCAAGAGATGCTTGAGAAGGTAATCAAGGAAAAGAAATCAAAAGGAACTTATCAAAGTTGGACTATTTACAGTCCTACATGGAAAAACAATAACTGTGTTTGATGAAACCTTTCTCATTATGAAAATAATTGAAGAAGGGTACATGGCATATGTTCACAGGTATACATGGATAGAGGGCACAGGTTGAATTTGATGGGAAGGGATGATTATTTTTTTGTTTGGAGGGCAATTGGGGTTGGGTGACTTGCCCAGGTTCACTTGGCTGGGTTTTTGTTTGTGTGTTGGGTGTCTGGGGCCGGATCCGAGCTCGGGTCCTTCTGGCTCCGGGGCTGGCTCTCTGCTCGATGTGCCACCTAGCCGCCCCAAGGAAGGGATGATTCTTAAGGGGTGAAGTCAAGAGGTGAGAGAGGAAAGTGGCAAGAGGAGATGGAGAGAGACAGGGTAGGGCAAACTATCTCATGTAGAAGAGGCAAGGGGAAGTAGTTGCAGGGGAGGGGAAGAACAGGAAGGCAAAAAGGCAAAAGCATATTCTCATTGAAGTTGGCTCAAGGAGAGAAAGACATACATACTAAATGGAATATCTTACCCTCACTCACTCTCCTGAGTAGGGGAAAGGGGAATGAGAGGGGAGATGATGGAGGGGAGGGCATTCTGGGGAGAGGGGAGGTTAGAAATACCCACTATCAAAGAGGGACAGGATCAAAGTAGGGAATGGACCAGGTGGGAGGTGAGACAGGTGGGAGGGAAATATAAGCAGTCTTTTACAATATATCTACTATGGTAATGTTTTGCATAGATATACATGTACAACACATACTGAATTGCTTATCTTCTCAGAGGGAGTGGATGACAGGGGAGAAAGGGAATGGATCTGAAAATCGAAGTTTTAAAATTAAATGTTTCATAAGATGTCCAGGCAGTGGGGCTCAGAGATTCACCTTGCCCTAATGGCAAAGTCGAAGGGGGTATGGGAGAAGATATGGGAGAGAGCAGATTGGATGAGGGGATATCTGGTGGGACTGCTATTCTGGGGTGGTGGTAGGGGAAAAATGGGGGAAAAATGTAACTCATAAGCTGGTGGAAATGAATAATGTAAACCAGAAGTTAATAAAGCATTTGGTTAATTAAAAAAAAGAATTATTAAGGCAGATGTAGCATTGCTGAAATCTTCTTATATTACAGACAAAGCCCATTGAATTATTGTTTCCTTTCCCCTCCTCTTTCCTGTCCTCTCTCCTGAAAAGGTAGAAATCTGATCTACTACCTTAGAATGAACAGGAGTTTTACTTTTATTTTTAAGAATTTATTTACCTTTCTATGTTTAAACATTTCCTTTGCCTTGTAAGCTGACAATTGTGGTACAGTTTCTGCTAATTACCCACATTGCTAAATGGTTATGATTTTAATGCATCAAAGAATTATGATTGGGAAGTGTGTCAGATGGGAAGAGGAAAATATTTAAAACAGGGACTTTTTTCCAGAATCATATTCCTGGCTGGGGGCTAAAGCTAGGAAAGAGAGTTGTTTCATATTTACAGCTCTCTAGGAAGAAAGAATAATTTTATGATGATTTCTCTTGACATATACATCAGAAACACTGACTATAGTTAGCTAATCTGTTGGAGTACTATTGAAGTGTGCAGGTGCAATCACTCCATTCCCTAGTGAAGAAAAGGCAGTGCTCTAGAGGCTGATGGGCCAAGTGAGTGGTTAGAGAGAAAGGCACACTTGCAGAGCAGGAATCCTTCCATCCACAAAAGATAAGAGCGAATAAGAATGTCTGATGCCAGTGCAGCACCAGCTCAGCATAGTTGACTATACCATTAGACTAGTATTGACCCCCTAGTACATCTTCTTCTGCAACTACTTTTTCACTTATCTCAGTTCCTTGGGTTTGGTATCATAGGTAGAAATAGGGAAGAATTTCCCCAGGAGTACTAATTATCAGAATGATCCCAAGCTTTTGAAGAAAGCAAAGAACAGCAAAATGTTTTCTTTTAAGCAATTCTGGAGGAAAAAAAAAGGATTTTAAAGATCTGCTTGTTGTAGATAAAATGATAACACACGATGGAGTGAAAATGGAGCCACTTAACTCATGTTCTCCTTCTGTTTTATCTACCATGAAGAATAATGCTTGGGTTCAAAAGGAAAGACCAAAGTTCACTATTAGAGAATAAAAACAAAAGATAAATAAGGAGATGATAAGAGAGCACTGTCTGACTTTGATGAATTTACGTCACCACTTGCAAATAACCTACATCTTGGGGAAGTGGAAGAAATCACAGATATGATTATTTAGTCACTGTCTTTCTTGTAGATAATAGGGGATATGCCCAAAAAAATGCTTCAATTTTCAAAACTGGAAAAACAAACAAACAATGGGATCTGTGTCATTGCAGCTGTCATAGCATTTAAAGAGGTCTTTGCAGAAGACTTAGACTTGCCAATGAGTTTAAAACCATGAGTCCTTTATTTGGATCATTTTTTAACTTACAAAAGGGTATGATAGAGGGCATCAAGGTATAGGAGCATAAACAGATAATGCAGGAACAACAAGAAGATAAAATTAGGGCATCACATATTTTTATCTTCCCTCTCCCGTGACTATCCTCCCCCCTCCAGGGGAAAAAAAATCAATTCTTCAACTGACACCAAAAAATCATGGCAGAGAAATTTTGTGGGGGAAGATATCCCTTGGTCCTAACCCCTGAATATGGAATGGTGGGATCTTGCTCAGGTCCATATGATTTATGCCACTAATCGTAGCAGAAGGTTTCGTTTATTGAAGTTGGAAATTTCCGTCAGGGAAGATTCCAGATATAGAGTTTCATAAAAGGTTCAAGAAGGGACACTATATAGGAGAAAGTGACATACTTAGAACAGGAACAAGATTTTCAATAACTTAAAGATTAGATCAAGAAAACCAGAAGCTTGATTTTGATCATGGCAAAATTATAGAAGTTATTATTAAAGAGACTAAATATATAGAAAGTGAAGTCACAATTACAGAGAATCAATATTGTTTCATCAGGAACACATCATACCAAACAAACCTCATTTCCTGTTTTGAGGGGACTACTAGACTGGTGTCTATAATATAATTTACCAAGATTCTAAGGTGGAATTTTGCAAAATCTCATGCTGTTCTTGTGGAGAAGATGTAGTTATGTGGATTAAACAATAATAGTTTGCTGACTTTGGAATAGGTTCAATGGCTAGACCAAAATCCTATCAAAAATGTACTGGATTTATTTTAGTTGAGATTCTCTTAGAGATCTTTATTAATAAATTCCACACATTAATGAATTCTACATGTCATCCAAAAATTCACAAAATTGCTTGGTTGAAGCAGATGGTGCAACTCTGCAGATTGCTGATTCCATTGGTGAAATGTAAATATCAAAGTGATGACTCGTGATAGGGAGAAGAGTTCTTTCTTACAAATTTGTCAAAATGTCTTCATTTTTAAGCAAAATAATGTTATGAGGGATGTTATTTTGGCACATGTTAGTTCCCTGAAAATTGAAACAAATACAAAATTCTTCTCAGTGTTAATAAATTTCTTTGTTTCTAGAGAAATTACATTTCTTCCTGTGCAAATATAATGAAAGTGATACTTGTGCTCCAAATGACCAGTTATAGGATAGACCTCTTATATTGGTATGGCTTTGACCATAAAGCCGAGACAATAGGAAAAGAACCAAAGGGTCAGGGTGGATATGAATTAAGTCACATTGAGAGGTATATCTCTCCATTCCTTGGACTGTTTCTGACTCTAGCAATGCACTAGCAGTGGACATGTTGTGGGAAACTATTAAATTTTATACAACCCATTCAGTTTGATTCATTTCAATTAAATAAATGGTACTGTGCTAAGCATGCAAAGGGTACAGATAAGAAAAAGAAAGACAGATTAACCTCAAGGAACTTAAAAATATAATATGAGATGACAATACACAAAAGGAAGCTAGAAAGAAGGATTGGGAGGTGACAAAAATGGGTACCTGGTACAGGGTCATCTTGTTCTGTGGAATTTAAATAAGGCAGCAGCCCATGCAAGTGCAGCATGGGCTAAGATGGAAATCCAATTTCTGCCCTCTACAAAGGAAAGTTTTTAGAGAAGTTTAGTACCCTGCTCTCCAGTCCTACAATCAGTGGGGAAAGGAAGCCTATGAAGATGGTATCTAAGCCCATATGATATCACCTCCACTGAGAAGCAGAGAAAAGAACCAAAATTTAATTACATCAACAGAGCAAAAAAGTAAGAAAAGTAACCAAAGGAGAAAAAGAGGAATCAGTACTCCAGGTCCTAAGTCCTCGATCTTTCCACTGAATTTCAAAAGACTGTAAGTAAAGAATAAAAGAGAGAGAGATAAGGAATCCTAAGGCCATGAGCAGAAAAAATAAATGGGGATCACTGACCACTTTCCTGTGATGTAGTTAAGAAAGAGGTTTGAGTTCAAGCAACTGAACTATTTGCAGGAACTTCTAAGCTTGCTCTATGCCCACTATCTGGCTAAATGCTAGGCCTTGGAAGCTGCAGCAAGGTAGACCACATGCTAGTTACTTTTATATATTTTTATTTATTCTCTGATTATACGTTTGTAAATAAGGACAATATACATTTAAAGTATGCTTATATTAGTGACTTCATAATGCCACAATCACATAATGAGAGGGTGTAGTTTCCTACTAAGTGGGAACTAAAGCAAGAGATTATCTGGATAAATCTACCCAGACCATACTCCTAGATTGACAAGGTAAACTATGATGATACTCATAAAAGGGTGATGTTGAGGGACAGAAGTCAGACTTCTCTGAGAATCAAAGGGTGCTTGATATTTTCCTGAGCTACTATTAGGTAGCTACTGTTCTCAGTAGTAGGAGCTACTATTCTACATATTTTATGATGAGGTTTTATATGGAGTACGCTGGCTAAAGTATGAGATTGTCAATTCCTGGCCTTTTCCTATTAATAGGAGTACAAAAACATTTGGTGGTATAAATCTCATACCTATATTCACCTGATCATACTTCAGGATGGTGTTACACTACCTTTCATGGTTCATTTTTTTTTCCTTTTGGAGGGCAATTGGGGTTAAGTAACTCGCCCAAGGTCACACAGCTAGGTTTTTTTGTTTGTGTGTGCATTAAGTGTCTGAGGCAGGATCCAAACCCAGGTCCTTCTGACTCCAGGGCCAACACTCTACTCATTGCGCCACCTAGCCGCCCCTATGGTTCATTTCTAATAGAATTAAACATTATTACTAATGAAGGGGATTGTACTTAGTGTCTGTTTGGGGAAATGTTTAATAATTGGCCCTCAAAAAAAGCAAACACAATGCACTACTAATATTAATCTTCATTATTAACACTTTCTCCATCACTTTCTTAAGTCTAGAAAGTCAACAAAACAATCAAACCATAAATTTTGCATTTGCTTATAGGTGAGGTATAAATGATCACACTGAATGTTTAACAATCAGCTCTCAGGAGGTGGTTTGAACTGGCTCCAGCCTACCCATGACAATACCAGAGTGTCCCCTGGCACACATAATAGTTTTGTAGTACCTGAATGAGAAATCTTTTTGATGAATCAAACTTTAGTCTACATCAATTTAATGATACTATCAAGGAAATTAATTAATTAATGTAGTGCCTAGCATATAGTAGGCATCAAATCACTGGGGATCAAAGTTTGCAAAGTGCTTTAATGTCTTCAAACAGGATAGAACAGAGAAGATTGTTTTAAATACAAGAGTCATCCTCAAGGTGAGACTCCACAGAGAAATTACTACTGGAAAGTACCATGGAGACTGATTCTTTTACTGTAGCTCATGACCTGTAATTTATCAGTTGACAATTACTGGATAGCAGGAGGGTTTTTAAATAGATCCCAAGGACAGAATGGATATACCCAAGATTTCAAAACAAACAAATAAACAACAGTTGACTCTGTTATCACCATTTAAGTTTTATAGCACTCTTTGCCTGTGACACATGATTTATTTAATTGCCAAGTGAAGTAGGTATGCCAGGTGTTCCCATTTTACAGAGAGGTAGCTATATAGTGCAGTGGATAGTGTCCTAGACCCTCAGTTGGGAAGACCTGAGTTCAAATCTAGTTCCATACACTCAGTAGCTATATGACCTTGGGCAAGTAACTTAACCTGCCTGGCTCACTTTCCTCATCTGTAAAATGTCAATAATAGTAGCACCTACCTCCAAAGGTTGTTGTGAGTATAAAATGAGACAATAATTGTAAAGTACTATGCAAAACTTATTATTGCATTTTATCCTTTCATCAACCCTTTGACGTAGGTGCTACTATTCTTCACATTTTAAGATGAGAAAATGGAGCCAGGCAGAGGTTAAGTGACTTGCTTAATTCACACACCTAGTAATTATAAAGCACTGTGTAAACCTTAGGGTAGCTTGGTGGCCCAAGAGATGGAGCACTGAAATTGACATTAAAAAGACTAATTTTTATGAGTCCAAATCCAGCCTCAGATACTAGCTGTGTGACCCTGGGAAAGTCACTTGACCCTATTTGCCTCAGTTTCTTCATCCATAAAATGAAATGGGGAAGAAAATGGTAAACTACTCTAGTATCCTTATTAAGAAAACCCCCAGGGGTGGCTAGGTGGCACAGTGAGTAGAGCGCTGGCCCTGGAATCAGAAGGACCTGTGCTCAGATCCTGCCTCAGACACTTAACACACACACAAACAAAAACCTAGCCGTGTGAGCTTGGGCAAGTTACTTAACCCCAATTGCCCTCCAAAAAAAAAAAAAAAACAAGAAAACCCCCAAATCAGGTCACAAAAGAGTCATACATTGGTGAAATGCCTGAATGCAAACCTTAAAGTGCCATATAAATACTAGCTATTATTATTATAGATAAGGAGACTGATGTATAGGGAACAGAAATTATGAAGATGAAGTGACCTACCCCAAGTCTCACTGTGAGCAGACCATTTACTACTAGCCAGAACTTTCATACAGATCCCATGGCTCCATGTAGTAAGTTCCATCATTATTCATACCTCCCTTCTTTTTCATAAAATCCCAGGAACACATTCTGCTTTCTAAGCAAAGAAAATAAAATGACACATGGAGTATCCACTTTCCTTCACAAGGTCTAACACCAAAAACATACCTACATATCAAAAATGAATGTAGGGAGCCAAGATGGTGGAGTAGAAACAGCTCATCCAAGCCACTCTTCCCCCAAATTCCCCCCAAACTATGTAAAAGGGGACTCTGAACAACTTCTGGAGCCCCATCACCCACAGAGCGACACAGAGAAGCTAACCCCCCGCTGAGGACAGCAACCAGCTGGAGGAACCCCAGAACACCAGGAGATGTGGTGACTCCAGAATTATCAACATAGACATGCCTAGGACAAAGTAAGAGGTTAGTGTCCTATGAACTTTGGGACCAGTATTTAGGGAATGCGTCGGCTCCCTCCCCTGGGGGCTAGAAGCCGCTGACGAGACACGCCATTTTGTAGTTTTCAGAAGCAGCTCCAGCTCCCAGCCTGCAAATTGTAGGGAGATCCATTGATCAGTCTTGGGGGGTAATCGCTCTTGCTTTAACCTCCCTGGATCTGGATTGTGATCTAGGGTGGAAGTCGTGGGTGGGTTTACAGCTTGCCAGAAACGGAAGTTGCCCCCCACACATTCGGGACGAAAATTCCTCTATCTGGCCTTAAAGCCATAGTGTGGCAACAAGCCCAAAAGTCAAGTAATTAAGTGGCAACATGCCAAGGCAAAGGAAACAGAAAAATGCAACCCTAGACTCCTATTTTGGGGGCATAGAGCAGGAAAAGGACTGTGAGGTCAGAAGTCCTGCTCCAAAAGCCCCAGGGGAAAACATGAGTGGGTTGCAGGCCATAGAGGACCTTAAGAAGGACTTTAAAAATCAAATAAGAGAAGTGGAGGAAAAATTGGAAAGAGAAATGAGAAGGATACAGGAAAAGTATGAAATGAGGGTCAACAGCCTGACTGAGGAAAACAACACCTTAAAAAATAGACTGACTCAAATGGCAAAGGAGGCCCAAAAGGGCAATGAGGAGAAGAATGCCTTAAAAAGTCGAATTTGCCAGATGGAAAAAGAATCTCAAAAGTTCACTGAGGAGATTCATTCCTTTAGAGTTAGACTGGAGCAAATGGAAGCTAGTGACTTTATGAGAAATCAAGATGCTGTTAAGCAGATCCAAACAAATGAAAGATTAGAAGGCAATGTGAAATATCTCATGGGAAAAACCACTGACCTGGAGAATAGATCCAGGAGAGACAATTTAAAAATTATTGGACTACCTGAAAGCCATGATCAAGGAAAGAACCTAGAAATTACCCTTCAAGAAATTCTCAAGGAAAACTGCCCTGATGTTTTAGATCCAGAGGGCAAAATAGAGGTTGAAAGAATCCACAGATCACCTCCTGAAAAAGATCCCAAAAAGAAAACTCCCAGAATATTATAGCCAGGTTCCAGAATCCCCAGATCAAGGAGAAAATACTACAAGCAGCCAGGAAGAAACAATTTCAATATTGTGGAAACACAATCAGAATAGCCCAGGACCTGGAAGCTTCTACACTGAGGGATCGAAGGGCATGGAATATGATATTCCAGAGGGCAAAAGAACTGGGAATGAACCCAAGGGTCACCTACCCAGCAAAACTGAGTATTTTGTTTCAGGGGAAAATATGGTCATTCAGTGGAATAGAGGACTTTCAAGCATTCTTGAGGAAAAAACCAGAATTGAATAGAAAATTTGACATCCAGACACAAGAAGGAAGAGATGTCTGAGAAGGTAATCAGGGAAAAGAAATGAAAAGGAACTTATCAAAGTTGAACTATTTACATTCCTATATGGAAAAGCAATAACTGTGACTGATGATATCTTTCTCACTATGAAAATAATGGTAGAAGGGTATGTGGTCATATGAATACATATGTGAATGTGTGTGTGTATATGGTTATAGTTATATATGGTTAGAGGGCATAGGTTGAATTTGTTGGGAAGGGAGAATACTCAAGGGATGAAATTATGAGGTGAGAGAGGAAAGTGGCAAGAGGAGATGGGGAGAGACAGGCTAGGGTAAACTATCCCATGTAGAAAAAGCAAGGGAAAGTGGTTGCAAAGGAGGGGGAGAATAAGGAAGGCTAAAAAGGCAAAACCACATTCACATTGAATTTGGTTCAGGGAGAAAATGACATACATACTAAATGGGATATCTCAACCTGCAGCAGGATAGGGGGAAGGGGGATGAGAGGAGGGATGATGGATGGGAGGGCATCCTTGGGGGGAGGGGAGGTTGGAAGTACCCACTATAGAAGAGGGACAGGATCATGTAGGGAATGGACCAGGTGGGGGGTGGGATGAGTGGGAGGGAATTATAAGCAGCCTTGTACAATATATCTACCATGATAATGTTTTGCATAGCCAGACATGTACAACATATACTGAATTACTTATCTCCCAAGAGGGAATGGGTGACAAGGGAGGAAGGAAATGGATTAATACTCTTTTGCTTGTAATAGGGAGATAAGATGTGCAGGCATTGGGATGCAAAGACTCACCTTCCTCTAATGGAAAAGTCGAAGGGGGTATGGGAGAAGGTATGGGAGAGAGCAGATTGGAGGAAGCGATATCTTGTGGGACTAGTATTCTGGGAGGTTGGGTAGGGGAATAATGGGGGGAAAATGATTGTAACTCAAAATCTGGCAGAAATGAATGATGTAAAACAGAAGTTAATAAAGCATTTGTTTAAAATTCTAAAAAAAAATGAATGTAATGTATGTGTTACATATTGTGGAATATAAGACCCTTGAAGTCAGGTGCTACTTTCCATTTCATTTCTGCATCTTCATCACAGCACCTATCATGTGCCTGACACATGGTAGGTATTTAATCAATGTTTATTGGAATGAATTGAATTGAACTGAACTGAATTGAATTGAAATTAGAATAGAATTGAATTAAATTAAATTGAACTGACCTGAAGCAAGGGTAAGTTTCCTAGAAAATCTGGCATTTGACAAAATGGTTGCAATATTATTACACCCAGAAGTACCCCGGATTCTGGCTGAGTGGTATTATAGTATTTGGAACTGAAAGGGACCTGAGAGTTTATCTAATTATTCTTATTACTGATCTGGAAACTGAGCCTCAAGAGAGGGAAATGACTTGCCTGAGGTCAGGGACATAGCAGCAGAGTGATGATGGGAGCGCAGACCCTTTGATTTCAAATCCATTATTGCAACATTACCTCTTGGAAGTGCCCTAAGATTTAGTGTCTAAGGGTCTCCACATTTGGCAACACAAATTTAGATTTATTTTAATTTGAAATACTCTTTACGGTGCCTAAGAAATTTTCCTGGCAATAAGAGAAGACAGAAGGAAGACTTATCAAACTAGTTCACTTTATCACTATTTATCTTCTACTCAGAGTAGAGGTGGAGGGGTGGAAATGTGCTTCAGTGCCTTAGATGGGTCATAAGAAATTATGGAATGGTTAAAAAATTAAGCGCTGTGGTATAAAAGTACTTTTAGAAAAGCAGAAAGATTACAAGAATTAGGCAGAGATATTGAAGAACAAGGGTAGCTACATGGTGTAGTGGATAGAGCTCTGGGCCTGGGGTCAGGAAGACTTGTCTTTTTGAGTTCCAATATGACTTCAGATACTTACTAGCTATGTGACCCTGGGCAAGTCACTTAATCCTGTTTGCCTTAGCTGGTATGTAAAATGGGCTGGAGAAGGAAATGGCAAACCTCTCCAGTATCTCTGCCAAGAATACTTCAAATGGGGCTATGAAGAGTTGGACAAAACTGGAAAAAATGACTGATCAATGAAGATCAAATAAAGAGACACAGAGAATGGGTGTGAAATCTCAGAGGGATAATATAAAAGCATAAATGATGAGGTTCCATAAATAAAATAATATAGATTGCTTTGATTCCCATAGGCAATGGCAGAGTCCTGCTACATGGATCCAGAATTAAGTATTGTAGCTTGTCTCATTTTCTAATGAAAGCTCTGGACCATTTTGCACAAAGATGTACCCAGTTTTCTGGAGAAGAAACTGTTGGCTCTGGTTACTTTATTATTTTCTAGGGGTTTAAAGTACTAGATTTTAGGGAAGTGTAAAAGAGAGCTTATAGGGAGGGCCATCTTAACCTACCAGAGGTGGGGAACCTTTGACCTTGAGGCCACGTGTCGCCTTTTGGGTTCTTGGGAGCAACATTTTGACTGAGTTCTTTTTACCGAACAAATCCTTTTTTAAAGGGGTTTGTCCTGTGAAGTTTGGATTCAGTCAAAAGGCCTCACTTGAAAACTTAGAGTGTTATATGTGGCCTCGAGGCTGCAGGTTCTCCATTCCTAGACCTTCATGGGATAGGCATGGACCATTATATACATATATAATGGCATATATAATGGTCCGTTCCTATCCTATTTTACCAGAATATATACTCTGTGAGTTGTTGAGATAGTACAGAGCCAATATGAGATGATGAAATATAAAATGCATAATTAGCAGTCCTGCAAATTGCTTTAGGTTTAGATGGTTTTAAGTACCAACTTCCAGCTGAGTATGACAGAAAAACAGTAGTCAGCACTGCCACTTGCTTAGCTTAAGTCTTACTATTTATGCATGCTTGTGAAGATCTTCTATGTTTAACATTCCTTTTGTGTGTAGGAAATAAGTACCTGTCATATGCTTGATTCATATTGTTTCTTAAGTACTTTTATACTTCCCCACTTTCTGGAAAACTTTAGGTCTGAAGCATCATAACCTAAGCTATAAGTTTTTGCCTTGTTTACTAGAGTGGGGTTTTAATGAGCTGAAGGAGATGAGGAAAAGTAGATTCTTTAGGAGTGAACCCAGTCAGATTATATGCCTGGCTCCAGGACAGAAAGTCTCCTTAATTCAGAATGGAGTGGTGGGCACATTAACCTAGTCCCTCTCATCCTAGCAACAGTTTCTCAGTGTTAGACGAGGAAAGAAGTGTCATGGCATGAGGGGAAAAGGCTGATTTTGGAATCAGAGGTCTTGGTTTCAGATCCCTTTTATATTAATTACTATATGCCTGACCTTGGTCAAATCTATTAATCTTTCTGAGTTTCATTCCTTCTTATGCAAAGTGAATGAGTTAGGCTAGATAATCTCTAAAGTCGCTTCCAGTTCTAAATCTATAATCTTATGGCTATTGTGGGTGAAGGAATTCTTTAGGTCCATACCTAAATATACCAGAATAAGTGACATGCCTGCAAGAAATATAACAACCATACTGCATTAACTCCCCTGACACACCAGGTCAAGTGGCTTCTAATCAACAACTCACCCTAATGAAGTTTGTCCCTGGCTCTTGCTCATCCCCTGGTTTTGCTGGAGGGAAACAATGATTGAAAATATTTCCAGTGACACAGCCAGGGGGAAAATTG
Source organism: Gymnobelideus leadbeateri (assembly GCA_011680675.1). Taxonomy (NCBI): domain Eukaryota; kingdom Metazoa; phylum Chordata; class Mammalia; order Diprotodontia; family Petauridae; genus Gymnobelideus; species Gymnobelideus leadbeateri. The sequence goes on along the minus strand of WOXC01004894.1, from coordinate 239,100 downwards.
CTCTATAGGCATAATCAATTCCGGTCGGACACTGGATGCTTCTCATGGTGCCTGTGATTGCATAGTAGGTGTGGTTTTTGCTGACTAAATAGGGCCTTGTTTTTCTCCATGGAAATATTCATCCTAGCAGGATGTATGTGATTGCAATAAAACCAAAAACATACAAGCTGCTGAAGAAATTCAGGAACAATTCCAGCCTGATCTTTTTTTCTATAACAATAGTTTCTCTTGTATTAAAAAAATTATGTAAACATTGGCACAAGAGTACTACTAGTCTATCTTACTCCACATGCCCACTAACTTTGGGTGTTACAAGGCTCTGTCCTAGGCTTCCTCACTTTTTATTCTCTTCTCTCATTTAGTTGTTACATTAACTACCAAATGATTATTACTATCTCTATGCAGACAATTGCCAAACTATATCTAATCCTAGTCTCTCTCATGAAGTATAATTGTATATCACCATCTGTTTTTTGGACACTATTAACTGTATGTCCCATAGACATCTTAAGTTTACCACATTCAAAACAAAACTCATTTTATTTCCTCTCAAATACTTTCCTTTTCCTATCTTACCTGTCACTTTTCATTGTCCCAGCAACCTTGGCCTGAATCTTCAGTGTCATACTCAATCTCTTCATCTAAATCATCCTTCCTATCCAATATGGTGCTGTCTTGCAATTTCTCTCATATATGTCATAGCACCTTTTCTTATATATGTCTACTTACCACTCACACTGGCAGCCTATGTTCAGCCCTGATTAATTACCCAATTCATTGACAATCACCATAGCCTTCTAAAATGACTCTCTGCCTCTTTATGTTGAACTCCTCATGTCAATATATCCTCTATGTGACTTCCAGGGAGACTTTTAAAAGACATTCAATAAACATTAAGTGGCTTATGTACCAGGCACTGTGCTTATCACTGGGGATACAAAGGAAATCAAAAGATAGTCCTTGTTCTCAAAAAAGTCACAGTCTAATGAGGAGAATCACATGCAAACAATTATATACAAACAATATATATACAGGATTAATTGAAAATAATCAACAGAACAAAGGCAGAGAAGTAAAAGGGATTAAGAAAGACTTCCTGTAGAAAGTAAAAGACTTTAAGGAAGTCAGAGAAGGAAGCTGAGATGAGGATGGAGAGAATTCCAGGAATGGGAGAAAGCCAGCAAAATTATAGCTGGGAGAAAACATAGTTGGACAGTAGGGAAAATGGAGTGTCTTGGGGTGTGTGACCAGCTTGGCAGAGTGTGTGGAGGCTTCTCAGAGGCTACCCAACTAATACTTCTGGAAGTTGAGAAAACCCCAGAGTTTGGGATGGAAGCTCCCCTGGCTGGTGGCAGAGTCCTACTGTGGCAACAAGCCCAAAAGTCAAGTAATTGAGTGGCAAAATGCCTAGGCAAAAGAAACAAAATAAAGAAAAAAATGCAACGTTAGACTCTTATTTTGGCAGCAAAGAGGATCAAAGCATGGAAGAAGAGGAGGACTATGAGGTCGGAACTCCTGCACTAAAAGCCCCAAATGAAAATATGAGCTGGCTACAGGCCATAGAGGACCTTAAGAAGCAGATAAGAGAAGTGGGGGAAAATTGGGAAGAGAAATGAGAAAAATGCAAGAAAAGTACGAAATGAGAGTCAACAGCCTGACTGAGGAGAATAACACCTTAAAAAATAGACTAACTCAAATGGCAGAAGAGGCTCAAAAAGGCAATGAGGAGAAGAATGCCTTAAAAAGCCGAATTTTCCAGATAGAAAAAGAATCTCAAAAGCTCACTGAGGAGAATCATTCCTTCAGAATTAGAATGGAGCAAATGGAAGCCAGTGACTTTATGAGAAATCAAGATGCTAGTAAGCAGATCCAAACAAATGAAAGAATAGAAGGCAATATGAAATATCTCATGGGAAAATCCACTGACCTGGAAAATAGATCCAGGAGAGAAAATCTAAAAATTATTGGAAAACCATGATCAAAGAAAGAATCTAGAAACCATTCTTCAAGAAATTCTCAAGGAAAATTGCCTGGATGTTTTAGAACCAGAGGGCAAAACAGAGGTTGAAAGAATCCAGAGATCACCTCCTGAAAAAGATCCCAAAAAGAAAACTCCTAGGAGTATTATAGCCAGGTTCCAGTAATTCTGAGATCAAGGAGAGAATATTACAAGCATCCAGGAAGAAACAATTTCAATATTGTGGAAACACAATCAGGATAACACAGGATCTGGCAGCTTCTACACTGAGGGATAGAAGGGCATGGACTATGATATTCCACAGGTCAAAGGACCTGGGATTAAAACCAAAAATCACCTACTCAGCAAAACTGAGTGTCATGTTTCAGTCAGGGGAACATTTGGTCATTCAGTGGAATAGAGGACTTTCAAGCATGTGGTGAGCCAAAGAGGCCTGTCCCAGGACTCTGATAATTACCCTGATATCAGTGGACCTGCATGTCAAAGATCTCTTTGAGATGCGACTTTTCACTAAGTCTGCTCTGGAGTTCTTTTGATATAGGTTGCATTTAAAAGGATGGTATTTGAGTTCTGAGGCTAACAGGCTCTGCCCCAAGACATATCTGATTCTGCACTCAGGTATCTTTGGGTGGCCAGCTCTAAACGTGTTGACTTTTGAGGATTGCGCTTCAGCCTTGAAGTCTGCTCTCAGTTGTATCCATTTATGACTGCGGCTGCATTAGCAGGTACCTGAAGCCTAGATCAAAGGGCTTACCCTAAGACTTTAGTCTCCTAGATAAGAAATCCTTATCAAATTATCTATTCCATGCTACTTCCAGGATACAACAGACTAAGGTAATGATTAGAAAACTTGAATCCCCTTTCTTTGTCTCTTTGCTCTATAAAAACCTTTCCCTGAGTATCAATAAACGGAGTTCATGGTTCTTCCTTGAGCTACCCACATGGCCTGGTCGTTTCTTATACATGTCTCCGAATCATGCTAAGTGCTGGACACTGAGCAGCCCACGGCAAATGGCGCCCATGTGGGACACATAGGAACCTGAAAGGAAGGTCCACAGTGGAGATGGCCCTTACAAGCAGAAGGAGCTCCAAAAATCACAAGTCACAGGGTAAGGGAACTTTTTTCAATTAATTCTTAATCATTCTATTCCACCAGGATGATACAGGGATTTTCAAGCTTTCTATCACCATGGGTCAAATGCACAGGTACAGTTCAAAGTTCAGGAACAATATTTTCAAGTATTAAAGAAAGTAGTGAAAGAAAGAGGGTTTGTTACTATGAAGGAACAGTTAGAGGAATTTTATTTGGTGTGTTTGGAAAAGTGTAGCCCTGGGTTTCTAAAGGGTGGTATAATAGAATGGGAAACTGAAGGAAAACATAAATAAGAAACTAGGAAAAGAAGGAAACCCAGCATTTCCCAATTTTTGCTTTTTTTCCTATGGAATATATTAAAGATATGTTTAACATCAGGTATGAAAGTGCCAAAGGTGGCACAAACAATTAGGTGTAATGCAGCCTTCTTTATACAGTATTTATAGCAAGTCAAAAAAGTATAAAAAATATATCAGGTTAAAAATTAGAAAAAATAAATTTGCATAAAAATGTGAACAGAAGTCTTAAGGTTTAAGGGCCTCCTTTCCTCCAATCCAACTCTGGCCAAGTTTGATTGTGGGAAAGGCTGTTAAAAATAATATTAATCAAAATAATAAAAAGTAAAAAGGGAATTTTTTCCCTCAGATTAAAGAGGCAAGACTAGCAAGCATTTAACCATTCTCCTGCCTCATCTCAAAAGAGAAAAGTGTTGTGTATTAGGATGCAACCAAAGGTTAATTTCATTTGGCACCAAGGCAAAATTAGAACATATAAAGATCTGAAAAACTTTAGGAGTAAAGGGTTTTAACTCTCGTATAGTCTGGAAAATTAGCGCCACTGGACTTTGTCCAGCTTTTCCATGTTGTACCTGGACATTAAAAGCCTTTTACTTTCAAAAAAAAATATATATATATATATATATCATTGAAGTTCACAGTATAGGTTAAATTAGTTCAAAACTTTCTTTAAAAGTCTCTCATATCTAGAGGAGAGAGTGCTGAAGGATTTTAAATCACCGTCCTCAATCTAGATAAAGGGCTCTGCAAACAGCAGCCTTGTGGCAGAGCATGCTGCCCCACACTTATTAGGCAACCTGAATTCACAATTCAGACTTTGCAACTCTGAAAAAAAGGAGACAAATCCTCTGCAACTCTGAAAAGAGGAGTAAAAAGCCTAAATTCTCTATCAATTATATTTCATGTGATGATTTGAAAATTCAACTAATACCATAACTTCATTGTGTTATTGTGGTCTTTCTGAGTTGTGGTAAAATTCTATCATATAGTAAAGATTTGTTAGCCAGAAATAGTGTTAGATAAAACAAAAATTTTATCTGATTTTTGTCGAAACTAAGAAGATAAAGGAAAGAAATTTGTGTAGAAACAGTCATGATACTTTGTTAGTTCTGCTAAACCCTGTCTCATAATGTTTTTATCTGCCATATAGAAAACCAGGTAGTCACAAATTTACCTGTAGTTACAAAAGGAGGTTAATCCCTCCCCCCTCGAGTCTAGAGGGTACCTCAATACAATTGTATTAAACTTCTTTTATCCTAGATTAGAATAGGAAAAGAGAATTCCACCTTTCCCCCACACTTGCAAATTTACCTTCCCCCACTGGGCAAAGGAAGGAGGGGAAAGGGACCTCAGTTACCTTGGGGTAACTCAGGTACAGTGGGGGCGGTTAAAAGTTCTGAGCCCTGCCACTAAGAAAACAATAGTTGTCTATACTGGATAAGACAATCCATCCTTTTATCAATGATTTTATATGATCTAGGAATACAACTGACTTCATCTGAAGTTTAATGTTTTTGCTACATCTAAAATAATTTGGCTGTCACTTATGGGACTTATAAAATTGATCATTTTAGTGTCAATGTTAAAACCTAGAATTGTTAATTGATTACTATATGCGGAAAAGAGGAAACTAGATAAAAACTTTATTACATTCCTCAAGCATGTACGAGATTTAGCAAAGCAGGAGCACCACTTAAAGCCCCTGGTCTACATCAATTCTTCTTATTTTTTAATAATGTCAAGACTCCTGAAAACTATCTCAATAGGAAAAATCATCAGACTAGGTTAGGAACTTGTTTTAGTACTGCAATTCTTAACTAATCAACCTAACTTGCTAAAAAGTTGCAAAAGATTAATAAGGATTGGCTATTACACCAGGATAAGTTAATTTTGAGAAAGAAAAATGTTAAATAATATTCTTTATGTATTAAAAGACCTTGTAGATCTTTATTGTTTATTACAGCTATATGAGAATAAAATTAACTGTAATTATCTCTAAGTTGGGATTGGTAAAAATTGTTGTTTAAGATAAAAAGCATTTAATACCATATTCACATAATTCTACTTTTTTTCTGCTTAGGCCTGATTCCTATGGTCAGACTAAGTAATCAGCAAAGGATATGAACTCTTTTATGTTAGCTTATTGGAAAATTTAATATTTTTACCTAAAATTAGAAAATGTAAAGAAGTTCATAAAAACCACTTAAAATTCACCTTAAGATATTCCCATTGACTAAAGGAATTTTGGAACTAATAGCTTTTTAAAAATAAGGTGATCAGCTTTTAATTGTTTGAGACGCAATTATTATATATTTTTTCTTCTCTCCTTTGGCTAAAACAGTTTGTGATACTTAAATAAGTTTTGTTAAGTAATAAGTCAGGAAAATAGAGAATGCTCACTGACCTCTGATAATCATTTAATATCTTATTTTGATTAAAATCTGAATTAATCAAACAGGCTACTCTGCCTCATTTTACAAAAAAAGCTCTATGTCAGCCACTCCAGAGCCCAAATAAGGCTGGGAGTAGGATTTAAAACAGGCATCCTGAGATCATAATTTCCAAAGAGACCCAGCTTTGTCTCTGAGAATACCTGTCCTCAGGTTAACAAAGCCTACTTTATATCCCTTAAGGACAAGACCCTCATTTTGAGGTACTAACTTAAGTAATGAGACTTTTCTTATCTTATGATTTTCTGGGCATATACCACGTTATGGATTGTTAATGATAAGGAAAATACAGATATTCTGGATCACAATTTCAATTGACACTTTGTCATCTTTCTTGTTTTATTGTATTTACCATTTATCCAATTAGGGAAATTTCTTTCTCATATAATGATTAGACCATTATGGGAATCATAAATTTGTGTAACCCAGCTATCCCTAATTGGGATGTTCTTAGGATGTACTTAAGCTCTCTTATCCTTTTGTTCCCCAGTCAGGACTCTAGTCCTACACTTCAGATACAAGTAGTAAAGCTAACAATAAATACTTAAAGCCACTAAGGCTAGTTTATCTTAATATGGGTCAGTCATAAAATTTAGTTGTCACCCCATACAGTTATTTAGGACATAAAATAAGAGAAAAAATTATTAAGCTTCAAAAATATAGTAATTCGAAGAGATAATGTGAAAACTTTAAATGATTTTCAAAAATTATTAAGAGATATAAATTGGGTAAAGAACGCTTCAGCTCACTCACTTATTTAATACCCTAAGGGGAGCCCCAAACCTCCACTCTCCTTGAACAGAAGAACTTAAAATTATTGAAAATACCATTCAGCAGTGCCAAGTCTATAGGATAGCCCTATAGAAATCAGTGTACTGAGGACACCTGAATTCCCTTTGGGGCCATACATAGGCAACAAAACATCTTAAGAGTGTACTTATCTCCCTCATCAAAGCCAAAAAATCTGTTACCTACCCTCAATTTGTAGCTATGCTAATGTATAACAACCTACAGGCTCCATCCCTGTACATATTCAGTAACCTTATGTTGAAGCCCAAATTGAAATGCTAATTAAGGCAGACCCTTCCTGGCCTGATCCTATAGACAATGTATGGAGGAAGCAGGGGATATTACAATTTTACATTCCAATTAACGAGTCATTTCCAAAATAACATCTTTTTCTCCTTTCTTATAAGCAGATAAGGCTTTTTACTGAGGCCTAAAACAAACAGATAGCTAACAGAAGTTATTTCTATTCTTTCTCATTTACCCAAAAAGAATGAAATGTTTTTTATATATCTTTTTAAGGGACAATTTCAACCTCAACATTTTTATGGATCGTACAAATTTCAATAATCAAAAGTTATATGAATTATTTTTTTTTCAGTTGCAACAAGTGGTTGGAGGTGGAGAAGGTCCTTTATGGATTTCTTGCGTTTACTCTCATACATTTTTGCCTGAGCCCATTCAACAAGGCAATGCTTTACCTGATAAATTAACAATACAAACTTAAGAACATTTCTTCTTCCTTTATCTCTGCATTCAAATTTTAAGGATATTCACATTTACTAGAGAACAGGCCAGGCAAATAGTTAAATCATGCACAAAATGCCTTCTTCACATACCTTCTCCCTCTTCCACCTCTATTAATCCTACAAGTTTAAAACCTAATTTGGCAAATGGAATTCACTTCTTTAGAAAATTACAATATATCCAAGTGACAACGAACCTTTTTTTTTCTCATACACTTTTGTTTTGGTAACTTTAAAGGTTGGAAAATCTTTGCTGTTTAAAGCTAAATAAGAATTGAGAATATCAACTACCAAATATTTTCATTCATAAGAATTTGCACATACTGATATTCGGAGTGAGATACGTAATATCAAGCACAGTTTAAATTTGTGATCTAAATAATTTGAATGTGAAAGTTGAGTTTTCTTGAATCTAAAACTTAAATTTAATTTTTGGGTCATATGTCAGCATTATAGTTATTTCTAGGTTGAAGTTTAACTATGACTCACATACCTACTTAAGGTGAGTGAGAAATGGGAAAGAAAACTTTCAGTGTATTACTAGAAGCCTCTAATCTAATTTTTATTGCTGCCATTTCTTCAAGAATTGACTTTTGTAGAATATTTTTCCCTGATATAAGATGCTATGTAATTATCTATTTAAATAATGGAGAGGCCTCTCTCCATAACATCCCTCAGAAATGAAAAGGCAAAAGTCAATGACTATATTTCCATTCAAAAAATTTTAAAAACTTAAAAACATTTTTATCATTTTCTGTAACTGTGGAACCTCCCATTCATTTAACTTAATAAAGCTACATTATAAGGACAGAGCAAAATTATTGTCCTTCAATTTTATATGATTACATCTCTAGCTATACTTCAGTAAGGAGAATCATTGTTTTCTCAATCCATTCCCATTGTTCTTCATTCTTAGGTACTCCAAAAGAAACAAAAAGTGATAATGCTCTTGCCTACATTGGCAAATCATTTCAATCTTTCTGTAAAACCTATCGACAAAAATGATAAGGTGATTTGGATTTGGACTGATATATCACAAGGGCAATTAGCTACTGCCTTTTTACCCTAAATTTTTTAATCATCACTTTAAAAGGGTATAAACCAGAGGAATAACAATTTGAAAAAGTACATATTCCCAAATAAAGTAATGGAAAAGACTTGCCCCTTAATTATGTAGAGGCGAGGTTGTGCTTATATTTTTTTAGATGCTGATGAATGACCACTGAAGATGCCAACACAGAATGTCCAGGTGTGTTCCAGCAGATGCAGAAACAGAGAAGAGGATCAGAGAATTCCTCACAAGGACAATCCCAGAAGAAATGACTTGGCATCCCAACTTTTCACAGAATGATACAGCCTTCTAATAGAACATTATACAATAACAGACTTCAGAGAAGCCTGCACTTCAAGAAATATCTGATTTTCTAATAAGAACTGACTTTTGGACTTTTTAAATCACAGGACTAATTGCCTCTCTCTTAATGTCAGTGACTGTGTCTTCTATTTTAAGTGGGATACAAACTGCTCCATTTGTGAATGAATTTGCAAGGAATGTTACCTTGCCTTTGAAAACTCAAGACCAGACTCCCTCTCCAATGTAATTGTGGATACACCTATCTATGTATGAACTTTTAATTGCATTGATTTTACTTTTGCTCAATGTACATCTAGTAGAGATCTTGTTGAACAATCTTTATTTTGCTTTTTCCAACTAATTTCACTTATGCTTGATATCAAACATTGAGGGTATATACATATATGAAGTCTTTAAAAAGGGGAAAAAAGGTTTGTCAGATTTTCTGTTACTATATTCACTATCCTAATATTGTTAATGGTTCCAACTGCTGTGTTTGCAATCTAAACTGCACAATAGGTTAATGAATTATATAAAAAAAGTTTCTGCAGCCTTTAAGTCACAACATGATATAGATAAGGATCTATTGTATCAGATCAATTTGTTACAATTAATATTATGCTTAGGTATGAGTTAAAACCATTAAAAACTCAACTGTTACTCAGATGTGATTATAAATACACATCTATTTGTGTTACCACTAGCTTATACAATTCTTCTCATCCCAGTATCACATGGGAGAGGATCAGAGCCCGCTTATTGGGAGTGTGGCATAATTTCAATATCACCTTAGAAATAAAAAGCTTTCAATCAAATTATTAAGATATTGAACGTAATGAGATTCCTGGGATTGACCCAGTAGGAGCTACAAAAACAATTATTGATACATTGAAAAATCTCTATGCACCTATTTCCCATATTGATCATTATAAAAGTCTGTTGTATATTTGGACCTTGCATTATAAAAATTACAACTCACAATATTAGAACTTTACGCACTGAATTACATGGCTTTAAGCTTCTCCTTATAAAAGGGGGAATATGTGGTGAGCCAAAGAGGCCTGTCCCAGGACTCTGATAATTACCCTGATATCAGTGGACCTGGATGTCAAAGATCTCTTTGAGATGCGACTTTTCACTAAGTCTGCTCTGGAGTTCTTTTGATATAGGTTGCATTTAAAAGGATGGTATTTGAGTTCTGAGGCTAACAGGCTCTGCCCCAAGACATATCTGATTCTGCAGTCAGGTATCTTTGGGTGGCCAGCTCTAAACGTGTTGACTTTTGAGGATTGCGCTTCAGCCTTGAAGTCTGCTCTCAGTTGTATCCCTTTATGACTGCGGCTGCATTAGCAGGTACCTGAGGCCTAGATCAAAGGGCTTACCCTAAGACTTTAGTCTCCTAGATAAGAAATCCTTATCAAATTATCTATTCCATGCTACTTCCAGGATACAACAGACTAAGGTAATGATTAGAAAACTTGAATCCCCTTTCTTTGTCTCTTTGCTCTATAAAAACCTTTCCCTGAATATCAATAAATGGAGTTCATGGTTCTTCCTTGAGCTACCCACATGGCCTGGTCGTTTCTTATACACGTCTCCGAATCATGCTAAGTGCTGGACACTGAGCAGCCCACGGCACAAGCATTCTTGAGGAAAGGACCAGAGTTGAATAGAAAATTTGACATTCAGATACAAGTAGTAAAATATGCTTGAGAAGGTAAACAGGGAAAAGAAATCACTATGAACTTATCAAAGTTGAACTATTTACATTCCTACAGGGAAAAACAATAACTGTAACTGATGAAACTTTTCTCGGTATGAAATAGTTAAATAGGGGTATATGGGCATATGAATACATATGTGAATGTGAGTATATATGTTTTCAGGCATACACAGATAGAGGGCACAGGTCAAATTTAATGGGAAGGGATGATACTTAAAAGGTGAGGTTAAGAGGTAAGAGAGTAATGTGGTGAGGGGGAATGGGGGAGACAATGGGGTAAATTGTCTCGTGTAGAAGAGGCAGTGGAAGGTGGTTGCAGGGGAGGGGAGGAACAGGAAGGCAAAAAGGCAAAACCTTATTCTCATTGAATTTGGACCAGGGAGAGAATCACATGCATACTAAATAGGATGTCCCACCCTACAGGAGCATGGGGGGGGCAGGGGATGGGGGAAGGTGGTGGATGGGGAGGGCTGGCTGGGGGGGAGGGAAGTTGGAAGCACCCACTTTTGAAAAGGGACAGGAGCAAGGTGGGGAGTGGACCAGGTGGGAGGTGAGATGGGTGGGAGGGAAATATAGTCAGTCTTTTACAATATATCTACTATGGTAATGTTTTACATAGCTACACATGTACAGCATATACTGAGTTGCTTATCTTCCTTTTAAAATCAAATTTTTAAAAAATATATAAGCACTATGATTAATACTATTTTGCATATAATTGGGAGATAAGATGTGCAGGCAATGGGGGCAGGCAATGTGAAAAGTCAAAGGGGGTATGGGAGAAGAGATGGGAGAGAACAGACTGGTTGATGGGATATCCTGTATGACTGTTATTCTGGGGTGGTGGGTAGGGGAAAATGGGGAAAAATTGTAACTCAAAATCTGGTGGAAATGAATGATGTAAACCAGAAGTTAATAAAGCATTTTGAAAAAAATAAAAAGAATGCTTGGGCAAGAATACTGCACTGAAACTGATAAAAGAAAATTTAATAGGCATAGAGTTAAAAAAATGAATTCAAGGAATTAACTTCACCAATGCAGAGTAGGAATGGAGTGTGTCTAGACAGGAATTTGCCTGAAAAGGGTCCCATTATTTAGCAGTCTGAAACCTTGATGAGAGACAACAGAGTAACATGACAGCCAAAATAGCTAATGTAATAGGCTACATTAAGGAAAGAATAGCATCTTAGTCTAGGGAGTTAATAGTTATGCTTTTATCTGCCATGGACAGACCATTTATCAAGTTTTGTGATCATTTCCGAGCACCACAATTTGTGAAGGGCATTGAAAAAATGGATTACATCCAAAGGAGGACCACTAGGACTATGAATGGCTTTGAAAGAATGTCATAAAAAGAATTGATAAAAGGAATCATTAATGTTTAGCTGGGGATAGCAGTTATCAAGTATTTAAAGGGATGTAATATAGAAGGTTTATCTTTCTATATTTCCACTAATTTGTTCTATGTCTCCCCTAGAAAAACAAGTATAACCTAGAAAGAGGTTAATTTAACCTTGATATAAGGAAAAACTTCGTAACAACTAAGGTTATTCAAAAAATGGAATGAGAGGTTTTAGGACATAAGCTTTAACCCCTCACTGGAAGTTGTCTTTCTTTGTTTATCTTGTTTTTATTGATAAATTTTGATTTAACACAGTCGACAACATATTTACAAAGCATACTCCTTAAAAATAATTAATGAGGGGTGGCTAGGTGGCACAGTGAGTAGAGCGCCGGCCCTGGAGTCAGAAGGACCTGAGTTTGGATCCAGCCTCAGACACTTAACACACAAACAAAAACCTAGCCATGTGAGCTTGGGTAAGTTACTTAACCCCAATTGCCCTCCAAAAAAAAAAATAATAATTAATGAAAATAAAACTGAAGAGTAATCAAAATACATACAATCAAAGTACAATTTTTTGCTGGTGATGAACTTTCATTCTATCCAAAGATTACATAAGTCATTTTTCCATGTTTTTCTAATTTGTTTTTGATGTAACATTTTTATATCTAATCTAGTTCACATATACATTTGAAGCTTTTTTGGGATTAAGATGTGAAGTGTTGGGTGGAGCCAAGATGACAGAAAGGACGAAATAACTTCTCTAACCTCCTCCTTGAACCCCATCACTAAACCTTAAAAAGCGAATCTGAATGGATTCTGTAGTAACAGAATCCACTTGGAGATGGAGCATGGCAGAATCCAGCCCAGAAAAGTGGCCAGTGGGTCCGGACAGGGGGAGCGTGAAGCATGCGGGGTCTGTACAGGTGAGACTTGAGAGCAGACAAGCAGATTACACCACAGAGAAAAGAAGCCCCAGCTGACTGACTTACCAAAGACAAATCCCAGTCATCTCACAGAAATCTCAGGAGGGGAAAGGAGGAATCATTGGAGCCAGGTAAGAGAGGGCTCCGGGCCCCCAGCAGAGACAGCAGCTTCTCCTGGGACTAACAGCCCCCAGCCTGGAAGTTTAGAAATTGCCTGCCTGTATATGCAGGGGCTAGAATGGCAAAGTAAATTCTAGTTGCTCCCATCCCTCATCCCTCCTTCATGAAGTAGAAAACTCAAAGTTAAGTCAACCACCCAGATTGAAATCCTAAATTAGTGGAAATAGCCTCAGGCTTGGGAGTCTTCAAGAATAAATAAAACTAAGAGCTGGTTTTATGAAAAAAAAAAACAATAAAATTGATAGACCCTTAGTAAATATGATTTAAAAAAAGAGAGAAGAAAACCAAATTATGAGTATCAAAAATGAAAAGAGTGAATCTACTTCCAATAAAGAGGAAATCAAAACAATAATTAGGAATTACTTTTCCCAAATGTATGCACATAAATATGAAAATCTTAGTGAAATGGATGAATATTTACAAAATACAAGTTGCCCAGATTAACTGAAGAGAAAGTGAATTACCGAAATGACCCCATCTCAGAAAAAGAAATCAAATAATCCATCAATGAACTCCCTAGGAAAAAATCTCCTGGGCCAGATGGGTTTACTAGTGAGTTCTATCAAACATTTAAAGAAAAAATGATTCTAGAGGGCGGAGCCAAGATGGCGGAGTAGAAACAGCTCATCCAAGCCACTCTGCCCCCAGATTCCCCCAAAACTATGTAAAAGTGGACTCTGAGCAACTTCTGGAGCCCCAGCACCCAGAGAACAACACAGAGAAGCTAACCTCCTGCTGAGGACAGTCCAGCAGCCCTGCAGGAAGGACCAACACAGTGGTCTGGGAGCTGGCAGCGCACAGCACTCAGAGAGCGGGGAGCTGAGCCAAGCAGAGCCCAGGTCCCCGTGAGCCGAGGTTTTAGCCCCAGGGAGGCAGGGCCAGCAGCCGGCTGGAGAGACCCCAGAACACCAGCAACTGTGGTGACTGCAGAATTATCAACATAGACATGCCTAGGACTAAGTAAGAGGTTAGTGTCCTATGGACTTTGGGACCAGTATTTGGGGAATGCATCTGCTCCCTCCCCTGGGGGCTAGAAGCTGCTGAGGAGACACACCATTTTGTAGTTTTCAAAGGCAGCTCCAGCTCCTGGCCTGCGAACTGTAGGGAGATACAGCGATCAGTCTTGGGGGATAATCGCTCTTGCTTTAACCTCCCTAGATCTGGATTGTGATCTAGGGTGGAAGTCGTGGGTGGGTTTAGAGCTTGCCAGAAACGGAAGTTGCCCCCCACACATTCGAAACAAAAATTCCTCTATCTGGCCTTAAAGCCATAGTGTGGCAACAAGCCCGAAAGTCAAGTAATTAAGTGGCAACATGCCAAGGCAAAGGAAACAGAAAAATGCAACCCTAGACTCCTATTTTGGGGGCATAGAGCGGGAAAAGGACTGCAAGGTCAGAAGCCCTGCTCCAAAAGCCCCAGGGGAAAACATGAGCAGGTTGCAGGCCATAGAAGACCTAAAGAAGGACTTTAAAAATCAAATAAGAGAAGTGGAGGAAAAATTGGAAAGAGAAATGAGAAGGATGCAGGAAAAGTATGAAGGTCAACAGCCTGACTGAGGAAAACAACCCCTTAAAAAATAGACTAACTCAAATGGCAAAGGAGGCCCAAAAGGGCAATGAGGAGAAGAATGCCTTAAAAAGTCAAATTTGCCAAATGGAAAAAGAATCTCAAAAATTCACTGAGGAGATTCAGATCCAAACAAATGAAAGATTAGAAGGCAATGTGAAATATATCATGGGAAAAACCACTGACCTGGAAAATAGATCCAGGAGAGACAATTTAAAAATTATTGGACTACCTGAAAGCCATGATCAAAGAAAACCTAGAAATCACCCTTCAAGAAATTCTCAAGGAAAATTGCCCTGATGTTTTAGATCCAGAGGACAAAACAGAGGTTGAAAGAAACCACCGATCACCTCCTGAAAAAGATCCCAGAAAGAAAACTCCCAGGAATATTATAGCCAGGTTCCAGAATCCCCAGATCAAGGAGAAAATACTCCAAGCAGCCAGGGAGAAACAATTTCAATATTGTGGAAACACAATCAGAATAGCCCAGGACCTGGAAGCTTCTACACTGAGGGATCAAAGGACATGGAATATGATATTCCAGAGGGCAAAAGAACTGGGAATGAACCCAAGGGTCAACTACCCAGCAAAACTGAGTATTTTGTTTCAGGGGAAAATATGGTCATTCAGTGGAATAGAGGACTTTCAAGCATTCTTGAGGAAAAAACCAGAATTGAATAGAAAATTTGACATCCAGATGCAAGAAGGAAGAGATGCCTGAGAAGGTAATCAGGGAAAAGAAATCAAAAGGAACTTACCAAAGTTGAACTATTTACATTCCTATATGGAAAAGCAATAACTGTGACTGATGATATCTTTCTCACTATGAAAATAATGGAAGAAGGGGGTGTGGTCATATGAATACATATGTGAATGTGTGTGTATATGGTTACAGTTATATATGGATAGAGGGCATAGGTTGAATTTGTTGAGAAGGGAGAATACTCAAGGGATGAAATTATGAGGTGAGAGAGGAAAGTGGCAAGAGGAGATGGGGAGAGACAGGGTAGGGTAAACTATCTCATGTAGAAGAAGCAAGGGGAAGTGGTTGCAAGGGAGGGGGAGAATAGGAAGGCAAAAAGGCAAAACCACATTCTCATTGAATTTGCTTCAGGGAGAGAATGACATACATACTAAATGGGATATCTCAACCTGCAGCAGAATAGGGGGAAGGGGGATGAGAGGAGGGATGATGGATGGGAGGGCATCCTTGGGGGGAGGGGAGGTTGGAAGTACCCACTACAGAAGAGGGACAGGATCATGTAGGGAATGGACCAGGTGGGGGGTGGGATGAGTGGGAGGGAAGTATAAGCAGCCTTGTACAATATATCTACTATGATAATGTTTTGCATAGCTAGACATGTACAACATATACTGAATTACTTATCTCCCCAGAGGGAATGGGTGACAAGGGAGGAAGGAAATGGATTTGAAATTCGAGGTTTTAACATTAAATGTTTCAAATATATATAGATAATATTATTAATACTCTTTTGTTTATAATTGGAAGATAAGATGTGCAGGCATTGGGACACAAAGTTTCACCTTCCTCTAATGGAAAAGTCGAAGGGGGTATGGGAGAAGGTATGGGAGAGAGCAGAATGGAGGAAGAGATATCTTGTGGGACTGATATTCTGGGAGGTTGGGTAGGGGAATAATGGGGGGAAAATGATTGTAACTCAAAATCTGGCGGAAATGAATGATGTAAAACAAAAGTTAATAATGCACTTGTTTAAAAATATATATAAAAAATAAAAATTAAAATAAAAAAAGAAAAAATGATTCTAATACTCTACAAACTATTTGGGAAAATTAGTGAAGAAGGAGTCCTACCAAATTCTTTCTATGGCACAAATATGGTACTGATTCCTAAATCAGGAAGAGATAAAATAGAGAAAGAAAATTATAGACCAATTTCCCTCGTGAATTTAGATGCCAAAATTCTAAATAAAATATTAGCCAAAAGACTCCAATAACTTATCACAAAAATAATACACTCCGATCAAATAGGATTCATTCCAGGAATGCAAGGATGGTTTAATATTAGGAAAACCATCAGTATAATTGAGCATATCAACAATAAAACTAGCAGAAACCACATGATCATCTCAATAGATGCAGAAAGGCTTTTGACAAAGTACAACATCCATTCCTATTAAAAACACTAGAAAGTATAGGAATAAATGGCGCCTTCCTTAAAATAGTAGATAGCATCTATTTAAAACCATCAGCAAGTATTATATGCAGTGTCGATAAATTAGAAGGTATTCCAATAAGATCAGGAGTGAAACAAGGGTGTCCACTATCACCCCTCTTATTCAATCTGGTACTAGAAACACTAGCAGTAGCAATTAGAGAAGAAAAAGAAATCAAAGGAATCAAATTAGGCAAAGAAGAGGCCAAGCTATCACTCCTCCAGATGATATGATGATATACTTAGAGAATCCTAGAGTCTAAATGGGTGCATGATTTAGGTATAAAGGATGATACTGTAAGCAATGTGGAAAAGCAAGGAATAGTTTACCTGTCAGATTTGTGGAGAGGGGAAGACTTCAGGTCCAAACAAGAATTAGAGAGCATTATAAAATGCAAAATGGATAATTTTGTTTACATTAAATTGAAAAGCTTCTGTACAAACAAAGCCAATGTAACCAAGACCAAGAGGGAGGTGGGAAATTGGGAAAGAATTTCTACTACCTATGTCTCTGATAAAGGACTCATTTCTAAAATATACAGAGATTTGAGTCAAATCTATAAGAATACAAGTCATTCGCCAATTGATAAATGGTCAAAGGATATGAACAGGCAGTTTACAGAGAAAGAAATTAAAGATATATATAAGCATATGAAAAAATGCTCTAAATCACTATTGGTTAGAGAAATGCAAATCAAACAACTCTGAAGTACCACATCTCTCCAGTCAGATTGGCTAAGATGACAAAACAAGAAAATGACAAATGCTGGAGAGGATGTGGGCAAATTGGAACACTAATACATTGCTGCTGGAGTTGTGAATTTATCCAACCATTCTTGAGAGCAATCTGGAATTATGCCCAAAGGGCTATAAATAATTTCTTAGCCTTTGACCCAACAATACCACTTCTAGGGTTATATCCCAAAGAGATGATAGAAGTGGGAGGAAGACCCATATGTACAAAAATATTTATAGAAGCTCTTTTTGTGGTTGCAAAGAATTGGAAACTAAAGGGGTGCCTGTCAGTTGGGCAATGGTTAAACATGTTGTGGTATATGTATGTAATTGAATATTATTGTGCTATAAGAAACGAGGAGGAGACAAATTTCATATTTACCTGGAGAGGCTTATGCAAACTGATGCTGAGTGAGAAGAGTAGAATCAGGAGAAATTTGTATACAATCACAGACATAACATATATATGATGACCAACTATGACAGACTGGACTCTTTTCAGCAATGCAGTGATATAAGTTAATCCCGAAAGACTCATGAAGGAGAGAAATGTGACATCCAGAGATATAACTAGAAAGAACTGAGCTTGAATCCTGATGGAAGCAAACTAATTGATCTTTTTCTTTTCTTTTCATTGTTTGCTTTTATTTCTTCTTTACCATTTTTCATCCCACCAGTACAATACGCCTTTGTAATTGAACTAATGTCTAATAGGAATGTATTTGCAGATCCTATACTGGACTATATGTTGTTGTGGGGGGTGGGAGGAGGGAAGTAAAGGAAATTTGAAAATCAAGAAACTATGCAATTGAATCTTGTTAACTAAAACTAAACTAATACATTAATAAAAAATTTAAAAAAGAAATCAAAGGAATCAAATTAGGCAAAGAAGTGACCAAGCTATCACTCTTTGCAGATGATATGATGATATACTTAGAGAATCCTAGAGAATCAAGTAAAAAACTACTTGAAACAATAAATAATTTTGGGAAAGTTGCAGGATATAAAATAAACCCACATAAATCCTCAGCATTCCTGTATATCTCCAATGAAATTCAACAGCAAGGGATAGAAAGAGAAATCCCATTTAAAGTCACTGTAGACATTATAAAATATTTGGGAATCTACCTGCCAAAACAAACCCAGAATCTATATGATCACGACCACAAAACACTTCTCACACAAATAAAATCATATCTAACTAATTGGAAAACTATGAATTGCTCACAGCTGGGTCGAGCTAATATAATAAAAATGATGATTTTACCCAAACTAAATTATATATTTAGTGCCATACCTATCAATTTAACAAAAAACTACTTTTTTAGAGTTAGACAAATTAGTAACAAAATTTATTTGGAAAAACAAAATGTCTAGAATATCAAGGGAATTAATGAAAAGAAATGCTAGGGAAGGTGGACTAGCTATGCCAGGTTTTAATTTGTATTATACAGCAGCAGTCATCAAAACTGCTTGGTACTGGCAGAGGAGTACAGTAGTGGATCAATGGAATAGATTGGGCACAGGAGACCCAGCAGTTAATGAATATAGTAATCAATTGTTTGATAAAACCAAAGACCCTAGTTTTTGGGATAAGAATACACTATTTGACAAAAACTGCTGGGAAAACTGGAATATAGTATGGCTGAAAATGGGCATAGACCATTATCTAACACCATATACCAAAATCACGTCTAAATGGGTGCATGATTTAGGTATAAAGGATGATACTGTAAGCAATCTGGGAAAGCAAGGAATAGTTTACCTGTCAGATTTGTGGAGAGGGGAAGACTTTAGGACCAAACAAGAATTAGAGAGCATTATAAAATGTAAAATGGATAATTTTGATTACATTAAATTGAAAAGCTTCTGTACAGAGTTGTTTTGATTTGCATTTCTCTAATCAATAGTGGTTTAGAGCATATCTTCATATGCTTATAGATATCTTTAATTTCTTTCTCTGAAAACTGCCTGCTCATTGACAGGTTCTTTGACCATTTATCAATTCAGGAATGATATAGTCAGCATTTCTAACCCAATGTTAAATTTAAATGGTGACAGACTGGAGACAGACAGAGACAGAGAGATGGACGGAGACAGAGAAAAACTGCTCGCAATGAGATTATAATCTAATGTGAGAAATACAAAAAGGAAGCTGAAAAGTGGTAAGGGGGTGATGGGGAAAATTAATAGAATCTAGTTCAAAGGAGTGGAGCCAGTAGGAAATGACGAGAGGGCTGGCCTTTAGATCCCCTTTAAATGGATATTTTAGTAGAATTTCTTTGTTCCACTCTTTAGTGGAATCAGAGGGCCAGAGAGCAGGGATGAGGTGTTAGTACCCAGGCCCGCGCATGCGTCAGAGGTTTTAACGCCAGGGCGGCGGGACCGGGCTGTATGGACCCCAGAACACCAGGAGCCGTGGCATTTCCATAATTATCAACACATAGATGCCTAGGACAAATTGAGAGGCCAGTGCCCTATGCACTTTGGGATTGACTGGGAGAGCGCATCTGCCTGTTTCTCTGGGGGGAGAAGACGCTGATTACCCCTGGCACAGTGAGGCCTTGATGCACTTTTAGTCCTGGGCTGTGTGTGGACTGTAGGGGGATCCAGCGATCCTTTTGCTTTAACCTTCTTCCATCTGGATTGCAGTCTGGGGTGGAGGTCTTGCGGTGTGTGACCAGCTTGCAAGAGCGTGTTGAGTAGCAACAGTACCAGACCTCTGCTTTGTGATAGAAAAGGTAAGGAAATATTTGTATTTTTGACAAAATTATTTCAATATTTCAAAGATTTATGATTCTATCACTGTGGTACTCCCACTACTTGCTATTTCCTAGAGGGGGGAATTTGTAAGAGGACTGGAGAGGTAGACAGGAGCCAAGTTTGAAAGAATTTAAATTCCAAACTAAATATATCTTCTTGTCTCCTTCATTAGAAGACCTTGAATGTAGGGGTTATTTTTGTTTTTGTCTGCATCCTTAGACCTTAGCACGACACATATAATGGGCACTGATACACTGATACATACACACTGATACAAATTTATATTTCATCCTAGAGGCAATTCTATTTGATCCTGGAATTTATTATTTTCAAGAATCAATACCTCACCAAAATAATAATAATAATCGTAACAAAATTGCAGTTTGATGCTACTCTAAGCCAGATTAGCCTCAGAGTATTTGCAAATATCCCTCCAGTTTTAATAAAGAGCTAATTTCTTTGTTGCTATTGCTAAATTACCACAGAAACACTGACAGACCTGTTCCATTCCACACGCATATTATTGGCTGACAAGTATAGAAAATATAATATTATCTGATGTGTTTCTTGTTCAGTGATAATTTTTAAAACATTTAATTTGTTAGAACAAAATGCAGTCAAATATTTTCCTCTTAACCCCAGTTGCCCTCCAAAAAGCAAAAAAAAAAAAAAGAAGAAGAAGAAGAAGAAGAAAGAAAGAAAGAAATTGTCTCCACGAGGTTATGATTTACCTATGATGACTAGGTCATATGTAGCAGATCTGGGATTTGAATCCAGATCCTCTCATTCCAAATTCAGTGCTCTTTTCATTGAGTCATATTGCTTCTATTTATTAACTTTACCCTGAGTGTACAATTAAGCTCTCTGTATGAAAATATGGGTTTTTCTTTTTAAATTCTTTCTTTTCTGTGCTATCATAAAAGTAATACCATCATTGAAGTTAGTCATTTAGGCCTTCGGGATCAACTTGCAAAATAAAAGCTAAATGAATGTAGTTTTCATCTATAGTACACCAAAGCTGTCTTACAAAAATTCTGCTTTATTGTGTTCTGATGTTACTGGAATGTCCTGACTGTCATTAGACTTCTTCAATTTGTTAAAATTTGTGACATATTTAAATTGAAAAGCTTCTGTACAAACAAAGCCAATGTAACCAATATCAAGAGGGAGGTGGGAAATTGGGAAAGAATTTTTACAACTTGTGTCTCTGATAAAAGACTCATTTCTAAAATTTATAGAGAATTGAGCCAAATCTATATGAATACAAGTCATTCCCCAACTGATAAATGGTCAAAGGATATGAAATGGCAGTTTTCAGAGAAAGAAATTAAAGATATCTATAAGCATATGAAGAAATGCTCTAAACCACTATTGATTAGAGAAATGCAAATCAAAACAACTCTGAGATCCCATATCTCTCCAGTTAGATTGTCTAAGATGACAAAACAAGAAAGTGACCAATGCTGGAGAGGATATGGACAAATTGGAACACTAATACATTGCTGGTGGAGTTGTGAACTTATCCAACCATTCTGGAGAGCAATCTGGAATTATGCCCAAAGGATTATAAAGAATTTCATACCCTTTGTCCCAACAATACCACTTCTAGGGTTATATCCCAAAGAGATGAAAAAAGTGGGAGGAAAACTCATATGTACAAAAATATTTATAGCAGCTCTTTTTGTGGTTGCAAAGAATTGGAAATTAAAGGGGTGCCTATCAATTGGGCAATGGCTAAACAAGTTGTGGTATATGCATGTAATAGGATGTTATTTTGCTATAAGAAATGAGGAGGAGACGGTTTTCATATTTACCTGGAGAGGCTTATACAAACTGATGCTGAGTGAGAAGAGTAGAATCAGGAGAAATTTGTATACAATCACAGACACAACATATATATATGATGACCAACTATAACAGACTGGACTCTTCTCAGAAATGCAGTGATATAAGTCAATCCCAAAAGACTCATGAAGGAAAGAGATGCCTACATCCAGAGAAATAACTAGAAAGAACTGAGTTTGAATCCTGATGGAAGCAAACTACTTGATCTTTTTCTTTTCATTGTTTGGTTTTATTTCTTTACCATTTTTCATTCCATCTAGTACAATATGCCTTTGTAACCTGACTAATGTCTAATATGAAAGTATTTGCAGATCCTACACTGGACTATATGCTGTTGTGGGGCATGGGGGGAGGGAGGGAAGGAAAATTTGAAGCTGAAAGAACTATGGAATTGAATCCTCTACACTAAAAATAAACAAACTAATTTTAAAAATTGTGACATATTAAACCACTGTAAAAATTACAACTATTGGCCCAGTGAATAGAGCACTGACTCTGGAGTCAGGAGTACCTGAGTTCAAATCCTGCCTCAGACACTTGACACTTAACTAGCTGTGTGACCTTGGGCAAGTTACCTAACCCTAATTGTCTTGCCTTTCCCCCTCCAAAAAAATTTATAATTATGGATATATATTGAGAGTAGAAGAATATCAGAGAGGCCATACATCATTCTCCAGGGATAAAGTATGGTAGCATCATTTTATTAAAACCTGACCATCAAGAGACAATTTCTTTTTTTTTAAATCAATTTATTAGTTTAGTTTTAGTTAACAAGATTCAATTCCATAGTTCCTTGATTTTCAAATTTCCTTTACTTCCCTTCCCCATCCCCCCACTACAGCATATTGTCCAGTATAGGATCAGCAAATACATTCATATTAGACATCATTTCAATTACAAAGGCGTATTGTACTAGGTGGGATGAAAGATGGTAAAGAAGAAATAAAACCAAACAATAAAAAGAAAAAGATCATTTACTTTGCTTCCATCAGGATCCAAGCTCAGTTCTTTCTAGTTATATCTCTGGATGGCGCATTTCTCTCTTTCTTGAGTCTTTTGGGATTGACTTATATCACTGCATTGCTGAAAAGAGTCCAGTCTGTCATAGTTGGTCATCACAGATATGGTATGTCTGTGATTGTATGCAAATTTCTTCTGATTCTACTCTTGTCGATCAGCATCAGTTTGTACAAGTCTCTCGAAGTAATTATGAAATCCGTCACCTCCTTGTTTCTTATAGCACAATAATATTCCATTACATTCATATACCACAACTTGTTTAGCCATTCCCCAATTGACGGGTACCCCTTTAGTTTCCAATTCTTTGCAACCACAAAAAAACGAGTGCTATAAATATTTTTGTACATATGAGAATTTCTCCCACTTCTATGATCTCTTTGGGATATAACCCTAGAAGTGGTATTGTTGGGACAAATGGTATGAAATTCTTTATAATCCTTTGGGCATAATTCCAGATTGCTCTCCAGAATGATTGGATAAGTTCACAACTCCACCAGCAATGCATTAGTGTTCCAATTTGCTCACATCCTCTCCAGCATTTATCACTTTCTTGTTTTGTCATCTTAGCCAATCTGACTGGAGAGATGTGGTATCTCAGAGTTGTTCTGATTTGCATTTCTCTAATCAATAGTGATTTAGAGCATTTCTACATGTGTTTATAGATATCATTAATTTCTTTCTCTGTAAACTGCCTGTTCATATCCTTTGACAATTTATCAATTGGGGAATGATTTGTATTCATATAGATTTGGCTCAATTCTCTAAAATTTTAGAAATGAGTCCTTTTTCAGAGACACAAGTTGTAAAAATTCTTTGCCAATTTCCCACCTCCCTCTTGATCTTGCTTACATTGGCTTTGTTTGTACAGAAGCCTTTCAATTTAATGCAATCAAAATTATCCATTTTGCATTTTATAATGCTCTCTAATTCTTGTTTGGTCCTAAAGTCTTCTCCTCTCCACAAATCTAACAGGTAAACTATGCCTTGCTTTCCCAGATTGCTTACAGTATCATTCTTTACACCTAGATCATGCACCCATTTAGACTTGATTTTGGTATATGGTGTTAGATAATGGTCTATGCCCAGTTTCTGCCATACTGTATTCCAGTTTTCCCAGCAGTTTTTGTCAAATAGTGTATTCTTATCCCAAAAACTGGGGTCTTTGGGTTTATCAAACAGTAGATTACTATATGTGTTAACTGTCTCCTGCACCTAATCTATTCCATTGATCCACTACTCTACACCTCTGCCAGTACCAAGCAGTTTTGATGACTGCTGCTTTATAATACAGTTTAAAATCTGGCATAGCTAGTCCACCTTCCCTAGCATTTCTTTTCATTAATTCCCTTGATATTCTAGACCGTTTGTTTTTCCAAATAAATTTTGTTATTATTTTGTCTAACTCTAGAAAGTAGTTTTTTGGTAAATTGATTGGCATGGCACTAAATATATAGTTTATTTTGGGTAAAATTGTCATTTTTATTATATTAGCTCGACCCAGCCATGAGCAATTGATATTTTTCCAACTATTTAGATCTGATTTTATTTGTGTGAGAAGTGTTTTGTAGTTGTGATCATATCGATTCTGGATTTGTTTTGGCAAGTAGATTCCCAATTATTTTATAATGTCTACAGTGACTTTAAATGGGATTTCTCTTGCTGTTGAGTTTCATTAGAGATATACAGGAATGCTGAGGATTTGTGTGGGTTTATTTTATATCCTGCAACTTTGCCAAATTTATTTATTGTCTCAAGTAATTTTTTACTTGATTCTCTAGGATTCTCTAAGTATATCATCATATCATCTGGAAGAGTGATAGCTTGGTCTCTTCTTTGCCTAATTGGATTCCTTTGATTTCTTTTTCTTTTCTAATTGCTACTGCTAGTGTTTCTAGTACCAGATTGAATAAGAGGGGTGATAGTGAAACCTTTGTTTCACTCCTGATCTTATTTGAAAAGCTTCTAGTTTATACCCATTGCATATAATACTTGCTGATGGTTTTAAATAGATGCTATCAACTATTTTAAGGAAGGCTCCTTTTATTCCTATACTTTCTAGTGTTTTTAATAGCAATGGATGTTGTACTTTGTCAAAAGCCTTTTCTGCAGGGGGCGGAGCCAAGAAGGAGGAGTAGAAACTGTGCAACCAAGCCACTTTCCACCCAGATTACCTCCAGACTATGTAAAAGGGGACTCTGAACAACTTCTGGAACCCCCACACCCACAGAACAACACAGAGAAGCTAACCTCCTGCTGAGGACAGACCAGCAGCCCTGCAGGAAGGACCAGCACAGCTCTCCAGGAGCCGGCAGCACAGTGCAAGCAGAGCCCAGGTCCCTGTGAGCCTCGGTTTTAGCCCCAGGGTGGCCAGGCCAGCTGTTGCCTGGAGGGACCCCAGAAAACCAGCAGCTGTGGCAATTCCAGAATTATCAAACTAGACATGCCTACGACAAAGTGAGAGGTTATTAACCTATGGACTTTGGGGCCAGTATTTGGGGAATGCGTCAGCTTCCTCCCCTGGGGGCTAGAAGCCGGTGAGGAGACACACCATTTTGTAGTTTTCAGAGGCAGCTCCAGCTCCTGGCCTGCGAACTGTAGGGATATCCAGCAATCAGTCTTGGGGGGCGGGGGAGGGGGGAATCACTCTTGCTTTAACCTCCCTGGATCTGGATTGTGGTCTGGGGTGGAGGTCGTGGGTGGGTTTCCAGCTTGCCAGAAAAGGAAGTTGCCCCACCCACACATGTTCGGGACAAAAGTTCACCTTTCTGGTGGCCCAGCTATACCATGGCAACAAGCCCAAAAGTCAAGTAATTAACTGGCAACATGCCAAGTCAAAGGAAACAAATTAAAAAGAAAAATGCAACCTTAGACTCCTACTTTGGGGGCAAAGCATAGAGTGGGAGGAGGGCTGTGAGATCAGAAGTCCTGTTCCAAAGCCCCAGGGGAAAACATGAGTGAGTTGTAGGCCATAGAGGACCGTAAGAAGGACTTTAAAAATCAAATAAGAGAAGTGGAGGAAAAATTGGGAAGAGAAATGAGAAGGGTGCAGGAAAAGTATGAAATGAGGGTCAACAGCCTGACTGAGGAAAACAACACCTTAAAAAATAGACTAACTCAAATGGCAAAGGAGGCCCAAAAGGGCAATGAGGAGAAGAATGCCTTAAAAAGTCGAATTTGCCAGATGGAAAAGAATCTCAAAAGTTCACTGAGGAGATTCATTCCTTCAGAGTTAGACTGGAGCAAATGGAAGCTAATGACTTCATGAGAAATCAAGATGCTGTTAAGCAGATCCAAACAAATGAAAGAGTAGAAGGCAATGTGAAATATCTCATAGGAAAAACCACTGACCTGGAAAATAGATCCAGGAGAGACAATTTAAAAATTATTGGACTACCTGAAAGCCATGATCAAAGAAAGAACCTAGAAATCACCCTTCAAGAAATTCTCAAGGAAAATTGCCCTGATGTTTTAGACCCAGAGGGCAAAATAGAGGTTGAAAAAATCCACTGAACAACTCCTGAAAAAGATGCCAAAAATAAAACTCCCAGGAATATTATAACCAGGTTCCAGAATCCTCAGATCAAGGAGAAAATACTACAAGCATCCAGGAATAAACAATTTCAATATTGTGGAAACACAATCAGAACAGCACAGGACCTGGCAGCTTCTACACTGAGGGATCAAAGGGCATGGAATATGATATTCCAGAGGGCAAAAGAGCTGGGAATGAACCCAAGGGTCACCTACCCAGCAAAACTGAGTATTTTGTTTCAGGGGAAAATATGGTCATTCAGTGGAATAGAGGACTTTCAAGCATTCTTGAGGAAAAAACCAGAATTGAATAGAAAATTTGACACCCAGACACAAGAAGGAAGAGATGCTGAGAAGGTAATCAGGGAAAAGAAATCAAAAGGAACTTATCAAAGTTGAACTATTTACATTCCTATATGGAAAAGCAATAACTGTGACTGATGATATCTTTCTCACTATGAAATAATGGAAGAAGGGTGTGTATATGTGAATGTGTGTATATGGTTACAGTTATATATGGATAGAGGGCATAGGTTGAATTTGTTGGGAAGGGAGAATACTCAAGGGATGAAATTATGAGGTGAGAGAGGAAAGTGGCAAGAGGAGATGGGGAGAGACAGAGTAGGGTAAACTATCTCATGTAGAAGAAGCAAGGGGAAGTGGTTGCAAGGGAGGGGAAGAATAGGAAGGCAGAAAGGCAAAACCACATTCTCGTCGAATTTGGTTCAGGGAGAAAATGACATACATACTAAATGGGATATCTCAACCTGCAGCAGGATAGGGGGAAGGGGGATGAGAGGAGGGATGATGGATGGGAGGGCATCCTTGGGGGAGGGGAGGTTGGAAATACCGACTATAGAAGAGGGACAGGATCATGTAGGGAATGGACCAGGTGGGGGGTGGGATGAGTGGGAGGGAAGTATAAGCAGCCTTGTACAATATATCTACTCTGATAATGTTTTGTATAGCTAGACATGTACTACATATACTGAATTACTTATCTTCCCAGAGGGAATGGGTGACAAGGGAGGAAGGAAATGGATCTGAAATTCGAGGTCTTAAGATTAAATATTTCAAATATATATATATATATATATATAAATACTATTATTAATACTCTTTTGCTTCTAATTGGGAGATAAGATGTGCAGGCATTGGGACACAAAGATTCACCTTCCTCTAATGGAAAAGTCAAAGTGGTTATGGGAGAAGATATGGGAGAGAGCAGATTGGAGGAAGAGATATCTTGTGGGACTCCTATTCTGGGAGGGTGGGTAGGGGAAAAACAGGGGGTAAAAATAATTTTAACTCAAAATCTGGCAGAAATGAATGATGTAAAACAGAAGTTAATAAAGCATTTGTTTAAAAAAAATTTAAAGCCTTTTTTGCATGTATTGAGATGATCATGTGGTTTCTGCTAGTTTTATTGTTGATACGCTCAATTATACTGATGGTTTTCCTAATATTATGCCATCCTTGCATTCCTGGAATTAATCCTACCTGATCAAAGTGTATTATTTTTGTGATAAGTTGTTGGAGTCTTTTGGCTAATATTTTATTTAAAATTTTTGCCTCTAAATTCATGGGGGAAATTGGTCTATAATTTTCTTTCTCTGTTTTATCTCTTCCTGATTTAGGAATCAGTACCATATTTATGCCATAGAAAGAATTTGGTAGGACTCCTTCTTCACTAATTTTCCCAAATAGTTTGTAGAGTATTGGAATCAATTGTTCTTTAAATGTTTGATAGAATTCACTAGTGAACCCATCTGGCCCTGGATATTTTTTCCTAGGGAGTTCATTGATGGCTTGTTTGATTTCTTTTTCTGTGATGGGGTTATTTAGGTAATTCACTTCCTCTTCATTTAATCTGGGCAACTTGTGATTTTGTAAAATATTCACCCATTTCACTAAGATTGTTGTATTTATGTATATACAATTGGGAAAAGTAATTCCCATTATTTTTTTGATTTCCACTTTATTGGAAGTAGATTCACCCTTTTTATTTTTGATACTCATAATTTGGTTTTCTTCTTTTTTTCATCATATTGACTAAATGTCTATCAATTTTATTGATTTTTTATAAAATCAGCTCAGTTTTATTTATTAATTCAATAGTTTTCTTAATTTCAATTTTATTAATCTCTCCTTTGGTTTTTGATATTTCCAATTTAGTACTAAGTTGGGGATTTTCAATTTGTTCTTTTTCTAACTTTTTCAATTGCATGTCCAATTCACTGACCTCCCTTCTCTCTGCTTTAATTAAGTATGCACTCAGGGATATAGAACTTCCCCTAAGAACTGCCTATAGTGCATCCCACAAATTTTTGTATGTTGTCTCATTATTATCATTCTCTTGAATGAAATTATTGATTGTTTCTAATTTCTTATTTGACCCATCCATTCTTTAGGATTAAATTGTTTAATTTCCAATTAGTTTTTAGTCTATTTTTCCATAGCCCTTCATTGCATATAATTTTTATTGCATCATGATCTGAGAATGATACATTTAATATTTCTGCCTTTTTGCACTGGATTGTGAGGTTTTTATGCCCTAGTACATGGTCTATTTTTGAGTATGTACCATGCACTGCTGAGAAGAAAGTAAATTCCTTTTTATCCCCACTCAGTTTTCTCCAGAGATATTCTCTCTAAGATTCTATTCACCTCCTTAACTTCTTTCTTGTTTATTTTGAGGTTAGATTTATCGAGTTCAGAGAGGGGGAGATTAAGGTCCCCCACTAGTATAGTTTTGCTATCTATTTCTTTCTCTAATTCCTTTAACTTCTCCTCTAGGAATTTGGATGCTATACCACTTGGTGCATATATATTAAGTAGTGATATTACTTCATTCTCGATGGTGCCTTTTAGTAGGATATAGTTTCCTTCCTTATCTCTTTTAATTAGATCTATTTTTGCTTTTGCTTTATCTGAGATAAGTATTGATACCCCTGCTTTTTTTACTTTACTGAGGCATAATAAATTTTACTCCAACCTTTTACCTTTACCCTGTGGGTATCTCTTGATTTCAAATGAGTTTCTTGTAGACAGCATATTGTAGGATTATGGTTTTTAATCCATTCTGCTATCCACCTCTGTTTTATGGGAGAGTTAATCCCATTCACATTTACAGTAATGATGACTATCTTTCTCTTCCCCTCCATCCTATTCCCTCCCCTGCTTATGTTTTTGTTTCTTCCTTCTCCCTTCCCCTCCTTAATGTTTTCCCTTTTGACCACCCCCTCCCTCAGTGTTCCCACCCAGTGACCCCCCCCTTCTTAACCTACCCTCTCCCCTTACTACTATTTCCCTGCCTTCTATTCCCCTCCTTTAGTCTCCTCCTTTTCAAACCCCCTTACCCTTCCACTATCTATAGGACACAATAAATTTTTATACTTATCAGAGTAAATTACTCCCCATTTGATTCCAAACCAATGAGAGTATATTTCTAACAGTGCTACTCTCCCTCCCTTCTTTTCCTCTATTTAATGAATTTATGTGTCTATTCACATTAGAATCTCTAACTTCACTGATTATGTTGATTCCTCTTTGAACCAGAACCAGTGAGAATAGTGTTTAAATGAAGTTCCTCTCCCTCTTTTTTTCCCCTCTTCTATAGTGTGTTTTAATGCCTCTTCAGATGGCATATTTTACCTTTTCCTATCTCATCCTTTCCTTTTTCCCATTACAGTCCCTTTGATCCCCTTAATAGTTTTTTTTTTAGACTTCAGGTTAGTGCATTCATACCCACACCCTCTATCTAAGTATAACCCTTTTGAAGGTCATGATAATCATAAAGATTTTGAATATTGACAGTTATCAGCTCCACATATAGGGATGTGAACATTTTGCTCTTGTTGCATCCCAAGTAATAAGCATGTGTTTGTGGGTGTGGGTGTGTGCACTTATGCATGTGTGAGTCTGTGTTTCCCTTGTTTACCTTTTTATGTCCTTCTGAAGTCTTGTAATTAGAGATCAAATTTTCCATTGAGCTCTGGCTTTTTCATCAGGAAAGTCTGGAAGTCTCTTATTTCATTAAACGACCATCTCCTTGCCTGAAAGGTTATGCTCAGTTTTGCCGGGTAGTTAATCCTTGGTTGTAGTCCTAGCTCTCTTGCCCTACGAAATATCAAATTCCAGTCCCTTCACTCTTTTAATGTAGAAGCTGCTAGGTCCTGTGTAATCCTAACTGTAGTTCCTTGATATTTGAATTGTTTCTTTCTGGCTGCTTGTCGAATTTTTTCTTTAATCTTGTAATTCTGGAATTTGGCTACTATATTTCTTGGAGTTTTCAGTTTGGGATCTCTTTCAGGAGGAGTCCGGTGAATTCTATCGATACCTCTTTTATCGTCTGATTCCAGGACCTCAGGACAGTTTTCTTTGACAATCTCTTGGAGGATGTTGTCTAGACTGCTTTTTTCATCATGGCTTTCTGATAGACCAATAATTCTTAAGTTGTCTCTCCTAGATCTGTTCTCTAGGTCAGTTATTTTTCCAGTGAGATATTTTACATTTTTTTCCAATTTTTCAATTGTTTTTTTTTTTTTTATTGACTCCTGCTGCATCAAAGAGTTCTGAGTTTCAGTTTGATTGTATCTAATTTTTAGCAAATTATGGTCTTCAGTTAGTTTTTGAAGTTCCTTTTTTAGGGAGGTATTTTTTTTTCCACGTTGGTCACTGCCTCCCTGATTTGGTCTTTAAAATTTTTCTTAAGCTCCTCCAGGAATGCTATTTGGGCTTGAGACCAGATCATGTTTCCTTCTGTGGTCTCAGGTGTGGGTAGAGAGTCTATATTGTCCTGTGTATTTAGTTGTTCTTCCCCTACATAGTGGGCTGGAATAGACTTTTTTGCCTTCCCCTTCTCCTTTTCAGCTTCCTTCCTTCCCATTGTGACTTCCTATTTCTTAGTTTCTCATGCTATGAGTTTAGGGCCTGATCCTTGACTTTGAATACTTCTGGGTGGCTAGTTTATGGCTAAGTCAGGTAAGTCAGTGAGGAATGTAAATGCCTAGGTGGGCATCCACTTCAGATTTCTGCCTCTATACCCCTGGGCTATAAGTAGGCTTTTGTTGGTGAAGTGAGGTAGGGCTTGTTGGGACCCCTCCCTCTCTTCTCTTCAGACTCCTGGCTGTCTCAGTTACACCCCTTCTTGGAGACTCCCAAGCCTAAGGCTATTTCCATTAACTTGGGATTTCAATCTGGGTGGGAGACTTATCTTTGGGTTTTCTGCTTCATGAAGGAGGGATGGGAGGATCTGAGCAGCTAGAATTTACTTTGCCATTCCAGCCCCCGTATTATACAGGTAGACAGTCTCCAACCTTCCAGGCTGGGGGCTGAATGCAGCTGGAGAAGCAGCTCTCTCCACTGGGGGCCCGACTCTCCTACCTGGCTCCAATGATTCTTCCTGTCCCCTCATGAGATGAAGGCAAGATGACTGCAATTCGTCCTTGGTAAGTCTGCAGGCTGGGGCTTTTTCTCTCTCTGGTGTAGTCTGCTTGTCTGCTCTTAAGTCTGAGCTGTGCAGACACCACATGCTCTGCACTCATCCTGTCTGGACTCACTGGGCAATTTCCTGGGCTGGATTCTGCCATGCTCCTTCTCCCAGTGGATTTTGTCGCTCCGGAATCTGTTTTGATTCACTTTTTGAGATTTAGTGACCGAGGAGCTTAGGGAGGTTACTGCCTCCTTTCCGCCATCTTGACTCCTCCCCAAGAGACACTTTCATAAGTCTACCCAGCTTGGGTAGAGATGAAAACAAATTCTTAGGAAAAGAGATATTTTATTGATTATTCATCCAGAAATCTCTTTTGTCCAGATACTTTCTTGTTACCTTCATCCTCCTTTCTATAACTTAACTCTACATTTCTAATTAACCTGCAGTATGATGGGCACATTGATACTAAGTGGAATGATTACCATTTATCAGTCCATAGAGGTTGGGGGCAGATGAATATTGTAATAAATAAAGCCCATGGGAGATATCATTGCAATGTCAGTGCCCTGATTTCTCAGCCAGGCCAAGACAAGGACAATTAGGTGATTGCCATTTTCCTTCTTTTACCTTTAATCACATTGTCCCATTGCCATAGGACTCAATGTATCCTGCTGGAATTCATGGCTGAGTCTTAACCACAATAGCATCATTTTTTTTGCTTTTTTTGGGGGGGGGGAGAGGGTAATTGGGGTTTAGTGACTTGCCCAAGGTCACATGGGTAGTTTTGCGTTAAGTGTCTCAGGCCAGATTTGAACTCAGGTCCTCCAGGGCTGGTGCTCTATTCACTATGCCACTTAGCCACCCCAAAATAGCATCATTTTGATGAGTTTTCCTTTTGAAAAAGATAAAACTAAGGGGTTAAATATCCATAATTTATTTTTTTTCCCTATTGTTGGCATAGAAAAGGGATATGGACTAGATCTTTAATTTAATTAGCTTAGGAAACTGAAAAGTAACTCCCTCAACCAATTCACATTGTTGTTCAGTTGTTTCAGACATGTCCAACTCTTCATGATCCCATTTAGGGGATTGCTTGACAAATATATGGTGGTTTGCCATTTCTGTCTCCATTTTATTTTATAGATAATGAAACTGAGGCAAACAGGGTGACTTGCCCAGGGTCATACATAGTAGGAAATGTATGTGCTCACATTTGTCTCCTGTCCAGAAATATGCACTGGGAAAACTGACACTTAGTTCTGAACATTCTCCCATACAATATGAATGTTCCTTTTCTTGAACTCTTCATAGCCCAATAATTATTATGCTACAGATGAAAGAAAAAGAAATAATTATATATCAATGAAGATGTATCTCTATAAGTAATTTACCATCAAATAGAACATACATTAAATGGCTTCAATGGAATGGAAAAGTTACAATGGAAAATAAATTTCAAACAGCTTGTGGAATGGGCATATTTAACTTATTTTGCAGTCTAATATTTGGGAAGTTGAAAAATTGAGAACCATTGTTTAAATTTTATTCCTAATGTAAGTAACATGAAGCCATGACTTCTAGGAAAGTAAAGGGCATTGAATCAACCACTTTGATATCTTTTTGTTCTTTCATTAGGTAGAGTCTTCCTAGGACAACTAAAGGGGAGTTATTTGTAGTTATCTTGATGTCCTTACTCTTCATGGCAATGGTTATTTATAAAAAAAAAATCAATCAACAAGCATTTATTAAGCACCCACTATATACAAGAAGGGCAGCTAGGTGGCACAGTGGATAGAATGCCAGGTCTGAAGTTGTCTTCCTGAGTTAGAATATGGCCTCAGACACTTGCTAACTATGTGACCATGGGCAAGTCCATTTGCCTCAGTTTCCTCACCTACAAAATGAACTGGGGAAGGAAATAGTGAACTACTCCAATGTCTTTGCCAAGAAAGCCCCAAATGGGATCACAACATTTCAGGCTAGGCAATAATAATGTGAAGACAAAGTGAAAATAGTGTCTAGTCTCAAGCAGCTTGCCTTATATTGAGGAAAACAATAGATACCTAGGTATGTCTAAAATATATAATTAGTGATTTTGGGGAGAAGGACATTAGCAACTGGGGGGAATCAGGAAAGTCTTCACAAAGATAGTAGTATTTGACCTGATTCTTTTTTTGTTGTTGTTGTTTCATTGTGGTTTTTATTAAATCAAATACCCTTTATCTTCATTAACCTATTCTCCCAAGACACCTATGCATTTTCCAGTATGAGTTCCAGTCCAGTATGAGACACCTATGCATTTTCCAGTATGAGTTCAATATTCTTTTTTTTTAAACAAATGCTTTATTAACTTCTGTTTTACTTCATTCATTTCCGCCAGATTTTGAGTTACAATCATTTTCCCCCCATTACTCCCCTACCCAACCTCCCAGAATAGCATTCCCACAAGATATCGTTTCCTCCAATCTGCTCTCTCCCATACGTTCTCCCATACCCCCATCGACTTTTCCATTAGAGGAAGGTGAATCTTTGTGTCCCAAAGCCTGCACATCTTATCTCCCTATTACAAGCAAAAGAGTATTAATATTAGTATTTATATATATTTGAAACATTTAATGTTAGGACCTCGAATTTCAGATCCATTTCCTTCCTCCCTTGTCACCCATTCCCTCTTGGGAGATAAGTAATTCAGTACATGTTGTACATGTCTGGCTATGCAAAACAGTATCATAGTAGATATATTGTACAAGGCTGCTTATAATTCCCTCCCACTCATCCCACCCCCCACCTGGTCCATTCCCTACATGATCCTGTCCCTCTTCTATAGTGGGTATTTCCAACCTCCCCTCCCCCCATGGATGCCCTCCCATCCATCATCCCTCCTCTCATCCCCCTTCCCCCTATTCTGCTGCAGGTTGAGATATCCCATTTAGTATGTATGTCATTCTCTCCCTGAAGCAAATTCAATGTGAATGTGGTTTTGCCTTTTTAGCCTTCCTATTCTCCCTCTCCCTTGCAACCATGTATCAGCAAGCACCCCAATATCCCCAGGGTGACTGCCAACTCAGGTTCTTAGATCTGCTTTTCAAAAGGAAAGCAACTCAAAATGGGTCAACAAGCTTACTTTAATCAAACAAACATATATTATCTAGTTCAGGGGGAAAAAGGTCAGCACCCCAAACTTCAGAGTTACAGAACTTCAGAGTTACAGACAGGCTTCCAAACTGTCCCAACATTACATACATCAATACCAAATCACAGTTACCAGAGAGGGAAGCATCAACATCTGGGTTTTCAAAGCCGGGGGGCTCTCAACAACGGCTTCCCAGAGTCTCATCTGGTCAAATCACACAACACTTCTCAAAGTGAGCCCCAAAGCTAAGCCTCTCATCAGGGTTTATATAGTCTTCTCCTAGCTCAGAGATTGTAACAACCTTCTGGACCCACTGCCCAATCACAAAGTATCAAGGTGTGGGCTTTCCTGAAAAACAAGCCTCCCACCACAGGTTCCAGGGGCACTTAAGCTAGGGAAGATCTTTAAATCTGCATTTCCATTACATTCAGCCCCAAGATCTTTCATGCCCATAGCATACGCAATTTACATTTGAATTAGCACTAAAACATCTCTTAGGTCGCATTTTCAAGGTACATCTAAAGTTACCAAAGTGGCCACTGGATCTTAAACAAAGTACATTGCATTTTCACATCAATTCACAAAATACAAAGCATTATCACATAAAGTTCTCTTGGGAGGAGGGGGGTGTCCTTCCCATAACACTGCTCCAGCCCCTGCTTCCAAGTCCAGAGAGGGAGCTGGGCAACAAAACCAAAGTGGGGTCCTTGGGGTCCATGGCACTTCACCCCACCCACCATAGTCACAAATCCATCCTTCCCCTGGGTCCCAAACTGTGGGATGCATCAAGGAAACACATTCAGTGCCCCTGCTTTGCCACACAGTCCTTATCTTGTCCTGTGGCTGAACTCCAAACTCCTGGGTTCCTTCTCCAGCAGAAGGCAGCAGCTCCAGGCTTCTCCACAGGTCTCCATGCAGGCAGCTCAGCATTCCTGCTCTCAGCTCAGTGAAGTCAGCATGCAGGCTGTTCTCTCCTGCTCCATGGCTCCACAGAGTCACAGCTACCACAACTGGGAAACAAACAATTATCCCAGCCCCCATATTTTCCTTTTACTCAGCAGATCCCATCCCTCGTCGCCATTTTGTAGCAGCAAGCACCCCAATATCCCCAGGGTAGCTGCCAACACAGGTTCTTAGATCTGCTTTTCAAAAGGAAAGCAACTCAAAATGGGTTAACAAGCTTACTTTAATCAAACAAACATACATTACCTAGTTCAGGGGAAAAGGTCAGCACCCCAAACTTCAGAGTTACAGAACTTACAGATCAAACAGACAGGCTTCCAAACTGTCCTACCATTATATCAATACCAAATCATAGTTACCAGAGAGGGAAGCATCAACATCTGGGTTTTCAAAGCCGGGGGGCTCTCAACAACGGCTTTGCAGAGTCTCATCTGGTCAAATCACACAACACTTCTCAAAGTGAGCCCCAAAGCAAAGCCTCTCATCAGAGTTTATATAGCCTTCTCCTGGCTCAGAGATTGTAACAACCTCCTTGACCCACTGCCCAATCACAAAGTATCAAGGTGTGGGCTTTCCTGAAAAACAAGCCTCCCACCATAGGCTCCAGGTGCACTTATGCTAGGGGCAGGGAAGATCTTTAAATCTGCATTTCCATTACAAACCACTTCCCCTTGCTTCTTCTACATGGGATAGTTTACCCTACCCTGTCTCTCCCCATCTCCTCTTGCCACTTTCCTCTCTCACCTCATAATTTCATCCCTTGAGTATTCTCCCTTCCCAACAAATTCAAACTATGCCCTCTATCTATATAAAACTGTAAACATATACACACACATTCACATATGTATTCATAAGACCACACACCCTTCTTCCATTATTTTCATAGTGAGAAAGATATCATCAGTCACAGTTATTGCTTTTCTATATAGGAATGTAAATAGTTCAACTTTGATAAGTTCCTTTTGATTTCTTTTCCCTGATTACCTTCTCAGGCATCTCTTCCTTCTTGCATCTGGATGTCAAATTTTCTATTCAACTCTGGTTTTTTCCTCAAGAATGCTTGAAAGTCCTCTATTCCACTGAATGACCATATTTTCCCCTGAAACAAAATACTCAGTTTTGCTGGGTAGGTGACCCTTGGGTTCATTCCCAGTTCTTTTGCCCTCTGGAATATCATATTCCATGCCCTTCGATCCCTCAGTGTAGAAGCTGCCAGGTCCTGGGTTATTCTGATTGTGTTTCCACAATATTGAAATTGTTTCTTCCTGGCTGCTTGTAGTATTTTCTCCTTAATCTGGGGATTCTGGAACCTGGCTATAATATTCCTGGGAGTTTTCTTTTTGGGATCTTTTTCAGGAGGTGATTGGTGGATTCTTTCAACCTCTATTTTGCCCTCTGGATCTAAAACATCAGGGCAGTTTTCCTTGAGAATTTCTTGAAGGGTGATTTCTAGGTTCTTTCTTTGATCATGGCTTTCAGGTAGTCCAATAATTTTTAAATTGTCTCTCCTGGATCTATTTTCCAGGTCAGTGGTTTTTCCCATGAGATATTTCACATTGCCTTCTAATCTTTCATTTGTTTGGATCTGCTTAACAGCATCTTGATTTCTCATAAAGTCATTAGCTTCCATTTGCTCCAGTCTAACTCTGAAGGAATGAATCTCCTCAGTGAACTTTTGAGATTCTTTTTCCATCTGGCAAATTCGACTTTTTAAGGCATTCTTCTCCTCATTGCCCTTTTGGGCCTCCTTTGCCATTTGAGTTAGTCTATTTTTTAAGGTGTTGTTTTCCTCAGTCATGCTGTTGACCCTCATTTCATACTTTTCCTGCATCCTTCTCATTTCTCTTTCTAATTTTTCCTCCACTTCTCTTATTTGATTTTTAAAGTCCTTCTTAAGGTCCTCTATGGCCTGCAACCCGCTCATGTCTTCCCCTGGGGCTTTTGGAGCAGGACTTCTGACCTCGCAGTCCTTTTCCTATTCTATGCCCCCAAAATAGGAGTCTAGGGTTGCATTTTTCTGTTTCCTTTGCCTTGGCATGTTGCCACTTAATTACTTGACTTTTGGGCTTGTTGCCACACTATGGCTTTAAGGCCAGATAGAGGAATTTTCGTCCCGAACGTGTGGGGGGCAACTTCCGTTTCTGGCAAGCTGTAAACCCACCCATGACTTCCACCCTAGATCACAATCCAGATCCAGGGAGGTTAAAGCAAGAGCGATTACCCCCCCAAGACTGATCGCTGGATCTCCCCACAAATTTGCAGGCTGGGAGCTGGAGCTGCCTCTGAAAACTACAAAATAGTGTTTGTCCTCAGAGGCTTCTAGCCCCCAGGGGAGGGAGCTGACGCATTCCCCAAATACTGGTCCCAAAGTCCATAGGACACTAACCTCTCACTTTGTCCTATGCATGTCTATGTTGATAATTCTGGAGTCGCCACAGCTCCTGGTGTTCTGGGGTTCCTCCAGCTGGCTGCTGGCCCTGCCGCCCTGGGGCTAAAACCTCAGCTCACTCGGACCTGGGCTTGGCTCGGCTCCTGCGCTCTGCACGCTGCGCGCTGCCAGGTCCCAGACTGCTGCACTGGTCCTTCCTGCAGGGCTACTGGGCTGTCCTCAGCGGGAGGTTAGCTTCTCTGTGTCATTCTCTGGGTGCTGGGACTCCAGAAGTTGTTCAGAGTCCCCTTTTACATAGTTTGGGGGGAATCTGGGGGCAGAGTGACTTGGAAGAGCTGTTTCTACTCCACCATCTTGGCTCCGCCCCCTGACCTGATTCTTGAAGGAGACTAAGAATTTTAAGAGCCAGAAGTGAGAAGGTAGCATATTATAGATATGGGTGACAGCTAGTATAAAAGAAAAGAGAGGGGAAATAGAATACTGTTTTTAAGGAAAATTAATAAGGTAGTTCGACTTGATTATAGAGTACATAAGGAGAAGTAATGTAAAAGTGGTCATTTCCTTAGGGTGATTGATCTAAGTATAGCAGTCCACAGGATCCACATTTCAGAGGCTTATTTTCATCAAACATCCCACAGTGTAGCATGCTGTCACTTATAGACATCCACTCTGCCAAGTCTCAGAATGGTTCTTGCACACAATCTTGTCTTCTTGGATTTTCCCCATACTTTATATCTTTTTTGGAAAAGGGACTGAATACCAAGAGCCCCAATACCATTTGCTTAGATACAATTGCATGATACAACTTGCATATGCCTATACTTCAGCATCATTAAGAAGTGCCCAGATCAAAGATTAGGGAGGTGGGATGATGGTGGAAACAATCTTCCATAAAAGAAAAGAGTAGATGGGACCTAGAATACAAGGAGAGGAGTTGACTTAGGCAAGAAGGGTTTTCTTTTCCTCAGAGACTAGAGGGAAGGGGAACAAAATAAAAGATTATAATTTAAGCCAGAGGTTCTCAAAGTTTGGCCTGTGCACCCCTTGGGGTTCTCAAGACTCTTTCAGGGGGTATATAAGGTAAAAAGCATGTGTATAATGTTACTAAGACTTTGCCTATTAAAAGGCTCTTTCCTTTTTAAACCACATTCCCATGTCATCATATTTTCTTCATATAGTTCAACAACAACAACAACAAAAAAATATCAGGACAGATTGATGCAGGATCTGAGATGATGCTCTAGCTGTTTTCTATTAAGTCATACTTTAAAGAAGTTTGCAAAAGTATATAAAACAATGTATTTCCCCACTAATTATTATTTTTGTTATTTTATTTCTATTATTGATTTTTGTTTTGAAATAGTCATTTTTCATGAAAAATGTTTTAAGATACAATGATATTATACTGTTATTTTCAAATGATATTTTAAAATTTATACATTGTAGTTTCTAATATAGCAAATTTTCATAGATATAACCCACATGAATAAAATCATTTCTAAGTCCTAATAATTTTAAGGTCATAAAAAGAGATACTGAGACCAAAAAGTTTGAGAACCATTGATTTAAGCCATGGAAGTTATATATAACCATTTAAATTATAGATTGCTAACCAAAAGAAGAAATATGACATTTACCTTTGGCAGAATAGTGTCAACACTGTATTGGTTGTACCTTCCTGTTAATTTTACATTATTATGGTAATTTTATATTATTCCTCTAGCTCTTCTTTCTTTTGGAATACTTCATATAAGTCTTCCCATATTTGCACTTTTCTCATTACTCTATGACATTCCTCATTTTCTATAGTCTGCTAATGTCATGCAACTAGAAAAACATAATATTTGCCATACTTAAACAAATGCATTGTTACCATTAAAAATACCCCCAGATCTAAAGGAACAGAAGAGATAATTTACTTCACTCCAAGAAGCTGTGTGTAGTGTAGATATTCTTAATAATATGAAGGTATATTTTTCCATGGAAACAAATGTGGTTTGTCAGCAAGACAATGGAAAGCACCTGATCAACATATAGGACTTGCTTCTGAAAAGTTTCAGTCATATCTGGATCCTGGTATCCCATTAACCATACCTTCATTAATTTTTAATTTTGTAATTCCCTTTTAGCACCACATTATGACCTCTTCTCATTTAACTTTCAATGCTACCACCATTGATGTGTTGTTGGGTTTTTTTTCTAAACACAATTGTAAGAGCGTAAATTGTTCACCCAAATTCTTCTAGTTGGGGAAAATGACTGTAAGACCTGCTAATGTGTCTATGTTCTAATGCCCTGTTTGAGTAAACAGCTAAAAAGTAACTTGGCTAAGCTGAAAACAATACAGCATACTGAATTAATTCTTCAACAGAGGACATGGATGGGAGACACAGAGGATCAATAGGTAGGAATGACTTATTGCCTGAATCATAGCAGGAGATTTCTATATCAATGAGATCACAGATTGGGCAAGGGGGTATACAGTGCAGTCACTGTTTTGGGGTGGTGGGTAGGGGAAATACAGGGAGAAAATTTGTAACTCAAAATCTTGTGGAAATGAATGATATAAACTAAAAATAAACATAAAATTTAATTAAAAAATAAAAAAGGCAAGAGAAAACGGCTACAATGGAGGGGGAAAGCAGGAAGGTGAAAGGGAATGGGTCAACCTTACTCACATTGGATTTGGCTTAAGGAGAGAATAACACACACTCAATTGGGTATTTTATCCTACAGGAAAGTAGGGGGGAAGGGGACAAAAGGGGGAATCATAGAAGGGAGGGCAGATTGGGGGAGAGGGTAGTTAGAAGCAAATAGTTTTGAAAAGGAACAGCGTCGGGGCGGCTAGGTGGCGCAGTGAGTAGAGTGCCAGCCCTGGAGTCAGAAGGACCTGAGTTCGGATCTGTTCTCAAACACTTAACACATGCAAAGAAAAACCTAGCCTTGTGACCTTGGGCAAGTTACTTAACCCTAATCGCCCTCCAAAAAGCAAAAAACAAAACAAAACGAAAAGGGACAGCGTCAAAATAGATAATAGAATAAGTAGGGGGCAGGATAGGATGGAGGGAAATATAGTTAGTCTTTTACAATATAACTACTATGGAAACATTTTGTGTAACTACACATGTACAAGCTATATTGAATTGCTTGTCTTCCCAGTGGGGGTGGGTGAGGAGTGAAGAAGGGAAATAATATGGAAATCAAAGTTTTAAAAACAAATGTTTAAATTTTTTTTGTTTTTGTTTTTACATGCAACTGGGAAATTAGATATACAGGCACTGGGGTGTAGAAATCCATCTTGCCCTAATAGAAAGTGGGGGGGGGTGCATGGGGGTAGATATAAAAGAGAACAGATTGGGTGAACAGGTGTTCAGTAGGTTTGCTATATTTGGGTGGGGATAGGGGAAAGATGGGGAGAAAATTTGTTACTCAAAATCTTGTGGAAATGACTTTTGAAAACTAAAAATAAATAAATAATATATTAAAAAAATAAAAATGTTTTGTTTTTTAATTAACATTTATTTCCTCTCCTTCAATTAAACAAAACCAAATAAATAAATGGAATTCCCTTAATAAAGATATGTAGGCAAGCAAATTACCTTTCTCTGCATTTTGAGTCCAACTCTGTTTCTATCTGTCTTTCTGTTTCTGTCTCTCTCTGTATCTGTCTCTCTCCCTCTTTCCCCTCTCTCTCTCTGTCTCTCTCTCTGTCTCTGTCTCTCTCTGTCTCTCTCTCCCCCCCCCCCCCCCCCTCTCTCTCTCTCTCTCTCTCTCTCTCTCTCCTCTCTCTTATTTCCATTCCCACCTCTTTAAAGGAATACTATTTTTCATATGGAATGATTCTCAGAGAGAAGGAAAGGGAGGGTTGTAAAATTTACCACCTTCCATTAGGATCCTAGTTTACTTTGTTTATGATCTATGATCTGAGTGCTTTTTGTCTAGAAACATGGATAATAGTACCTCTGCCCCTTCTTACATGTAGAATAAATAACATTTTATTTTTCTAGTGTGGTTTCTTTTCCTTTGAATACATATATATCCCCATATTTTCTCTACAGCTTCCATCTAATTGGGGAAAGTCATATTTAGTTCCTCACTGTGTTCTGGTGTATATAGGCAGGTGCTATACAGGTGCAAGAGGAAGTTACCACAGCATTGTTGTTCTTTTTCCAACATAGAATAAATAGCTCATAATTAGAGGATTTACAGTTTTGGAGGAGTCTCATTACTTTATATTCTGGAAGTCTGCCAGCTCTAGTAGGGTGGATTTTATTAATTTTTAAGGCACTGACCATAAGTCACCAATGCCAACATGTGTTGCCAACATGCAGGTTTGCTGTCCTCATCAATACTAATGGCAGT
Organism: Gymnobelideus leadbeateri; assembly: GCA_011680675.1. Lineage (NCBI taxonomy): Eukaryota > Metazoa > Chordata > Mammalia > Diprotodontia > Petauridae > Gymnobelideus > Gymnobelideus leadbeateri. The sequence continues at coordinate 196,291 of WOXC01004894.1, read as the reverse complement.
ATTTATTTCCTCATAGGCAAATACTGTGCTTTCCCAAAACCAAGCATCTGTTTCTACTGTGCACAATTTTCTGCATTGTAAATCCCTAGGCTAGAGGCTGCTCTCATGATCATATTAATTGTTACTCCCCATAATTAAACCTACACAAAAATATACAGAGAAAATCTGAGAAATATCTAGGATTTTTTGCACCTCAGGAAAACTGCAAAAACTCTGCCTGGGGCAAGTTATTCAAAATGCACACAAGTTCTTTGAAGAGCCACTACCCACCTTTTATTCTCTCCCCCCACCCTCCCCCAGGGGAGGTGAGATAGAAACCTCAGAACATCTGACCCTGTGGGCAAATTCCTTGGAATGCCAAAGAACCACTACTAGGGAAGACACCTCTAAAAAGAAAAAAATGGGCCATCCAATAACTTCCTATTTTAATGAATTATTCTTGATATTTAGATGATGAGGGCAATTGTTTCTTCACAATTGGCATCCTACTAAGAAGTCTAATTACCAGGAGTGTTGTTGGAGTAGTCCAAGTATAATAAGAACAGATAACATGGCAGGTAGAAGTCTAAAAGAGATATTATCAAAGTATCATGGCATAATATAAGACATGGACAGAATCTTAGAAATCAATTGGTTCAACTCTATTTTGCAGAGGAGGAAAATGAAGCTTTAGAAAATGGAAGTGACTTGTCCACTTGAATCCGATAAGGGTTTTTTTTTCCACATATTACTGAAATTAAAGCTGAGATAAGTTGGAGTCATATTGTACCCATATCTCAGACTTATAGACTATTAAAGCTAATTCTGTCCTTAGGGACTATTTTGTCTCATACTGCAAAGTAGGAAAAAGAGATTCAATGTTAGTATAAGGGTAGGGATTAGAATCTAGATCCCTGGACTATTGGCACAATGGGCCATCCAAAGGAGAGCATAGGGTTATTTGTATCCAGGGTAACTCATCCAGGCTGTTGAAATTTGGTTCAGAATGTTCGGCTGAGTGGGAAGGTGGGGGTGGAGGAGTAGTCACCATCACTACTCCATTGTACTCTGGCTTGAAACTCACTCACTCGAAGAGCAGAACCAGGAGAAATTTGTACAGAATTACAGACACAACATATGTATGATGACCAATTGTGATAGACTGGGCTGTTCTCAGCAGTGCAAGGTTATAAGACAACTCCAAAAGACTCATGATGGAAAAAGATGTTTACATCCAGAGAAAGAACAGAGTTTGAATGCAGATTGAAGCAACTAACTGCTCTCTTTCTTTCTCTTGTTCAGTTTTCTTTCATTTTTCCCATTGTTCATTCCATTGATTACAGTCCTTCTTTACAACCTGACTAATGTCTAATGTGAAAGTATTTGTAGATCCTATACTTGATTGCACGCCACCATGGGGGTGTGGGGGGAGGAGGAGAGAAGAAAATTTGAAACTCAGGGGATTGTGGAACTGAATCTTGTAAACTAAAAGTAAACAACAAATTAATAAAGACAAAAAAAGAAACTCACTCCAGGAAGAACAGCTCAGTAGCATCTTCAAAGGGAGCAAGGGCATGCATCTCTGAAGTATGAGTCTCCAATGGATTACTTCTCCATCTGCCACCATGCAGACCTCCTCCCACTTGGAAACTCATGTCATTTTTTGCCTGGCAGCACTGAGGCGACCAGTTTGCTCGTGATTGTGCCTGGACTGAAGCCAAGTCTCTTTCTATCCCAGGGACAGATGGGGATTTGATATAGCAAGCTTAGTCTCTACTCTCTCTACCTCTTTTCCTGGGGAACTCTACCAGACAGATACTGGATCTATAGTAAAACTGCTCCCAGGCTTCCTCTTCTATCCTTTTACCAGGTTCCCCCCACTACAGCTCCATTTTACCTTTCTTCCTTAGAGGAATAGAAGTGATACAAGAGCACTTTTTTTTTTATTTTGGGGAGAATTTCCCTGCCTTGGACCATGTTGTAGGCTAGTTTCCACTCTGGAACCAGTAACAGGTAGTAACTAAAGCAATGAACTTGAAACCAGAAGACCTGGCCTCAAGTATCAGTTCTTTACTTGATGTTGCTTAATCTCTCTGTCATCATTTGTTTAAAAAAAAAAATGGACATCTCCTATGTAGGCCCCAAAGAAAACTTTATCAGGATGAAAGTATCTGTGAGTCAGCACTCATCCAAAAGTATAGCCTATAAAACTGTGTCAATGTCTGCATTTTACTGACCAATCAAGGATACAGGTCAACTCAAAAGTAAATAACACATAAATAAACAACATTAACAAATGAAGTGCCAAGAAACCTCTCCCCAGTAACACAGAGGGTATACTTTCAGTAGGTTCCTATAACACCAGTGATGGAGGAACATACACACATATAGACACACAGAGAACACGATTGATGAAAATGCAAGTAGGGAGCACGTATAGCCAAGGAATATAATTGAAGTTGCACATTCCTGTTATCTGCGTGGTAAGAATACACATGAGGACAGCGTAGGTTTCTTTGTAACCAGGATAACTCATACCAATGAGTCTGTAAACTATTGGTGTCCTCTTTTGATGTCATTGTTCTCTTTGGAGTGTCCATTTCTTATAGGCAAGTCGTCTCCTCTAGGAAGAAGAGCATTGCTGTGTCACATCTGTGATTGCATCATGTTGTTTCCTGTCAGCTCCCTGATTGTGAGCCTGTATCTCCAAAACCCACTTTAGGGGAGTCTCTAGAAGCTGTGTTAGGGCAAGGGTGAAATGCTTCCCTTGCTCCCAAGTTCCTCTTTGATCAACAGTCAAAAGAAACAGTGTGGCAAGTGGCAGAGGATGGGAGATAATGAGGGGGAAAAAAGCAAGTGGAGTCACCACTCCCCTGCCTTTATTAGACATATTTACCAGCAGCAAAAGTCCTAATCCTTTCATGCTGTGCTCTTGCAGACCTCACTTGTCTTCTTATATAGGGAAAATGTGTTACCGAGTAACAGAAATCTGAGTTGGAAAGGATCTCCAAGCCCATCTAACCCAACCTGTTTCCAAGTAAGGATATTTTCTACCACCTTCTTGACAGGTGGTCATCCTTGACAGGTCTTTGCTTGGAAGAGTTACAGCAAGGGAGAATCCCTCAAGGGATCCCATTCCACTTTTTAGCAACGAATTGTGGCCAAGTCAAACCAAATCTAAATTTTCAACATCTAACCAGTAATCCTACTTCTTCCCAGTGGGGTCAAGTAAAACAAGTCTGATCCTTTGTGTACATGATAGCCATTCAAATACTTTTTATGTGTCATATCCTTTTCTCCTAAGTTTTCTCTTTTTTATGCTAAACATTCTCAGTTCCATACACTGTCATGAAGATGATCAAATGGGATAATGCAGATAAACCTCTTCTTTTCAAACTTTCAAGCATGATTATAAATGTTAATTGTTATTATTACTTTATCAGTGTTCATATGATATGATCTTAGGGTAATCCTGCTCACTATCTATTGCACACTGCCCAGCTTTATTCATGTCCTTCCTAAAATATGACACCTAAAATTGAATACAAGATTCCAGATGTAATCTGACTAGGACAAAATTCTAGAAGCTACTCTCTTAATGCAGCCTAAGATCACATTAGCTTTCTGACTGTGGCTCTGACATTATCTTCTTCACAAAACTTTGTGAACTGTATAGCCTTCTGTGAGAGAGTTCTTAGTAGCTTTGTCTCACATCCTTTTCCCCTGATGTTCAACTGGCACACTTGAAATGATGGGATAGAAATGTTGAGGGATACTGGGGCTTCTGTTTTGCTTTCATAACTTAGCCTTTCCCTTTGTTTTGGGCAGCTAGGTAGCATATTGTATAGTATGCTATGCCTGCAGTCAAGACGACTCATCTTCCTGAGTTCAAATCTAGCCTCAGATAGTTACTAGCTATGTGACTCTGGGCAAGTCATTCAACCCTGTTTACCTCAATTTCGTCATTTGTAAAATGATTTGGAAAAGGAAGTGGCAAACCACTCCACTATCTTTGCCAAGAAAATCTCAAATGGGGCCATGAAGAATCCGACACAACTGAATAGCTGAATTCCTTTCCTGAAATTAAATAACAAGTAGCATTTTTATGGCTCACTAAAATGTGCCAATTAATAGAGTAGGGTGATTGGGTATGATGTATCTTCCTTTTATATGTTAACATATTATTTTTTATTGGGATGAGGAAACAGAATGTGATAATATAAAGATTTTATGATGTTGGCCATCCTTCTGGTTTTGCACAATATATTTCCCACAGTCCTTTCTCTCTAGAGCAGTAAATAAAGTGTTTGCCCCACTTAAGGAATGGATTGCAGTCCCCTCCTGGGAGTAGCTTGGTTACTAGTATCTCAGAGCTGTTTTCTGATGTTTTCCTGAATTATACATTAACCAAACAGATGCACTTAAAATCACGTTCAATGTGTTTCTCATTTTATCATCACATCTAAGCTTGGGTGTGGATTATGTAAGATTAGATACCAATGCCTCTTCACTTCTGTCTTCAAAACTGGAGAAGGATCAATAATTAAATGTTCTTGTGCTGTACCTACGCTGCTGTAGGTGGGTAGGGCATGTAGAACTTCCAGGGTCCAAATATGGCATAAAAAACAAGAATGCTTGCTGTGCTAACAAGAATTACAAAACATAGCATTGTTTTCACTCCAGGATAGGCAATAGACATGTGGAGGACATAGATCTCCTTATGCATCCATTAGAGGGCAGTGGTGTCCATAGTAAATAACGATATGCTTAGGGCAAAAGCCAATCAGTTTCTGAGCTGTAGAGTAATTGTGTCCACTGAATTCAGCACTGTCTGAAAGATGTTCAGTTTTTCTAGATGTTACTCAGTAGCAGAGTCCTTGGTGTTGCCCAAATCAAGGTGAACAGACATGGTCCCAAGAGCAAAGAGGAGACATGCTATGATGATGCTACTAAACACTTGAAAATATACATAAAGCAAGGGCTATATTTGCAGCTTTCATCTGAAGACAAAGGAAGGGTTCATTTGTGCATTTGGATGGTTAGATCAGAGAAGGAAATTACACATTTATTATAATGCATCTAGGAAGTCAATACCCTTTTTCCAACAAGGTAGAGAAAAGATTTCATAGAAGATTAAGGATAATTCCTTGTGTTTTACACATGGAATAGTTTTGAGGAAAGAGATAACCATTTATTCTTTTCAATATGTCATTTTCAACTCAGGCTTCATGAGGGAAATATTTGGTCAATTCTGCTCAATTCAGCAAACAATTATTGAGCACTGGGAGTCAGAATGATATTTCTAAAGCACAGGTCTGACTCCCCTTTTAAAAATCTCCAGCAGATCCCTATGGCCTCTAGGATCAAATACTAACTCTTCTGTTTGTCATTTATAGCCCTTCACAGTCTGGATTCAGCTGGTCCTTCAGGATGTAGTACCCCCTTCACCAGCACACAATCTTTGTTCCAGTTCATTCGGTCTATTTGCTATTCATAAGACACAATAGTCTATCCCTCATTCTGTACCTTTGCCTGCCTAGAATACTCTCCCTCCTCACCTCCACTCTTAAAATCTCTAGCTTACTTCAAAGTCAAGTCAAATCACCTGAAGCTTTTCCTATTTCTCCTAGATGCTGGCCTTCCCTTCTCCACATCCCTGAATTTACCTGGTATTTTTTTTTAATTTGCTCATATGTGTACAATTTATTTTCCTCTTAAAGAATGTTACCTCTTTGATGGCTGAGATTATATTGCTTTTGTCTTTGTATTTCCAGCTCGTGTAGTGCCTAGAACTTAGTTGGTACTTAATCAAAAAATTTTGATAAGTTGATTGTTATGTGCAATGAGAGTGACTGGGAGCTAGGGAAACAGCTACCCTCCTCATTAAGGTAACTTCAATTCTAGGGGTAGAAGCTGCAATAGATAAACTAATACAAAAAATATCCAAAATAACGTCAAGAGGGAGAAAGCACTCAGGTAGGACAGGACATAATAGCCCCTGAATTGGGCTTCCAAGAAAGCTAGGTCTTCTGTGAGCCTGAGGTGAGCAGAAAACACAATCCAGACACAAGTGACCTTTGTGAAGGTGTGCTGGCAAGAGGTGGGCTGTCACATATGGGAAATAACTTAAGAGTCCAGTTTGGTTAGATTAGAGAATTATGGAGGACTGGAAAGGCGATTGGAAAACAGGTTTTGAAGGGGCTAAAGTTCCTCCTCTCCAAGTCCCATTCCTGGCTCCTTGAACTTTTTCCACCACTGCTCCTTCATCTTCTTGTCTTTTATGTGCTGTCTATATCTATTTCTGAAGGGCTATAAAACCATACCTCCCTTTTGACCTAGCAATAACACTACTAGGTTTGTATCCCCAAAAAGATAAAAACAAAAAGGAATAGTACCTCTATGTACAAAAATATTTATAGCAGATCTTTTCTCAGGATAAAGAATTAGAAGTTGAGGGGATGCCCATCATTTTGCGAATGACTGAACAAGTTGTGGTATGTGACTATAAGGAAATATTATTGTACTATAAGAAATGATGAGCAGGATGCTCTTGGAAATACCTGGAAAGACTTTCATGGACTGATGCAGAGTGAAATGTATTGTGTACAACGTAATCCCAATATTGTAGGATGATAAGCGGTGAATGATTTAGTTATTCTCAGCAATACAACAATCCAAGAAAATTCTGAAGGATTTAGGATGAAAAATGCTATCCATCCCTAGAGAAAGAACTGATATTTTCTGAATACAGATTAAAGCATGCTTCTTACAACTTTATTTTTCTTGATTTTTTTCTTGTCTATATTTTCTTTCACAACATGACATTATGGATGTTTTGCATAACTACATATCTCTATTGAATTGCTTGCCTTTTAATGAGGGTGATGAGGGAGGAAGGGAGAGCATTTAGAACTCAAAGTTTTAAAAATGGATATTACAACACTCTCTTGGCTCTGCTCATTTTGCTCTTCATTATTTCACATGTCTATTCATGTTTTTCTAAGATCATTGAGCTCATCATTTCTTAAAGGACAATAACTAGTATTCCATCACAATCGTATACTACAACTTGTTCAGCCATTCCCCAACTGATGCGTATCACTACAATTTCCAGTTCTTTTCTATCACAAAGAGAGCTTCTATAAACATTTTAGAACATATAGGTTCTTTCTCCCTTTCCCTAATCATCTTTTTTTCTCCACTTAACTAAATTGGTTTCACTTTACTCAACTCTAAATATGAAAAGTTTGTCCTACATGGTTCTAAGAGTCCTTCCAGCTCTAAGTATATGATCTTACAACTTGCCCTTCGTGACTCTATAAAGGGAGCTGGTACCTTTCTGCACCAACTCAGAGTAGCCAGATCCAAGGTACCTTCAAATGCACCCATTATGAGTAAGCTAGATAACAGGACACCTAGGAGTAGGTACTCAATTGTTACACTTAGAGGATTCATCACTGTTTCTCTCCACATTCCTCCTTCCCTGTAGGAAGAGGGACCTAATCTGACCAGATTCCATCAGACTGTATCAACCTCATCCATCAACATCCTTTGAGAACTCGTTGAGTGAATGCATCATAGCGTTTCAGAGCCAGAAGGGATGCCAGAGATCATCTGCTCTAAACACTCTAATTTTACAGATGAGGAAACTAAAAAGCCTGAAGAGGCAAAGTTGTGTATGCAATCACATAGTGACATAGTGGCAAGGCTTTGACTATTGCTTAGATTTCCTATGTTTTTGTACAACGACTTCTACAACTGAGCTGAAGGAGAGCTAATGGTGCTCATTGCATATTCTCCAAGCTCCCTTTACTAATGACTTGGGAAATATTAGTCACTAGTTCCTAGACCCCTTTGGGGTTTTGGTGAGTAAAATGTAACTTAACATCTGATTAGTTGCAAAATAGCATCATTATTTTATCTTTCTCCCCACCATCATCAACACTTTATTTCTATATCAAGGGATAAATTCATATGGAGCAGGGATTCTACCTTATCATACCTTATTTTTATGATGAACCCCTTTGGCAGTTTGGTGAAGCTCATGGATTGTTTCTCAGAAGAATGTTTTTAATTCATAATTGAAATAAATATTAAATTTTAGTTAGAGGTTCATGAAAATAAATACACACATATGTGTGTGTATATATATATATATGCATATATATGTATATATATATATATAATTTTTCCCCATCCAAGTGCACAGATTTCCTGAAACTTATTCATAGATTCCTTGAGGCCCTTACACTCTAAGTTAAGAACAGCATGAAATAATTTCTGAAACAAATGATGTTATGTACCTTCAAGATTTTCATTGGCAATGAAAAAATGGAGTTCACCAATACTTGGTTAATATAGCACTACATCAGTCCAACTTTTTTAGAAAACAACTTTTAATCATGCAAAAATCTCACTAAATTGTTCATATCTTTTATATAGCTCAGTATATCTCTACTTTATATCTCAATATCTCTATTTAATGTCTATCCTCTTCTCTTCCTTTCTCCCTCTCTCCCTGCCTCTCTCCCACTCTCTCTCTGTCTCTGTCTCTGTTTCTCTCTCTCTCTCTCTCTCTCTCTCTCTCTCTCTCTCTCTCTCTCTCTCTCTTTCTGTCTCTGTTTCTTTCTCTCTCTCTCTCTCTCTCTCTCTCTCTCTCTCTCTCTCTCTCTCTCTCTCCTTCTGCTTCTGACTAGAACCTTAGCAATATGAAAGAATGCAAGTCTCACAGGTCTTCCAGAGTATGACCTTATCTCAGTCAAAAGTCTAGTATGGAAGAAGGGGTAGGGGAGTAAAGTGAGTGAACTTTAGTGTCTGCAAATCATAGGGAGATGAGCTTAGAAAATATTTTTATTTGGCCATTTCATTTCACATTTAAATAAATAAAAATAAAATATATTAGTAACTCAAATTATTGATTACATTTGTATGTAGGTTAAAGAGGGTGGCATTTGGGGACATTTGGAACCAATCTGTGTGCAGGGATGCTTAGTTGGAGAAGCTACAATGTTAGTAGAACTAATATGAGAAAGGGTAAATTTCTATTGAGCAAAGTTCCATCACTTTATTCAGGAGTAATTCTAATTATCAAATTTCCCTGGGGCGGATAGATAGATTATACTCACAGAATCACATAACCCAAGAAGAGGTGGGGTAGTGGTAAATGAATAACTGATAGAATCAAGGGAATGTTAGAGCTACAAGGGATGTTAGATTTCCCCAACATAGTTCAATTTCTTTCATTTCTAGATAAGGAGGTAAAACTCAGAGAGGTGAAATAACTTCCAGTTCTCAAGACCACCCAACAAGTTAATGGTAGAGAGCCAGACTATCCATATCAAGAAATATTTACTAACCACCTATCATATGCCAGGAAACTGTCATAGTCCCTGGGAATAGGAAGACAAAACTAAAGTCTCTACTTGCATTTTTAGAAGCAAAAGGTACTTGCGTATTGAGGGAGGGAGTGAGGGAGGAAGGTGAGAAGGGAGGAAGGTAGGAAGGAAGGAAGGAAGGAAGGAAGGAAGGAAGGAAGGAAGGAAGGAAGGAAGGAAGGAAAAAGGCTTTTCTTTTTAGGAGATTGAAGAATTTGTTTTACAGTAGGTCGATAGGTGGTAGACAAACTGATATTTGCCATTAGAAAATAAATTTGTAAAGTAATTCTCCACCCTTTTGAGTTGGGATCATATATTTCCTTAAAAAAAGAAGAGAGTCCTCTGCCTGTTCATCGAAGTAGACATAAATAGTAATATAAATAGTGATTATATTTTTTGTTTGTTTTCTGACTACAGAGGATGGTTTGAATACTCATAAAACTTGAAGGGATCTGTTACCTTTATAAATTTCTCAGTCGACATCAATGTGAGAAGTTGTAGCTATTGCTATTCTACTTACATTCAGTCTTTGGTGACTCAATGACAGGTAGATGATTTAAAGTGACATGACCAGAGCCAACCCTAACCAACCTACGATACCATCCTGCCTTCTCTACCCATTTCCTCACATTTACGCACTTTCCCCTAGCTTTCTACATCAACTAGATGGTGGTTTTCTCTCCCATTATTGCTTTTAGCTGATTGTCCTCTTTTTTCTAAAGTGTGAATGATAGCTAAAAATAACTATGTTCCAGACAAACTTAACCCAGAGGATCATATTGGTGTTAGGGCAGTGACTTTAGAGATCACCTAGTCCAATACTTTTGATTTTTAAACCGGACCATGCTTTTACTGACATATAAAGACACTCCCACTCTAAGGCAGAACTCATCTGCTCTGCAACTGAGTTTTATAGAAACTGAGGAGTGCAGGAGGGAGGGAGATTAAGATAGTAAATTATTGCTCAGTCACAGACATAGCTGGTAAGAACTAATCAGCAAGTATTTATAAAGTACCTACTATGTGCCAGGCTTTGTGCTAGGCCTTGGGCACAAAGTCCCAGTACTCAAAGAGCATATTGGAGAAGGCAGGCAAAATATACACATATAAGTATAGACAAAATACATTAAAAATAAATCCAAAGTAATTTGTGTCTGTGATGGGGGGAGGGGAAGAAGCAGTGTTAGCAGTTGGGGAAATCAGAAAAGAACAACTCATAGAAGAGATGGCATTTGAGCTGAACTTTGAAGGTCTTCATGAGCTTACCAGATCTCATCCTCTACCTGTTACTTGCTCTCCCAGATTCCTTGGTTTTTTTTCAAGATGTAACAGAAAATTAAGCCAAGAGGCTTAACAATTTAGCCAAATTGCTCTCCTAGTGATTTCCTTATCTCATCTTTTCCTCAAAGACCTCTATGAATTCACACAGATCTTCCCCTCACCCAATACATTTATATTTCTACTTTCTGAAATGCTTTCCCTTTAAGGTGTCACTTTCTCCAAGGAAACTTCATTGATCCCAAAGGTGAAATCACTCTCTCCAGCCATAAATTTCTTATTGTTCTCTGTGTAGCCCTCTTCCTTTGCACCATCATTTTCTACTCTGTATCATACTTATCTGTGTGTATAAAATGTCCCTTCTTTCCAATGAATTTTAAGGTTCTTACAGTGCCTTATGTATCTTTGAACTACCAGAGCCTAGAAAAATAGCTTATAAAAAGTCAGTACATAAGAGATATTTCAATTATTATAGTTATTATTTCAATAGAATGCCCAAAGGTAGAGACATATATGTATGGGGGTAGGGTGGGGAAGAGGTAGTGCAGAGTGAGGTTGTGGCAGGGGGCTAGTTACTCTCCACACTTAATAAAAGTCTAAGGGGTGGCTAGGTGGTGCAGTGAATACAGTACCAGCCCTGGAGTCAGGAGGACCTGAGTTCAAATCCAGCCTCAGACACTTAACACAAAAACTAGCAGGGTGACCTTGGGCAAGTCACTTAACCCCAACTGCCCTCCAAAAAGGAAAAAAAAGGTCTATGATAAGGACACATGCACATAGACACTCACATAGATTTTTATATAATTACAGCTCTCTCTCTCTCTCTCTCTCTCTCTCTCTCTCTCTCTCTCTCTCTCTCCCTCCCTCTTCCCCCTTAGGAGAGCGGGCACATGATCTTACAAAACTCAGGTTGGATTAGTTTCAACTGTAATGAATATTTTCTTTTGTAGAGAAGCTCATCTAAATGAATGAGCCATTGTCGGCAATGGGTGACTTATGGTCTACGGCTAGCTGATGGACTAGAACAGGAAACCTACTATCTACCCCATATCCTCATATCCTCAAATAAATTTCTGATTTTATCTGTGTGGCTCTTCCCCCAAATGCTATAGTTTGCATCTGTGACAACCCATTCTGTATGACTATTGTCCTTGTTCTCTTATTCATTGCCAATAAAGGTTTCTCCAACATTCCTCTTGATTTCTTATGACTCTCAGTGGAGCACATGTCCTATTTGTCACTTATTTTGTACACTTGCCACATGACCAGAATATCTTTTTTCTTAGAAATTTTTTTGATGAACATTTTTTATAAATATATACACATCCATGAATGTTTATATCTATATTATATACATATAGACATATATATACACATACAGAAATGTCTGTACATCTTTGAATATGCATATACATATGTGTGTACACAGGGTATCCCAAAATTTTAATGTGACTTTTAACTATTAAAGATTATAACTGCAATAAGATTCAAAACACACACATATATACATACATAGATATGTATGTTTGTATGTATATGCATATACAGCAAGGGACAGAGACAGACAAGGAGAAGAGAGGACAGGAGAACACAGAACAGGCGAGTTGAGGGGAGACAGAACAGAGACAGAGAGAGACTGACAGAGAGTCATAGACATACAGGAAGAGGCAAAGAGAGAGATGGAAAGAGAAAAATAGACAGGGACAGAGAGACTTAAATATAGGAAAGAGAAAAAGGGTAGAGCAAATGGTGAAATAATAGAGGGGGCAAGAGAGAGAGAGAGAGAGACTGAGACTCTGATTAGATAATAGGCATACTTCATCCACTTGGCTTTTATTGTTTGGGTGAGATGAGGTTAGCCAGGGGTAGGGAACCTGCAACTTTGAGGCCACACTTGGCCCTCTAGGTCTTCAAGTGCAGGCCTTTGACTGAATCCACACTTCACAGAACAAATCATCTTAATAAAATGATTGGACTGTAAAACTTAGACTCAATCAAAAAGCCACACCTGAGGACCTAGAAGGCCACATGTGGCCTCAAGGCTGCAAGTTCCCCACCCCTGGTAGGTCAAACATTTAAAGGCCTGTGTGTCTCATTTAAGAAGCTTTGTAATGTTTTCAAGTCCCTTTTATTCCTAAGTGAGAAAATCAGCAGTAGTTTGTCAGTAACTCAGGACAGGACAATTGAGCATTTGGAAGTTTTCTCTGAAGAAAACTGACAAGCTGCTGAGTTGTGTTCAACACTTGTACACAGATAATCTACCTTCCCTCCCTCCCCCTCCCATAGGCCTAGATTTAGCTCTGAACTTTTTTCTAATTGCACATCATCAACAAGCCTAGATGCTACTAAGCAATTCAATTATAGCCCAGAAAAAGCAAGAGCAGGATAACTTGAAGCATTTATTCTATGCTGTGTATTCCTTGGTAATTGTGGTTAATCATTTTACTGCTGAAGTGCAGGCACTTCAGTTCAAGCCCATTTAACAGGCAATCAAGAATTCAGTGGAAGAGAAGAGATGAGGAAAGTGTGCTTATTAAAAAAAATTATTTAAGTATTATTTGTCAAGGGCCAATACACATTTAGGTAGTTTATATACTAAAACTCATTTTGACCTTTGTTCACTAAAATAACGGTCCCATTCTATTCCAGGGAAAGTTTCTTAAGGAAATATATTAATTCTTTTAGATCCCAAGATTACTATGTAAGTGATATACTAAACCGTACCTCATCCCCTTCCATTAACCTTTTAAGCTGGTGTATCTTTCTCAATGTCTATGGTATTATTTAGGTTTAGTAAGAATTGACTTATCTGGAATTCAAAAAGCCTAAAGTTCTCTATTATCTTTCACTTCTGCCATACAAAAGCATAATCAAAGCATCATGGAGGGTTAGAGCTAGAAGGGGACCTTATAGGTCACCTGGTTCAACCACCTCAGTTTACACAGGAAAAAACTGAGACCTGGAAAAATGAAATGTTCTCAGACTAATAACCCAGAGGCATTGCAAGCACCTGAATTTTATTCTTGATCCTCAAAAAAATGTAAAAATTCCTTACTTTCATTATAGTTTAGTGTTAAGCACATTTTAATTCTTTGAAAATGACCAATTCATGTAAATGAAGGAACTCACCACTGACTAAATGTTTGGTTAACTGAGACTTTGCTATACTTGATAATAGAGTTTATAGTAATGGCTCATCATCATCTTTTTTATTTCCTAGCAACAGTGCTCAAAGGAAGCAAATGCTATTTTAAAGCTAGGGAAATTGAGCTACAAATCTATTAAAGGCTTTTTTTTCCAAGTTATGGAATAAAAGAGTAGCAAAGCCAGAACCCAGCTGCTCTTCTTCTAAAGCTGGTTGTATAAAAGGTCCCATGCCGTGTGACTGGGATTCTGCAACCTGTGACCCAGAAAAGGGAATGGTATAGAAAGCATCGTTGGGGAAAGGATGTAGCCGGCACTGATCTGGGGACTCAGAATCATCTTTGCCAAACAATCCAATGTCCTCTGTGCTCAAGATTTCAGCAGAACATAGGAAACATCTTCAGAGATATACAAAGCAAAAGAGACCTCCAATAGAGACAAAAAGAAAGCCGCTTAGAAACACTAGACCCTTTCGATCTTATTGCTCCATTACATAGAGTTCTTCCACGGGCTTTTCTTTCTTCAGGGGCATTATGGCTTTTTAAGTTCAGAGACACAAAGCTGGAAAAGGCTTTAGAGGCCATCTAGTCCACCCTCCTCTGTTTTGTAATGTACCATTGTATTCAGGTGGTCAGCATTAGGCATTCAAAGAAAGCGAGTGTTTTCAACAAATGAAGAGAAAGATACTTTGTGAGGTCTGGTAGACCATCTGAGTAAATATCAGGATGGGAGAAGGTGGGGTTGGAATAGTGGAGAGAGAATAGTCTGATATCATGGCAGCTGCACTACCTCAGGATACACAAAATCCATCTTGGGACGGAGGAACAACAATCTCCCTCCCTCTTAGGTCCTTAATTATTTTATTTTCTACAGCAGCTTTTGTACTGGGGCTTGACCAGTAGCAGATTTCCTTAGAACTTGGTCTGTTTCCTTAACAGAGACATAAAGGCTTTATTACAGTCATTCTCTCTGCATGGAAAACAACATTCCCATGTTAGTCACTTGCATTTTTTAAGCCATGGTTGTTTTTTTCTGGAATTATAAATGTACTTCAAGTTGGAGGGCTTTCTGTTTTCTTTGCCTGTACAGTGCTGTCTTCTCTTAAGAACATCTTCTATTCTTTGGCTGTGCTTTGTAATGTTTTCATCACTTCCTTAATGATTTTCTGGGCATATACTAATAACAGCTTGTGTTTATAGAGTACATTATGGTTACAAATGCTCTTCACACATTACTTTATTTGATACTTACTAGAACTCTGTGAGGTAGGCAGAATAAATAATAATATCCCCACTTACAGATATAAAAAGTTCAAGAGGTTAAATTTCTTTCCTTTCCCAGCTCTGCTCCTGACTTTTTCTAGATGTCAAAACCATTCTTCTACCTCCCACCCCCCACCACTGCTGGTTCATCTTGGAATATCTTCCAACTTCAGGGTCCCCTTTGCCCTGAAAGAGCCTATCACCTGCAAGGCCCACTCACCATGGGTTTTCCCTCCTTAAGACCTGCCTCCCCTCTGTCATTGGTGAGATCATCCTGGAACTTCTATTTTGGGACCCAGGGGGGTTTCAGTCCATCCTACCTTCATCTGTTCCTCAAAACCATACTCCACTTCATCCTTTCTCCTTTTTCAGCTTCTTTTTTGTACATTGTCTTCTTTCTTTTAGAATGTAAGCCCTTTGAGAGCAGAGATTATCTATCTTTTTGTCTTTGTGTCTCTAAAATTTAACACAGTGCTTGGACCGCAGTAAACTCTTAAAAATGTTTATTTCCTTCATTCCTTATATATCCTACTGAATATCAAGCAGCCATTAAATATCAGAATTGGACTTTGTCCAGATCTTTAAACTAGAACATGCAATCACTGTGATTCGTGCTACTGGTTTTCAAGAACTTTGAAAGGGGAATAATTCACTTTTTTTTTAAAATTCAGAAATAATAGAACAGCCAATAAATTTCTTAGCCTACTATGACTTTCACACATCATGATGGCACCACCTCTTGGTGCTGCTTACCTCTTCCATTCACCTTCCATTATTAAGTCAATAAAATCTATTAAGTACCTACTGAGTGCCAGACACTGTACTAAGCACTGAGGATTCACAGAAAGGCAAAAGATAATCCCTGCTCTCAGGGTGTCTAATGGGGGAGGCCACATGCAAACAATGACATTCAAACAAGCTATGTAGAAGATAAATTGGAAATAATTAACACAGAGAAGGTGTTTGAATTCAAAGGAATTCAATCTTTCCTGTAGAAGATGGGATTTTAAATTAGACTGGAAGGAAGCTAGGAGGCAGAGATGAGGATGGAGAGCATTCTATGCATGGCAGACAGCCAATGAGAGTGCTTAAGCTGTCTCTTTCTCTTGACTCTGCTTCTCTTCTGTCTTGTATCTTGTATGTGGGCATTTGGCCCAACCTTATTCTGTTCTCTCAGTCTGATCCCCTTTCTAAATATTCAAATACCAGAACTCAGAGAAAGCTCAGAGATAATCTAGCTTAGACTTTTTCATTTTGCCAGTAATGAAATAGCCCGAAGAAAATCAATACTCAGATCATAGCTAGTTTAATGTAATTCATTTATAGAGGAGCTTAGACTGCCACTCAGCCATCTACCCTCACAGTATGGCCCTTTTCCCCATTATTCTATCGGCTCCCTGTCCACAGTTGCATTGTTATTATCAATATCATCAAGCTTCTCTATGAATGTGCTATACTAGATCTAAAGAGAACTAAACATATGATAGATAGATAGATGATAAGTAGATAGATGAGAGGCGGGGGGAAGAGAGGAGGAGGGTGTTGTCTTTACGAGATAATAGGATCATAGACTTAGAGCTTGAAGGGAACTTCGAGATCACTGACTCTAACTCTTTTATCTTCCAGATGAGGAAACTGATAACTTGCCCATGGTTAAACGGCTAGTAAGGGTCTGAGGCAGGATTTGAACGCAGGTTGTCTTAACTCCGAATCCAGAACTCTATCCGCCTTAACACAGTATCTTTTACCTACTCTACCTTTCCATATGCTTTTTCCTGATGTTTTTTACTTCCTACACTAAAGGGCCTGACAAATTCAAAGTAGAACTTTTTTTTTTACATTACTATTTCCTAACTCATGTTTTTGTAGAGAGACTCGGGATACATCCTGATTAGTATGCAGATGTACAGTTCTGCCTATGTTTAGATATTTTCTAAACAGTGAATAATTAATTTCCCTTCTCAATTGTACCTGACCAGAATGTGCAATGGAGGCAGGGACACATGGAAAAATTCTTTGCCTATGGCTTCTAAAGAAAGGATTCTGCTCCATAGATTCCATCTCTTACTCCAAGAGAGCCAAGCACTGCCTTATTTATGAAGCCTTTCCTGATTTTTCCCTCTAGCTGTCAGGGTTCTAATACTTTAAACCTTATATGTGTTTTGTGTGTATGTGTGTGCATATATACATACTATCTCCTGGGATAGAAGGGAATTGCCTTTGGCCATGAACTATTTATATATTCCCAGCATTTAGCACATTGTCTGGCACTTAGTAGGGACGTAACAAATGCTGTTCAACTTACTCTGAGATTTGTAAATCTGCAGAATTATCCTTTGTGCTTTCTCAGTAATCTGAAATCAAGATTTTCATTCCAGAATTCAGTGCTTGTCACTTGTGTATCTCTTTTCCCTTGGGGAGCTTAAGATGTATTTAACTCTGTATGCCGAAGAATAAGTGGCTGTCCTTGGGGGTTTGCCATATTGTTATTTCTCTCAGTAAGTTCCACAGGTTAGAGAAGCTCTGAACATCCCTATACTTTGCTCATTAATTCAGGAATCTACAGTGTGTCAGATGGGGAATTCAGGACTCATAATTCCCAGAGTCAACCACCTGAACTGCTACAAATTAAAGAGGAAATAGAGAACCATGGGTAATAATTTCATCATTGTGCAAGTGCTATGGAAATACCAAGTAAAAATAGGAATCCATTCCATAAAAGAAAAAGGCAATGGCACAAAATCTTTGGAATTTGCACAAGAAAAGGCTCAGACTAGAGACTTGAAAATATTTACATGCTTAAATATGAAAATCAATAAGTATTTTCAACCTCATTCTCTTTCCAAGGTATTTTAAATTGATTATAATTGTTTTTCTATCAAATTTAAATAAAAAGGGGCAGCTAGGTGGTGCAGTGAATACAGCGCTAACCCTGGAGTCAGGAAGACCTGAGTTCAAATCCTACCTCAGACACTTAACACACACACATACACAAAAATAGACTTGTGACCTTTGGCAAGTCACTTAACCCCAATTGCCCTACCTTCCCCTCTCCAAAAAGCAAAATAAACAAACAAGCAAACAAATAAATAAAAGTAAGACAATTCAGTTGGAGAAAAAAATAAATTCATTTGAAAGTTCTTTTTCTTGTGAACTCTTCTTATTCTAAGCCTCCATACACCTATATCAGTGGAGCATTTCTTTCTATCCTCATATTCTAAGAAAATGTTCAAAATGGTTTTGAACTCTTTTAAATTAATAATCAACTCCCCTCTCTCTGTTTCTCTGTCTCTTTCTATCTCTCTGTCTGTCTCTCTATCTCTGTGTGTCTGTGCCTGTCTCTATCTCTGTCTCTCTTTGTCTCTGTCTCTGTCTCTCTTACTCTGTCTCTCTCTGTCTCTGTGTCTCTCTGTCTCTTTGTCTCTGTCTCTGTCTCTCTCTGTCTCTCTGTCTCTCTCTGTCTCTGTGTCTCTGTGTCTCTTTGTCTCTCTCTGTCTCTCTCTGTCTCTCTCTCTGTCTCTCTCTCTCTCTCTCTGCCTCTCTCTCTCTCTCTCTGTCTCTCTCTCTGTCTCTCTCTCTCTCTCTCTGCCTCTCTCTCTCTCTCTCTCTCTGTCTCTCTCTCTGTCTCTCTCTCTCTCTCTCTCTGTCTCCCTCTCTCTCTGTCTCTCTGTCGCTCTTTCATCATGTTGGAGATTGTTAGGCAAGTTAGAAAGCTTAATTAGCTCTTTCAGGAAACTAATGGATAGACCTGTGTCCAGAGGAAGCAACATAGAATGTACCTGGGCCAAGAACAAAATTAATTCAAATTTGACAGAGCATATATCCCTATGGTGGGGGAGACAGAGACCCTGGAAGACATTAACTTGCCTTGGGAGGCCATTGACTGATAGAAGTAGCAGGAAAGGGCCAGATCAAAGAAAACCTTGTTTAGGGTGTAGCCATGGGGTCAGGGAAAGTCATTCAACTGTAAGAATTCTATTTTAGCTAATAATTCTTATTATCTAGGTGCTAAACTCAGCTGTTTCCTTACTATTTGAGGACTACAAGTGCTATCAAAGCCCTCTAAATTGCAGTGCCCTTTCTCAGTTGAGGGAATGACTGAACAATTTGTTGATTCTGATGCAATATAAATGTGCTTTAAGAAATGATGAGCGGGGCGGCTAGGTGGCCCAGTGAGTAAGAGCACCGGCCTCGGAGTTGGGATGACCCGATATCGAATCCGGCCTCAGAAAATGAGCACCCCCACATAAATAATGACTAGCCGTGTAACCTTGAGCAAGTTACTTAACCCCAATTGCTTTAAAAAAAAAAAAAAAAGAAAAAAATGATGAGCTTGTTGATTTTAGAAAAATGTGGATAGACCTGCACAAAATAATGAAAAGTGAAATGAGAGGAACCAAGAGAATGTTGTATACAGTAATAGCAATATTGTTTTGAGAACAACTTTGAGCCAATATATAATTTTGACTATTAAATACCCAAATTAACTACACAGGTCACATAAAGGCAGATGCTATCTGCATCCAGAGAAAGAATTGATAAACAGAAATATGTATAGAATGATTTTGTGTTTGTATGTGTCTGATGGTAGCCATCTCTAAAGAAGAGAAGAAATAAAAAAGGAAACAAAAAGAAATTCATATGATAACTTTATTATATATTTAAAAGGAATACCAAGTTATATATAATAATTTTCAGTTTCGCGTACAATCTTCTTTTATTCTACTATGGAAGTCCTTATTTCATAAATTTAAAATAAAATGATATAAGAATATAAAAATTGTTTTTACATGAGATTAGAAATAATTAAATACCAAAATTAAAATAAATACATTTAGTACCCTTGGTAAGACCTATGTTACCACATACAAATTAGGACTCTGTTATTTGATGTCTTGAAGATATAATTTATTAGATGTCATTTTCTAAGAGATAGGGATCTGAAATATTTAATTTTACTCCCCTTTGAAGGCATTAAATCATGGATACAGAGACAGGAAAATGACCCCTACAAGGTCTTGACATTTTTCTTCTTGACAATTTAAAATTTCTTGACAGAATATAATGCTTCAGTATAGGCAAACTGCCAAAATACATTTAAAACAGAGTTATTCTTACATTTATTTTAAAATAACTTTCTGACATCTCACATAGATATAATAGATTTGGGATTTTTTAAAACAACTTTTTTAAACCTGTTCTTCATTATTTCCTAGTTGACATCTTATTGCCACTGGGCATGTTTAATTCTCTATCCATAAGGAAAAGTATATTTTTCAAAATATGGGAGGCTGTTATATTCCATGTAATCTATGTATGTGGATGTTAATTTATACAATTTAGATGATCATTTAATCAGTAAATGTAGTGTCAATTGTGTTCCAGGCACTGGAAAAGCAAAGACAAAAAAATAAATAAACAAAACAATTCTTGCCCTCAAGGAGCTTACATTTTATCAGAGGAGACAACATATTCATATTTTAGTATTTATAATATATCCAAAATCCCCATATTAAAAATGAAGAATCTAAGGCTGAAAGAAATTAAGGAACTTGGCTAGGGTCACATAGCTAGTAAGTCTCTCAAATGTTCCTTGCTTAAGGTCATTTACTAATGGACTCTTAGTAGAATTGAGAGCTGATCCAACCATTCTGGACAACAATTTGGAACTGTGTTCAAAAGGCTATAATACTATGTATACCTTTTGATCCAGAAATATCACTGCTAGGTCTGTTTCCCAAAGAGATTTTTTTTGTAAAAAATAATGACTTATTTGTATAAAAATATTTATAGCAACTCTTTTTGTGGTGGCAAGGAAATGGAGATTGAGGGGATGGCCATCACTTGTGGTATATGGTTGTGATGGAATACTGTTGTGATAGAAGAAATGATGAGAGGCATGATTTCAGAAAACCTTGTTAAGACTTACATAAACTGATACAATGTGAAGTGAACAGAACCAGGAGAACATTGTACACAGCAACATCAACATTATATGATGGTCTGGGACAACTTTGAAGGATTCATGATGAAAAATTATATTCACTTCCAGTGAAGAGCTGGTTGAGTCTGGATGCATACTGAAGCATACTTTTTTAAACTGTTTTTTGTCTGTTTTCTTTCACAACATGACTAATATGGGAAATATATTTTTTCATGACTGCACATGTGTAATCTATGCCCAATTGCTTGATTTCTCAATGATGGAGGAGGGAATGATATAAGGAAGATAATTTGGAACTCAACATTTTTTTAAAATGATTGTTAATATTTTTACATGTAATTTAAAAAATAAAATATTTGAAAAAAATTTAAAAGATCATTGGTCAGGGGGATGGAAATCACTGAGCAAATTGGGGCAACATAATTAAGTCTGTAAAAGTCAGCTGGAACCATATTGTAAAGGACTTTAAAAGGACAAAAAGAGGAGTTTATACTTGATCCTAGAGGTAAAAGGGATTTGTTAGAATTCATTGAGTGGAGTGATGATATGGACAGAACTGTATTTTATGGGGTAAATCCTTTTTCTCAAATGAGACAGGAAGACTAAATAGGAAACTGTTGCAATAGTACATGCCAGAGATGGTAGGAGTCTGAAATAGGGGGATAGCTATTTGAGTAGAAAGAAGAGGCTTGAATATAAGACATGTTGGTAGAATCACCAACATTTTGCAACTGGTTGATTATGTTGATAAGAGAGAGTAGGGAATAAAAGATGTTGAAATTTTATACCAGAGTAACTGGAAAGAAGATAGTTTCCTAGAAAGGGAGTGGGAAATTTGGGGAAAGGTTGGGTTTGGGAGGAAAGTTTTGGAAAATAATCCATATGCAAAAAGTAACTGCATGTTTGATGACTATGTTTGATGACAAAAGAAATTAGTAGATAGGGAAAGATTGAAGATTATATGAAGACATAACTATAGGAACAAATTTTCAGAGACAATGGAATGGGATATTAGATAGATGATAGATAGATAAATAATTTATTAAATACTTACTAAGAGCCAGTCAATGTACTAAGCACTGAGAATGCAAAATCAAATACAAGCAAAAATAACCCCCTTCTTCAAGAAGTTTGAATTCTAATGGAAGCAGATAAAATGTAACAATGTGATGAAATTTAGAGATGAGGGAACAGAGAAGATACATAGCAGAGACTTTGCCATGTCTTTCCGTGAGTACCTTCTCTCCATGCCTATCTCTACTTTTCAGCATCATATTATAGGTTATCTTCTGGAGAATCAGAAGTGCAATCAGGGTTGTCCCTGGCAAAGTGATATCAATTTATTACCAGAGAGTATAAGGAAGGAGAAAATAATAGGAATTTATATGAAGGAGTTCTGAGATATACCAAAGAGAATCTTATGATGAATGAAGAATAAGCCAAGGTCCTCAGATAAGAGAGAATCACTCAAGGAAAAAGAGAAACTCAAGTATTTAAGGGGTTGGAAATTTTCAACAACCAAACAAAAAACCCCACAAAAAATGGAGTTTTCAAAAGTTCAAATACATATTTCTGATCTAGAAAAAAAATTCTGAGATGGCTATGAGAATACATACCTTTCTAAGGCCCTTGAATTCTTGGAAGTCCTTCTTTACAATATCTGTCATTTTGCTTTGAAAAATCAGATAAAAACTATATATATATTCCTACTCACTGTTAGAATTCTAGTCATTCCAAATTATTTCATTTGTAGTTATTCATGATGATGTATTGTTTGGTGGAGACCATCAAAGCACTTAAAGAGGCAGAATGGTGTAGGGAAAAGATGATTTGACCTGGAGTTAGGTGACACTTGGGTATGAATTCTCTCTCTATGTGACTTTGGGCAAGACATTTAACCTTTTTTAGCCCCAGTTTCCTTAACTGTAAAACAAAGGTAATAATTTCTGTCATGTATATCTCACAGGGATCATATGAAGATCAAATGGGATAAAGTTTACAGTGTGCCACAAGTATTAAAATATAAAATTTTATTGCTGCTGAAATGAGCAAAGAACAGAAACTGGTCTCTTGGGCTGTGGAATCACAGTGGCTATTAGAAGTCATGGCTTATGGTATTTGGTTGATTACTAAGCATATGATGAGAGTTCACCTGTTTGTTTTACCTAAACCCTGGGAAACTCAGCAAGAGATTGCCTAGCTGGCCAATGATCTGTGCAAATGATTTCTCAGTTTTGTTCATTTCATTTTTTTCTAGTCCAGTGTAGAAGATACCATGATTTTTCTTCATACATGATTTTCCTTTAAAAAAATAACCATCAAATAAAATTTAAAAAACTAACAGATTAAAAAGTAATCTTTTGAATTGTCTGTTGAAAATACTTAATTCAATTTTCCCTCATTAGCTTAAATATCCCAAATGAGGCTATAGTATACTTTTAAAAGTCTAAACTTGTGATTTCATTGTGAAAAAAAAAGTCCTAATGCAGAATCTTTCTCTGCCAATTCATTTTGGGAATTGTTCTATAATTTATCATCTGTGAGAGTTATCTGGGACAGTAAGAGGCTAAATGACTTGACCTGGGTTATATAAACAGTAAGTATCAGAGGCAACAATATTTAAACCCAGGTCTTTTTGACTCAACAGCTCTTTATTCATCAAAACACATTGCCTTTTAGGGGTCCATCCTACTTCTGAAAAACACTCATTTTACTTTTCTTTCTGATTTCTTCATTACTCTTCTTCCAGTTCATATCATCTTTAGTCAGGCAGAGAGGCAGCAATGTCCTTAAATTGTGGCAGCTTAGGCCAAAAGAACTATGAGATGCAATTGAAAAAGAAAAAGGGTTAGGTCTGGCTGAGTGCTTGGGGGAAGATCATGCTAGACATGTAGGCAAATTCATGCATGAAAATATTGAATTAGTGATGTTAGATTCTGTTGCAGACTGTTTTCACTTGGATTGCTTTTTAATTTAATTATCTTGTCATGCTGCATTTCTGAGAGATGGTAATTTTCTGGTATTAATTGACTTCTAGAAATTTTAAATATATAAATATTAAAATAATCAAACACATATTTCTGTCTGGCTCAATGGAGTTCTCTTTTCACACCATTTCACCTTACTCAGTTAAGGTTATTGTTTCTAAGAGGTTTCATGCTCTATTGGAATGGCTATAATCCTAGGAGGAAAGAGTTTGGAATTATAGTACAGGATTTGTCACTAACTAGCTATGTGATCATGAGAAAGATACCTTACATCTAGAAGTCCCCTTCTCCACTTGTAATTCCATGGGGTGGACAGTTTGAATAGTCACATTCTAGTGATGTTTTTCCAACTTAGTAACCTAGAGGTACTAAGACCACATGTGTATCAAGAAAGAAGGTGGTTTTGGGCAGAATAGATGCCATATCATAATGCACATAGTAGGTGCTTAATAAAGGTTTGTTGATTGGCTCATAATAATAGTATTGTACCCTTAAAAATGAACCAGAACTTTGTGTAATTGTAATGACCAAGCATATACCCAGATAAGAGATGAAGAAATTTATTTCCCTCCCTTTACTTGAGAAAGCCAAGGTATATGGGTATATAATGTTGCATACATTGGCAAATGTGGTGATGTTATGGTTGGTTTTACCTACTTTTCACTGATCAATGGGTAGGTGATGTGTGATGCGAAAGGAGGTATATACAAAAATTACTATGACTTAGGAAAAAAATCAATTGAAAAATAAAAATATGCCCCTGTCCCCCAATACACACTGGTCCATTTCTCAGAAAATACCTAAGAAATAGGTGTAATTTAATTCATTAAAAAAATAGCCTGTGATAAGATTTCTAGCCTCCTCCTGTAAAGAGATATTCCATCAGCAAAGGCAGCAGGGACTTAAAGTCAGAGAGGCAAGAATTCAAGTCCTACTTCAAACACTTACTTGTTGTAAGACTCTGAACAAGACATTTAGCTTCTCTTTTTTATCATCTGCAAATGAGGGGTTTGGTCTCACTGGCCCCTAAGACTTCTTCTTTCTCTAAATGCATAATCTTATAAATACATGACAATAAAATTAAGCAAGAACATTATATCTGCTCAGGAACACTATATGTACCTATGAGTACCAGTACTATCCCATTAGAGAAGTGCTAAAGGCTCTATTTTTCTATAAATGTAACTACATTTGTTCACATTATCTTGCTTTTTATTTCTTTTTATGTTTTTAATTACATGTAAAAACAATTTTAATATTAATTTTTCAAAATATTGAGTTATAAATCCTCTCCCTTCTCCTTTCCCATGCCCACTCCTGGAGAAGGCAGATAATTTGATATAGATTGCACATATGCTGTCATACAAAGCATATTTCCAAATTAGCCACATTGCAAAAGAAAACACAGACCAAAAAAAGTTCAAGAAAAATAAAAAATATTGTTAAAAGCATAGTTCAATCTGCATTCAGACTCCATCAGTTCTTTTTCTAGGGATAGATAGCATTTTTCATCATAGGTCCTTTGTAATTGTCTTGGATCATTATATTGCTGAGAATAGCTAAGTCATTCACAACTGATCATTATGCAATATTCCTGTTACTGTGTCCTATATTCTCTTGGTTCTGGTTACTTCATTTTGCATCAGTTCATATAAGTCTTCAATCCTTCCCAATTAAAGATGAGAAAGCTATTTGGAGAAGGAGCCATATCAGCCATACATCTTTATAATCTCTGTCATTGGTCATTTGTCATTGGCCATCTGGACTCTGAAAACTTCTCCACTCTACCACACCTCCATTGAGTCTCTGGATGACCAACCAGGATAATCAGTCTTGGGAATTAGAACAGCAGTGAATTATGTAATTGAGTTGAGGGATCAATTTCTGTTTTAATTTTGTTAGAATCTCTGATTTAATCCTGGTGTGACTGTCTTGTGACAGGGTCAATTGTCTAGAATATTACAATAGTCTCCTAATTGTTTTTAGACTTCTCTTTAGACTTTCCTATTCATTGTCTTCAGAACTGCCAAAATAATCTTCCTAAAACAAATATCTGATCTGTTCACCTGGTACTCAAAAAAATGTCATTAACTTTCCATTGCCACAAGGATAAAATAGAAGGCCCACGACATTCTAGCTTTCAACCTCCTTTTAAGCCTAATTTTTTTTACTACTTGCCCTTATGCTCTCCTTAGATTCCTCCATAATAATCTGTAGGGCTACTTCTTACCTCAGGCTTTTCCTGATCACCCCAAATATTATCTCTTTCTTTCTTCCTCTCCTCCTCCCTTTTTCTCTCCCCCTCTTTCCCCCCACTCTCTTTTGCCTTCTGTATTAAGAGGCAGTATGGCATAGCAAATGGTTAAGTGGTTCAAGTTTCACCTCTTTAATGTATACTGCCTGGATGACATTGGGCAAGTCACTCTATGGACTCTGAGAAACTTTCTTAAACTCTAGGGCACAGTATAGGTACAGGTCTGTGTTACGTGATCTGTTTTCTCACCAGGTTTTACTCATTAATCATTACTCATCAGTCTGAACCCCTGCAACAAAAGAACTTGGACATGTATTCTGTGCTTCCCTGTGTACATGGTTTATTCCCTTTTTGGAATGTAAGTTCCTGGAAGGCAAGATTTATTTTGGTTTTGTCTTTATTTCTCCAGTTTCCAAAATAGTGTTTGGCACATAAAAGGCACTATTCTAATTATTCATCTAATTTATTTGAATTAAAAAACAAAGGAAAATCATTTATTGGAAATAATGTAGTGAGGCTACTGAGAACAATGGCTTGTGGCCAATAGTTCTTGGTACAATCAGGCATTTGTGGACATGAGACCTTGAGAAATTGTCTACACCTGCCTCTCAATCAGTCAGTAAACACTGTGATTAATGTGATGGATACAAAGGCAAAATGAAAATACTTCTTGTCTTTAAAGAGAAGGAAAATAACTCTACAAGATCTGAGCAGAACTGAATATGCAAGCCATGCTTAAAAATGCATGTCTTCTGTACTCCTAGGAATTTTCTCATAGCAGTTCTATGAGGAACCGAGTGCAAATTATACCCATTTTGTTATACGATACCCATTTTTCAAATGCTAGCACTGAACCTTGAAGATATACTCGTATCTCAGTGGCACTTGTATAAGTATAAGTAAGTACTAGTATACAGGATGCAAATTCTTGTCTCCCTGCCCCAATTTCAGTTTTCTTTCTACAACAACAATGCTGACTCTCCAGTCTTTCACAGAATATATGAAGATTTGCAAAACACTTTGAACTGGCTTTCTTTTCACACATTTATACTCACTGGGGCTTGTCTGTCTCCATAACAGAAAACCTGAGAGGATAGTGGTCACTGACTCCTTCTAGGGAACAAATGCTTGTTTGTTCAGTACAGTTACATCTGGGATTGGCTTTGTTCTCTGGGAACTGTCACTCAGATTCCTACCTCCTGCTGCTCCTTTTAGTCAAGGCAGAAATATTTCCAGTTTGTACTAATGAACCAACCTAATCTAGAACCAGCAAGAATTTATTCAGCACCTGCTTTGTGCCAGACCCTATGTTAGGCATGGAGGTTACAGACACAAGACAAAATATAGTCTTTGCCCTCAGAGAATTTACATACCAAGAAGGAGAAAGCAATGTTTACACCCATAAACAAGTCAAGGGTGGGGAACCTGCAGCTTCAAGGTCATGTGGCCTCCTGGCTGTAGGTTTCCCATCCCTGTTTACACTATTTTTTGAGGAGGAAGGACAGAGAACTAATAAATAAGGAACTCACAAAGTTCCCTATAGGAAATGACAGATTATCTCTGTTTAGAAGGAAGTTAAGAGTTGTCTCTGTTTTTTGTTTTGTTTTTTTTTAAGTCAAGAAGGGCATGCATTCCAACAATGGAAAACAGACCATGCAAAATAAGAAAATGGAGAGCCAAGTTTGAGGAACGATAAGAAGGTCACTCTAGCTGGAACTTCTTGTGTGGAGAGAAACAATCTGTAATTAGCCTAGAAAGGTTGTCTCGGGTAGGCTCTCAATAGTTTTAAACGCCAAAGGGAGAACCTTCTATTTTATACTAAAGACAATTCTCAACATTCTGGAACCAGAGAGTGGCATGGTCAGATTTGTGTCTCAAGAGGATTACTTTAAGCAAATAAAGGATTCTGGAAAAAGGAAATCAAGTTACTATTTCTCAGTTACATTTATTTCATGGAAATGATTAATAGTATTATCTTTGAATAAGAAATATACACCCACATACAAATAAACACACATGTCTTTTGTCCTCTCTAGGACCTAAAGATTATTTCCAGCTTGTCCTTAGATAACAAGTCCAGAAGCAAAGAGTGATGATGGTGATAAAGAAGTAAATTTAGGCTTTGTTAGGGAAAGCTTCTTTTAAAAAGTGAGAGAAGGTTCCCCTAGGGGTAGTTAATTCCCCCACTTATCTGAGATCTTCAAGCAAAGGCCAGATGATCACTTTGGGGGGGTGTTGTAAAGAGGAATCTTGTTATTTATGGTTGAACTAGGTGGCCTCAGGGGTCATCCCAACTCTAGAAGGCTTCTGGGAAGATGAATAGCAGAAAGAGCATTTTTTTTAAGTTTGTCTCCTAATCATGCCTTGCCTTCTTAGAATCATGGATTACTCAAGAACTTGTAAAAGCATCTATTCTTTTTATCTATGCCACCCAGTTTGGTAAACAAGGTACTTGGCTAACTTCCATTAACAATCAAAATTTTGAACTTGATAAAATACACCCATCAGATTTTAAAATAATCCTTGTTTTCATGTGTGGGTGAGAGAGAAGTGGGGGAAGGTGACTTCTCCCCAGGCATCCCTCATGAGAAGCTACTCATCTTACAGTCTCAGTCTTTTCTTGTAAACATGACATTCATGAACCTGTGAAATAGCTGAGAAATTTCCCAGATGGAAAACTAGCATTCTCACCTAATTGGGCCTGTTGCAAAGTCACCTTCTGCTGGCAACCTTCCATCCATCAGACATTTCACACAAGGATTCCTCTTCAACTGATTATATTTGAAGGTATCCAAATGAGAGATGTTGTCTGAAAGGAGTCCCATGGGTCTATACCCTTCACTAACATAACAAATCTTTAAGGAAAACCTTTCAACCAGTGAAAATATTTTAAAAGTCTAGCCTATTTTGGTAAAATTACATTATCAAAGAGTATGGAAGTTGAAGGATAATTTTTTTCATTTTTTTTTTGGTTTTTATTTATTTGTTTACTTTTAGTTCACAAGATTCATTACCATAATTCCTTGAATTTCAAATTTTCTCTCCCTCCCTCCTTCCCCCCATGGTGGCAAACAATCAAGTATATCCGTAAATACTTTCACATTAGGCATTAGTCAGGTTATAAAGAAGGATTGTATCAGATGGAATGAACAATGTGAAGGAGGAAACAAAACCAAATAAGGAAAATAAAAAGAGCAGGTAGTTTGCTTCAATCTGGGTTCAGACTCAGTTCTTTCTCTGGATATAGACATCTCTCTCCATCATGAGTCTCTTGGGATTGACTTATGACACTGGATTGCTGAGAAGAGTCCAGTTTATCAAAGTTGGTCATCACACATACGTTGTATCAGTAATTGTGTAATAATTCCTTGTGGCTCTACTCTTCTCACTCAGCATTAGTTCATATAAAGCTCGCCAGGTAAATATGAAGTCCATCTGTACCTAGTTTCTCATAGCACAATAGTATTCCATTACATGTGTATACCACACCTTGTTTATCCATTCCCCAATTGATGGGTGCCACTTTAATTTCCAATTCCAATTCCAATTTCTTCTTCCTTTTTTTTATCATATTGACTATCAATTTTATTGTTTTTTTTATAAAACCAGCTCTTAGTTTTATTTATTAATTCAATAGTTTTCTTAATCTCAATTTTATTAATCTCTCCTTTGGTTTTCAGTATTTCTTATTTAGTTTTTAATTGGGGATTTTCAATTTGTTGGATTTTTTCTAGCTGTTTCAATTGCATGCCCAATTCATTGACCTCCCTTTTCTCTAATTTATTCATGTATTCACTCAGGGATATAAAACTTCCCCTAAGGACTTCCTTTGATGCATCCCACAAATTTTGGTATTTTGTCTCATTGTTGTCATTCTCTTGAATAAAGTTACTGATTGTTTCTATGATTTCTTGTTTGACCCACTCATCCTTTAGGATTAAATTGTTTAGTTTCCAATTAGTTTTTAGTCTATCTTTTCATGGCCCTTTAGTGCATATAATTTTTTTTGCATCATGATCTGAGAATGATGCATTTATTATTTCTGCCTTTCTGCACTGAATTGTGAGGTTTTTGTGTCCTAGTACATGGTCTATTTTTGTGTAGGTGCCATGTAACACTGAGGAGAAGGTATATTCCTTTTTATCCCCATTCAGTTTTCTCCAGAGATCTATCATACCTACCCTCTCTAAAATTCTATTCACCTCCTTAACTTCTTTCCTGTTTATTTCGAGGTTGGATTTATCAAGTTCAGAGAGGGGGAGATTGGTAGAAACGGCACTTCCAAAGTACTCTGCCGCACACAACTTCCAAACAATGTAAAAGGTGGACTCTGCACAACTTCTGGAGCTCCAGCACCCACAGAATGACAGAGAGAAGCTAACCTCCCGCTGAAGACAGAGAGGGGGAGATTAAGGTCTGCCACTAGTATAGTTTTGCTATCCATTTCTTCCTCTAATTCCCTTACCTTCTCCTTTAGGAGTTTGGCTGCTATACCACTTGGTGTATATATGTTAAGTAATGATATTGCTTCATTCTCAATGGTACATTTTAGCAGGATATAGTTTCATTCCTTATCTCTTTTAATTAGATCAACTTTTGCTTTTACTTTATCTGAGATAAGGATTGGTACCCCTGCTTTTTGTACTGTAGCTGAGGCATGATATATTTTACTCCAGACTTTTACCTTTACTCTGTATGTATCTCTCTGTTTCAAATGTGTTTCTTGTAAATAGCATATTGTAGGATTTTTGTTTTTAATCCATTCTGCTATCCACCTCTGTTTTATGGGAGAGTTCATTCCATTCACATTTACAGTCATATTTATCTGTTTCTTTCCTTCCATCCTATTCCCTCCCCCGTTAATGCTTATATTTTTCTCCCCTTCTCCCTTCCCCTCCTTAATAGTTTTCCATTTGATCACTGCCTCCCTCAGTATTCCCTTATTAGCCCCCCTCCCTTTTCCTTCCCTTCCCCTTTACTTCTTCCCTCCTTTCTCACCCCCCCTTTTGTAGCTCTTTCCTCCTCCTACTGCCTGTAGGATATTTTTATACTTAATGAAATATGTTATTTCTTCTTCGAACCAAGAGTGACAGGATCAAATCTCATGAGAAGCTCCTTTCCCTTCCTTCTTTCCCTCTATTATGATACGTTTTGCTTCTCTTCTCCATAGAATGCTATGCTTAACTGGTTGTGTTATTCCCGCCTTGAACCAGAACCAATGATGGAAAAGCTCATATGATACTCATCTCCCTCCCTTCTTTTCCTTTGCTATATTGTTTTTATGCCTCTTTGTGTGGCATAATTTACCCTTTTCCACTCCATTCATTCCTCTTCTTCCATTGAGGTCCCTTTGTAGTCCTTAATAAGATTTTTTAAATTGTCATTTTGTGTAATTTATACTTATACCTTGTACTTGTCTATAAACAGTTTGATCATATTAAATAACAGGGTGTGTGTGTGTGTGTGTGTGTGTGTGTGTGTGTGTATGTGTGTGTTTTTTCCTTGTTTACCTTTCAATGTCACCCTTGTGTCTTATAATTGGAGGTTGAATTTTCCATTGAGCTCTGGCTTTTTCATCAGGAAGGTCTAGAAATCTGTTATATCATTGAATGACCATCTCTGCCTGGAAGAATATGTTCAGTCTCACTGGGTAGGTGATCCTTGGTTGTAACCTGAGCCCTTTTGCCTTGCGAAAAATTCATTGTCTCTCATCTTTCAGTGTAGAGGCTGCCAAATCCTGTGAGATCCTCACTGTTGTTCCTCGATATTTGAGTTCTTTCTTTCTGGCCACTTGAAGTATTTTCTCCTTTACCTGGTAGTTCTGGAGTTTGACCACAACATTTTGAGGATTTTTCAGTTTGGTATCTCTTTCAGGAGGTGTCCGGTGGATTCTCTCGATTTCTATTTTACCCTCAGGTTCTAGTATCTCAGGGCAGTTATCCTTGATGAGCTTTTGGAGGATATTGTCCAGGCTCATTTTTTCATCATGATTTTCTTGTAGGCCTATGATTCTCAGATTACCTCTCATGGATCTGTTTTCCAGGTCAGTTATTTTTCCATTGTGATATTTTACCTCTTTTTCTAATTTTTCATTCCTGTTGTTTTGTTTGACTAATTCTTGGTTCCTCATGGAGTTATTTTCTTCAATTTGGTTGATTCTAGTTTTTAGCTAATTATTTTCCTCAGTTAATTTTTGGAGCTCCTTTTCCATATCACCCACTTTTCTTTATAAGGAGCTATTTTCTTCATTATAGTGTTTTTCTAATCTTGCAGTTTTGATTTTAAAAGAATTATTCATTTTTTATTCTCTCTCTCTCATTTGGTTTTCAAAGTTCCTTTTGAGCTCATCGAGGAAAGCTTTCTGTGCTTGGGACCCATTCCCTGTTGATGCTTCTGCTGCGGATGTGGGTGGTTCCTCCCTCTGAGGATAGTAGGACTCCATAGTCTTTGCAGTCTGCTTTCTATCCATTTTGAGGCAGGGCCCTAGCCATGTCCCTTCCTCTGGGTTTCCAGGCCTTTACTGTTTAGGGTTTTGCCCTGGGACAATAATTACTATGTTTTTTGGAGGGGGAGTTGGAGCAGCAAGGGTTCACTTTGCCATCCTGGTCCTTGGAGGCCCTGAAAGGGGCTTTTTAAATTTCTGGGCTATATAGTGGTAGTCCCAGGAGTATTTGTTGTCCCGGACAAGTGCCCTCCATTTGATTCTTACCTTGCTCTTTCCAGTCCCAGCCGTTTGGTGATAGGCCTGGTAGTGGCCCTTGTGGCTGGTGGGAAGACTTGCCCCCCTTGTTGATCAGGCCTCTGTGCAATGTGCAGTCCTGGCCTGCCTCTGCCTGCTGTGCCGTTCCATCCTGCCTCTCTTATTGAGTCCACCCTTCGGCTTCCCGGCCTGACTCTCTCAGTGCCAAGGACAAATTAAAAAAATATATATTGTAGTCTATATTACACTAATGACTTTAATATATGTCCCTCTGTGGGAATGTGTGTGCATGCATGTGTGTGTGTGCATACACTCGTGTGTGTACGTGGGGTATGTCTGTACATTTTGGTTTAAAGTGTTCATTCTTGTGATAAGACATGAGTAACTTAATTTTAACTTAATATTTTAAACAG
This sequence comes from Gymnobelideus leadbeateri, assembly GCA_011680675.1. Classification (NCBI taxonomy): domain Eukaryota; kingdom Metazoa; phylum Chordata; class Mammalia; order Diprotodontia; family Petauridae; genus Gymnobelideus; species Gymnobelideus leadbeateri. The sequence continues at coordinate 162,956 of WOXC01004894.1, read as the reverse complement.
ATTTTGCCAGAAAATGTGGGTTTCTGTTTTCAAATTCAATCATTAGACTGAGAAGAGAGTGTATTAGGTATTAATTCTCAACTGACTGATTGAATATAAGTTCTCAGAGTACAGGAGGTCCTAAAAAGCATCCATCTTTTGAAGTCAAAGTTGCAATTGAAAGAAATGTTATAATGTGTAAAATAGACTTTAGATGAATTTATAATGCCATGAGGTGTTTTGTTTTGCTTTGTTTTGTTTTGCAAGATGGTTTCTAAGGTGAAATAATTTCAAGTCTTTATGCAAGTTTCTCTAGGATTTTCAGATGACACTCTAAAAATGCTTGGAGATGATTTTATTAGGCAGAAGCAACTGTAAATAAGCAGTGCCTCCTTTACATCAGACATCCTTATAAGCATTATACAGTAAAACCCAGAAATCAGAGGAATCTTGTTTTTATAAAGTGTTGGTTTCCATTTCTACTGTGATGAGTCCTTGGAGATCTGTAAAGACAAGGTACTCTTTCTATAATATTTTGATTGTCTTGTAGGGAAAGGGGAGATTTCTCTGCTTATGGCTTGTAACCTGTTTGTTAACAATGATAACAATGAAGGGCACTATAACTTAATACAATATGACATGACATAATATGTGTATATATTATAATTATATAAATTCCTCTTCATACTTTTCAAAAATGTCTATTTATATACTTGCATTATTCAATTCAATTCAACATATATTAAGCACCTGGAATTTGCAAGGTGTCATGCTAGGTATTGTTTAGATACAAATACCAAAAAAAATATTCCCTGCACTGGAGGAATTTACATTCCTCACTGCTATTCCCCAACTCCCAATTCAACAAATATCTATGAAGCTAGATGGTATAGTAGATAGCAGCAGATAGTCTTTGACCTTAAGTCAAGAAGGCCTGAATCCAAATCTAGCCTGAAAGGATAAGAACAGGAAGTTCTTAAAGGAATAAATTCAATTTGAAAATTCTCCAAATCACTAATAAAGATATGCAAATCAATACTCTGAGATTCTACTTTGTACTTATCAAATTGCAAAAGAAAAAAAATACAAGAATGAACATGAAAGTTATTAGAAAGACTGGGAAAATAGGCACAACCAATGTGTAGAGTCATGAATCTACATGTAAATTGGTCTTCTCAAAGAATCAACTTTTAGGAAAATAGTCTGTCTATTTTTTCTCATAAATACCCAATATTTAATATATATATATATATATATATATATATATATATATATATATATATATATGAATGAAACTAAACAGTTTTCAGCTTTAAAATGGAGAACTCCAGGCTACAGGGATATAATTTGCCCAAGGAGGAACAAAGCAGCCCAGGCTGGAGACAGAGGAGATCAAAGTTCTTGTGCTCATTAGTTCATTAGTAGTGGGATCAGACCTATGGGTAGCCCTTGCACTTTCATCCTAGACAAGATGGAGAGACACAGTAAAAAACCAAACAAACAAAAAACCAAAACCAAGAACACACACACACACACACACACACACACACACACACACAATTCAGATTAGCAATCCATCCATTAATTGTAATCTTAGGGAATTGCCTAAGGAACCAAAAGATCAAATGACTTACTAATATAAACATAGTATGTACTAGGGGCAGGATAAGAATCCATGTCCTCTTGATTCTAAGGCCAGCCCTTTCTATCCACCCACATACTATGTTATTTCTCATGTATGTATATATTAAAGCTGTTGTTCTTTAGTTCAGTCATATCTAACTCTTCATGGCCCCATATACCACAGCATAGCAGGTCCTTTCATCCTCCACTATCTTTTGAAGTCTGTCCAAGTTCTTGTTCATTGTGTCCATGGTACTATCCATTTATTTCATGCTCTTCCATTACCTTTTTCACTTTTGCCTTCAATCTTTCCCAACATTAAGGTCTTTTCAAATAAGAAGATGGTCTCATTATGTGACCAAAATATTTAAGCTTCAGCTTCATTATTTGACCTTCCAATGAATAATCTGAATTAATTTCTTTAAGTATTGATGGATTTGACTTCTGTGCTATCAAAACAACACTCAAAAGTCCTCTACAGTACCACCATTTGAAATCATTGATTCTGTAGCACTCAACTTTCTTTATAGTCCAAATCTCACAGTCATATATTGCTACTAGAAAAACCATGGCTTTGACTATATGGACCCTTGTCAGAAAGATGACATTTCTTTGAGTATGTTATCCAGATATGTATGTGTTTATATGTACATACAAAAGTACATATTTATATGATATTACAAATGTATTAGCTATATGATCATGTGTACACTTGCACACTTGTACACTCGATTCACTTGTAGCATAGTAGTAATTTTACTTCTAATCAGAGATTTATCTATGTAAAATTTTAGTCCAAAGGGCTAATTTGGGATGAGATAATTCTCCAACATCTATTCCTTGTATTTATTCTTCCTTATAAGTACCATAAGCCAGGTCTCCTATTTTACTTGATGGTATTTTCATGTAAGAAGGCAGGTGAAAACAAGAAATGGAAGGAAGGAAGAAGGGAGGGAAGAAGGAAAAGAGGAAAGAAGGAAGGAAGGAAGGAAGGAAGGAAGGAAGGAAGGAAGGAAGGAAGGAAGGAAGGAAGGAAGGAAGGAAGAAAAACAAAGAAGGAAGGAAGGGAGGGTGAGAAGGAAGGAAAGAAGGATAAAAGAAAAAAAATTATTTTTTTCAGCTGGCCCAGAATTAAAAGATGTGTTCATTATCCTCTGTGAATCACATCAAAGCTCATTTAATATTGAGCAAGGACATTCAAGGTGAGCTTCTTTAACCAGACTCCCTTGAAGACAGTATTCAGTTACTTCTCTATCCTATTGTTTGTAGAAAGTCTCTTGGATAGACGTGAGAGTAAGGGGAATTACCTAGCAATTGGTATTGAAAAGTTTGTCTAGGATGAAGGTTTTTTTTAAAATAGAGTTTCTCTTCAACAACTGCTTTTAATCTCATTCTCTATGAAGGCAGCTATTGATATTTTTCCTAGTCCCAAATCATTTCAGCAATGAGGGCAAAATCTCATTACTGTACCCATGGTAACTTTTAAGAACTTCTTTCTGAAGTCTTTTCCAAGAAACATCATTAAAGATTCAGTACACAACTAACACCTCTCATTGGTATCCAAGTGGATTGCACATCTGCAATTCTGAATAAACTGAAATATTACAGAACTTCAAAGAATCATCTTTGAAAGGCATAGGACCAATTGGCCAATCTACAAAATATCACTTTGATTTAGGGAAATAAAGAAAACAAGTAACTTCTTTCCTTTAAGTAATTCATCTTCAGATGATGCAAATACACTACAGATTTCATGCAGATATAAAGAGACATTAAAACTTCCATCAATAAATCATTCTTCCCTTTCAAAGGCAGTTTTTTGGTAATTGGCATCTCATATAGTCTGTGATGAGGTTCCTAACTACTTCTGGACCATGGTAAAGGAGCTATTGATGTTCATTCAGGGAACTGAAAATATAGAATTAAGAAAGTAAGGATGAAGAAAGGGGTAAAAAGACCCAGGGATATGTGAATGAGAAATGGCAACCTTCTCAGCAAGAAAAATTCAGAAAATGCCCTTGTCATTGGAGAATCAGTACAATATATGCTGATGAAAACAGCTTTTAGTTTAACAGAAATGACAAAGAGGAATTTTGCTTACCACATCACATGAAACCTTTGGGGGCTTTTGCATGAATCCCCCTCCCTTAAATTGTCTACATTTGAGTAATGGTATATCCAAACCAATGTCCTATACACAAAGCTAGCAGAAAACACATTCTGGGTCTCAGAATTGAAATAAAATCTGAGAGAACAATAGGCTTATGGTAAGCAGCAAAATAAGTGAAGAAAATAACATGAAAGAATGGGTGAGAGCATGTGTTCACAACATTTATCCATATTCTGGGTACAATGCTTAATGCTGGTGACACAATTACAAAAATCAAAACAGTTCCTGTCTTCAACATGCCTATACTCTACTGGGGAAGTCAACATGTATGGAGGTGATATGTACAGAGAGGAGTGTTATATTGTTGTTAGTGTTTTCCCTGGGAAGTCATGGTGATGGTGAATTGAGTCATAGAGCAATTGATGTGGTGGTGTTGAATTTGAGTACTCTTCTCAGAGTAAGAGGTAGAAAGAGGTGAGGGTAAGGGTGGGGAGGAATGAAGATGGCCAGAGAGCAGAGTTTTGTTTCTGGGTCAGAATATGCATGGAGAACTGTCACCAGTGTTCCTCTCAACCAATACACATATACATAAATGTACTCATGTTTAGAGAGAAGGTGTTGTTTACATTTTATGTACATCACCAAAATTTCAATTCCAATGGTTACATCTAAGAGTTATGAGCTACAAAGCAGCAAATAACCCTCTATGGACTCTGTAACCTTACGCTGGGTGTATTTTTGTCAAAGTTGTACTTACCAACACTTCAATCAGCAAAGTAAAATTAAGAGAGTGTAGGACTGTATCTTACTCAGGTTAGTTGCTCAGCAGAAAGAAGACTTTTCCAGTTTAAATACATATATATATGTATAAAAGGTCAAGGATGTTAGTTTTCCTGAGGCTTGTTGAAGCTCCAGGGTAATCTGTATGGTCCTAGCAATACCTGATAGGGTCATGATGGGAATCATTCCCAACCTAAGCATCATGTAAACCTAGGGCAATTATAGCTGAGTGGTCATTGCTAGGAAATTTTGTTGTTTTTTCATTTTGTTTTCTGTGCTTTATGTGGCTGTGGGCTTAACTAACCAAAGAGCTAAAAATGTAAGGACTGACCCTGGGTATCTTTTGCTTGGGCAAGCTCAAAAAGGAGTCATAGTGGTTCATTTGAGAAGAAACCTTAGCAATTGAAGACAAAACAATTGCTCAGCAGAGATGAAATAAGTGGGAGTTTGGTGAGTGCAGCAGTAGTTATGGAGGTGGGAGCAGCACAACAGTGAGGAATAGCTTGTTGATGGGACATAGGGGCACCAGAGATGTGCAATGTGGAGAACAATATAATAATCATGATCTGCCCAGCAAATATAGCAAATCTCATTTTAGTTTGAGAATCTGTGGGACCATAAACCCATTTGTTTAAGGGAGGAATTTTCCTTTAAAAAACTTAATTATTGTGTCCTAATGAAAAGATTTAGTTTTTAATTTATGATTTCCAGACTGCTGGTGGAAAAAAAGGTCATAATGGAACTCAAAACTATAATTTGGTAACAATAATTAAATAAAACACTCCACATTGAATCTGGGAATCATGAAAAGTCCCAAGGTTACATAGGACCTTTTATGGTAACCAAAAACTGGAAATTTAGGGGATGCCCATCAATTGAGGAATGGCTAAACAAGTTGTGGAATATAAATGTAATGGAATACTATTGTGCTTTAAGAAATGATGAATAGGCAGACTTCAGAGAAACCTGGAAGACATATGAACTGAAGCTGAGTGAGGGGAACAGAACCAGAAGAACATTATACATAGTAACAATCACAGTGTGCAGGACTGATTTTGATAGACTTGGCACTTCTTGGCACATACAAGGACATAAAGCAATTCCAAAGGTAACATGATGGAAAAAGTAACATCCAGTGAAAGAACCATCGAGTCAGAATGCAGAGCAAAGCAGACTATTTTCTTTTTTTTTGTTTGTTTATTTTAATTTTTTTCTTTCTTATGGTTTTTCCCACTTGTTATAATTCTTCTATGTAACAATGACCTGTGTGAAAATGTGTTTAGTAGAAATGTATGTGGAGCACCCATATCAGCTTGCACACTGTCTTGGGGAGGGAGTGAGATAAAATTTAAAACTAAATGAATGTTGAAAACTAAAAATAAATAATTTAATTTAAAAAATTCTATGCATCTCTTTATATTCTTTATTTTTATTTTATGATCATATTTATCTAGGTTTAATAGGGGTAAGTCCAGACCCCCATAGTATATTTTTACTATTTATTTCTTCCTGTAGCTTCCTTTTTTTCTTCAAGAATTCAAATGCTATACCTTTTGATGCATACACATACACACATATTTATATATGTGTGTATAAATATTGATATTAATTCACTTTCTATGGTACCTTTTAGCATAAGGTAGTTTCCCTGAATATATCTTTTAATTAGGTCTAGTTTTGCTCCTGTTTAGTCTGAAATCATGATTGGTATCCATGCCTCTTTTTTTTTTAACTTTGGCTGAAGCAAAGTAGATTCTGTGCTGGTTCCTTATTTTAACTCTTTATTTATCTTTCTCTTTTCAGATGTGTCTCTTATAATCAATATATTGTTAGACTCTTATTTCTAATCCAATCTGCTATCTGTTTTATGGGTAGGTTTATCCCATTCATATTTGCAGTCATGATTGCTAACTGTTTATTTCCTTTCATCTTTTCTTCTATTTATCTTTTTACACACACACACACACACACACACACACACACACACACACACACAGAGTTCAGAGTGAGATTCAAGTGTTCATCATCCCCCCTCCATTTTTCCTCCCTTTATAAAAACTCTTCCTTATATACCTTCTCATGTTAGATAATTTTTTGCCATTGCTCCTCTCCCTTTCCCCTTCTCCAGTGTAGCCCTATTTCTCATTATTCTATTCTTTTGAGATCATCCCAACATCCATGACACTGTCTAAGTAGACTCCTTTTAACTGCCCTTATAAAGATAAAGTTCTTAGGGATTCCATGTATCATCTTCCCATATACAAATGTAGATTTTTAACTTTGTTAAAATTTCTAATTTCCTTCTAATTTTTCCCTCATGTTTACCTTTTTATGCTTCCCTTGAGTCTTGTGTTTGGATGTCAAATTTTGCATTCATCTTTTATTTTTTCTACAGAAATTATTTAAAACCCTCTATTTCATTAAATATGCATCCCCCAGAGGATTATATTCAGTTTTGATATGTATGTTATTCTTTTGTTCTAAGTCAGCTCCTTTGACCTCTACAATATATTTTAAGCCCTATGCTCCTTATTTGTGCTAGCTGCCAAATCTTGTATGACTCTGTTTTTATCTCATTTCAATTGGAATAATTTTTTTTCTAGCTGCTTCCTTTCTTTTCTCCTTTATCCTGGGAATTCTTGACCTTGGCTATAATGTTCTTAGGAATTTTCATTTTCTTATTTTTTCAGGAGGTGATTGGTGGATTCTTTCAATTTTTATTTTTCTTTCTGTTTCTAAGGTATTTGCGGAGTTTTATTCTATAATTTCTTGAAATATGATATCTAACCTCTTTAAAAAAAAAAGATCATCACTTTTAAGTAGCCCAAAAATGCTCAAATTATCTCTCCTTGGTCTATTCTCTAGATCAATTTCTTTCTATACTTCAAATTTTCTTCTTTTGGGGGGAGCTTTATTTTATTGTTTATTGATATCTCATGGACTCATTACCTTCCACTTGACCAGTTCTATGTTTTAAAGAATTATTTTCTTTTATAAGATTTTAATCTTTTTTTTAACCATTTGTCTAATTCTAATTTTTAAGGAGTTATTTTCTTTAGTATTTTTGTGCCTCTTTTACCAAACTGTTAATTTAATTCAACAGTTGAATTTGTAGTTAAACAAAACCTATCAGAGTGACTCGAATAAAGCATTTTGAGCACATCTTGTTAAATAAATGTTTGTTGAATGTATAAATTCATGGGCAAATTAGGAAATGAGAAAAGCAGATGATAAAAATGTTTATTTCAGAAATATACTCATGAAATAGCATGCTGAGTGTTCTGTGATTAATTCACATTCAGCTCCATCTCCTGCACCTTCCAAATGTTAAATTGCTGAATTGAGTTAAACTGTCCCCAACTGAGTGGTCACCTCTCTTTTCTCTAAAGCATGTTGTCTGTATATTTCTTTTGTCCTCTCAAACACATGACCTTGTATTATATGTATTTGTACCCTCCACTACTACAGTATGATGCAAGCTTGAGGACCAGAGCTTTACAAAAAAATATATCTGCAGCCCATAAAACAGCACTTTGTCCCTGGTAAGGTGCTTAATAAATGTTGATTTTTTTTAAAAAATGAATTGGTGTATCTAATTCTTGGCCTCTGGCTAGGAGAGAAAGTGATTCCCTCAGATGTGGCTTGTCAATGGAGACATCTGAGATTCCTAAAAGTTCAAAATGCTTAACACTGAATCAACAAAAAAGTCAATTATCTGAAACACCCCCTTCCATGAACTTTTCTCCTTCATCATATTTAGCAAATGTATGAAAGATTTGACATTGCCTTGTACTTGGCTTTTACATATGAGCAGCAGCAATTAGCTTAACATCTACAATAATCAACCCATGAGAAAACAACTTCCTTCCTGTGGGGGTGTTTCACGCTTTCTTCCTTTTGTATATTTATAGCTGTCAGTGGTTTCCTTCTACCATCACCAATACTACAAAATAAGATGAGGATTTAGGAATTAGAGTAGCTTATTCAGGGAAAGCATGTACAGTAGTAAGATAATTGTCAGGATGAGAGGTTGTGCCTCAGCAATTTCAAAGCACTCTAATATAGTTGTTTGATGTGATTTGATGAAAGCAGGAGAGTAAAACAGGAAGGAAATAAGAGCCTGGTCTAGGCTGATTATATGAACATGTAACTTGATCGACTATCATGCACACAAAGGATCTGGTTGATTGCATTGGCAATGGCTAATGGGAGTTTTGTTCTTAATGAGCTGCTTTCTTTCCTCCTTGAATACTGTAGAGTGATAGAAATCTTCCCTCCCTCTCTCTGAATTATTATCCACATGATTTTTAACTTCCTTTAGCCTCCTCCCTTGTGTAACCAGCCTATGGGGATGTCACTGCCTGACCCATTGTGTCAATCACTGCAGTATTTGGTCTGGCTTCCTTCATTGTGTCTTACCTATATGGTGTGATCCCCTGTACAACTTCAGGACACTCCCAAAAGCAACTAGTTGTAACCTGGAGTCCATAGATACCAAAGGTCTGAGGACTGATTTCAAGGGGTCTGTGAACTTGGCTGGGAATCAATGCATATTCATTCATTCATTTGTTTTCACTCACCTTTGGTTTCCTTTGTAATCGAAAGGGTTCATAGACTTCACAAGACTGCGAAAGAAATCTCTAACTCAGGAAGGTTAAGAACCACAGCACTAATGCAATCATAAAAGAGATTTAGTGAACTGGGCTCTGATTGCACTGTGGTATTGGGGAAGATTATCCCATTTGGAAACACATCATCTCTAGTCAGAGTCAGAGGGACTACAGAGACCATCTATTCCAGTGCTTTGTTTCACAGGAGAGAAAACTGAAATACAAAGGTGAAGTGAGATCTCTAGATATTTCCAATCTTCATTCTGCCAAATATTTACATTGAATAGGTCCCATAGCTATAGGTGGTGTCCCATTCATGTAGAAACCATGCATGTAGCCCTGCTTGTTCATGTAACATTGTTCCTGCTTACCATACTGACTTCATGATTTAAAATAGATAGATCTCTATCACTCCCTAGAACGACACTTTTGCTTGTGAACTTGGCTGATAGAGAGGAATTCAATTTGAATTCAGAGGTCCTGGGTTCACATTCCAGATCTGCTACTTCCTCAACATGTGATTGTGGGCAAATCACTTAACTTCTCTAGGATTGGGTTTCCTCATTTGCAGAAATCGGAGACAGGACTAACTGACTCCTCTAAGGTCCTTTCTACTTATTGGTATGTTCTGTCTGACCAAGAAGCTGCATAGCAAAAGGGATAAACCACTGGATCTGGGGTCAGGAAGACTTGATTTCAAATCCAGCTTCAAACACCATCATTGTGACCCTGGGCAAGTCATTTAACCTCTGTTTGCCTCAGTTTCCTCAACTGTAAAATGGGGACAAGGATAGTACCAACCTCACAGAGTAGTAGCTAGGATCAAATGAGGTATATGTAAAGTGATTAGCAATGCCTCACACATAATATGTGCTTAATAAATACTCATTTCCTTTTTTTCTTCTATCATTCCCCCATCCACCTTCTTCATGAAGAGGCTGAATCACCACCTTCTGTTGTTTTCTACTCCCTATACACCTCCACTCTCGTGGAGGTCCCTTCCACCACTAGATTTATGATTCTATAACTAGTCTGTTCTATTATTTCTCTCCCTATCTTCCGAAGAGCTAGAGGAGATTATACTTAACATGTCAATTGTTGATTTAAAGAGACAGGTGGTGAGTTACTGGTGATGAGATGTTTTTCAGGAGAGTTTGGTTTTCCACAATGTAAAATCACAGACTTCCCTACTCCCACCTCCACTCCAGTGAGGGCCTTTCTTTTTCTTTTCATCTATGACTTATTTCCCCAGATGTTTTCTGAATCACTTGACTGGCATTCAGGCTAGCAATAAATCACTCACTTTCTCTCTCCTCTTGGTTACCACTGTTTTCAGTGTTTTTCTGCTGTGACTATGAAGCAGAAGTTCACAGTGTCCTAATGCCTCCTCTCATTTGCATTCAAAGAGAGTGCAAACTAGTCCAATCCTCTTCTGTAAGAAGTATTTATTTAAACAGCAGATGTAGGAGTTAGGAAAACAAAATGCAAAAGCAAATCAAAGCCAAGACAATTATGCTCTGGAGAAGAAGATTAAATGGTCTTTTGGTTTGTTTAGTGGGGAGTTGCTGGGCATCTCAACAAATTTATAAAATACCCCCAAATTCTGCTGTTTATTGCTTTAGGACACTTTGCATTGCTACAACTGCTATCTTTTGCAACTCCCAATAAGGAACACAATGTTAGCTTGTGTTTTTTTTGTTTGTTGGTTGGTTTGTTTTTGGAGGTTGTTTTTGCTTTTTTTTGGGGGGGGAAGGCAGGGCAGTTGGGGTTAAGTGACTTGCTCAAGGTCACATGGCTAAATAAGTTAATTGTCTCAGGTAGGATTTAAACTCAAGTCCTCCTGACTACAGGGCTGGCTCTATTCGCTGCACCACCTAGCTGCCCCAGATCTGATTGTTTTAAAAAGAAAAAAAAATATTTTGCCCAATAGCTTATTGTCTGAAATCTACATCACAAAGGAAATTCCTACGGATGACTGATGAATATTAAGTGCAGTGACAGTACTCAAGAACAGAAGTCCCTGATTCAAAAGAAGTTTCTAACACTTAAGGATTTTTTTTTCATAGGTTCTAACTAAAGAAGACCATAGTCATGCAGAAGCAGAGCCACACAAGAACTATACTCAAACAAGCATGGCTCTTTTTGTACCTTGAGCATCAGCTCTCTAATAGGAGAGTATCATACTTCTTCATATTTTGTCATTTCTTATAATGCAATAATATCCAGTCTATTTATATACCACAGTTTGATCAGCCCTTTCCCAATTTATGGGCACTCCACCCCCAAGATTCTTCTTTGTTTTTCTTCATTCTATTTTTCCTTTTAATGCTAAGGATTTGGAAGTCTGTTCTATTTTCAGCTATTCCCTCCCTGGTATTACCTTTCTGTTTACTCTTTCCCCCATCCTCACTTATTTTCCTGCTGAGCTAGATGTATTTCTAAATCAAACCATTTGCAAATGGGTATTGTACTCTCTGTTGTCCATTTCAGATAAAAATGAGTTTCATGCGATACCTGCTCCTCTGTTAACTCTTTCATGTTTGTAAACTCGTTTTGCCATTTACTCAAATTTTGATAATTAACAGGTTCTACCCCTTTCTTCCTCCTTTCTATGCTGATGTATTCTTTTTTATAACTATCCTTTTTTCTTTCTCCTTAAAAAACCCCCAGAATAAAACCAATCTATCCTTGGGACCTCTGTTTCCCTTATTTAATATCCTTAGTACCCTTTGAAGAGGGGTTGCTAGGTGGTGCAGAATAGAGCACAGGCCCTGGAGTCAGGAGGACCTGAGTTCAAATGTGGCCTCAAACACTTAATACACACACACACACACACACACACACACACACACACACACACACACACAAATTAGCCGTGTGACCTTGGGCAAGTCACTTAACCCCAATTGCCCTCAGAAAAAAATGCCCTTTGAAGACATTAAGGTTTTGCAGAGACTCTTACTTCTTCCACTTTCCAGATGATGGTACCACACCATCATTTAGCTCCTTCCAAATGTTCAAATCCTTTATAAGTTTCTCCTCTGTTACAAACATTTCTTAAGCATTACTTGGGACAGGACTACAGTACTTAGCATAGTGCCTGGTAGTTAGTAGTTGCTCAATAAATGCTTATTGACTTCCTGAAATGCATGTAAAAAAAGAAAGACTGCTTCTGCACTTAAGGAGTTTATAATCTAAAGGAGAAGACCACATAAAAGGGAGCTGGAAATTTAGAGAAGGTGAGGTGAGGGTGAGGATGGGGTTGGGGAGTTGTAGGTACCTGGCATATATTGTTTAAATCTGAAAAATTAACACAGCTGAGAGAGAAAATGAAAGATATGCCTGTCCTCAAAATAGAGGCTCCAGATTAATTTTCCAATGGCAGAAAGGGGCCAGCATGACAGAGGAGTGTTCCAATCTGAGAAGGTCACAGGGGATGATGGGCATTTCAGGGTGAGATTGCAGATAAGACATGGTGTTCATGTCCAGAAAGTCAGAAGCACACTGTAGTGCGACTATCCCAGCCAATAACGTAGATTGTACTGGCAATCCTCACTGAATAATGTATCATAGGCATAGTCTTGCTGAGTTGCTTCCCTGGGCATGTAGCTAGCCATAGTTCACAGTGACTGATTGGCTGTTCCCAATAACTGTGTGGTAGGAAATGACTTATCATCTACCCCCTGCTTTCTCTCAACCAAGGTGGTCCAGCTCAAGCAATAAAGGATTCCAGGAAAAGAGAGAGGGAGAACATTGTCTTAATACAAAAACCATTAGACATTTGAGTCATACTCCAGATTTATCTCTTAATTCAACAGCCTGGTGTGGCCAGTAAGAAAGACCAATGTTACTTGGCAACTGACTAGAGACTAGCAGGGGTTAAACCAAGATGTGAAAATGGTGGACCTCACTATGTTAGACATAGTAACTTGCATTAAAACGTTGGTGGCTACCTGGTGAATAGTATACTGTGGTAAAATGATGAATTCCTTCTTTTCTATTCCCCTGAGAGAGGAGAACCAAGACCAATTTGTTTCTAATTGGCAGAGGATTCAGTACACTGCTATTGTCCTGCCCCAAAGATGTATTAATTAATTATATTATATATGATGTATAAAATATTTAACCAAATGTTATGTTAAATATAAAATAATTAATATATTTTACATTTGCCAGCAGTGAACAGGTTGGACAGTGACCAAACTCAAACTCAATTCTGATATTATAGTTCTATATATTGACAAAATATTATTATAGTAGAAACAACTGAAATGGCAATGGCCACTGTCCTAACTGCCACTATTAGAACAGCTAAATAGACAAAATATAAAGATCATCCTAAAAGGATAAGTTGTAAGGAGTACAATAACCATTAAAGTGTTTCAAGGTGAGGTTCATACCACTCATGGCAATGACTAGTGAGCCCAGAGAACAAAGCAACAACTGATGTTCCTCACCTTTGAACTGAGCACTCAAAAGGAGATATAAATTTATATCAAGTCATGAGTTTTGGTCAATGACTTTTTTGGTCTGTTCAATGGCAGAAAAATATTTGGAAGATCAATAAGAGGCATTCCCACTAGGCCCACATGGTAGGAAAAAAAAAGAAAGAAAGAAAAGAAAAGAAAAAAGGAACTGACAACTATATGTCACTCATGAATCTGCTTGCTTGCTGAAGGGCACCTTTCTTTGAGGAAATCATACTGAATCCCATGGGATATCAATCATACACTCAACAAATGACCTAAGTGGCACAATAGGCCAATGCCTGAACTAGCCATGGAAATAAGCATACAGGTAAGCTGGGCCCACTAGTAAGGTCCCCACCCTATCTAGGAAGAAGCCAAGGAAATGAGGGCTGGTTTCATTTCCCGCCCATTCCATCACAACATAAAAGGAGACCTCCCTGAAAAATTCCCCTAGATAACTGTCTAGAGCTTGGCAAAGTTGAATACATAGGCTGCCATCCATGACAGCAGGCCTATCATACATGTGGAAAGCAGTAGACAACTTTACAGTATAGGGAGTAGCTACATCTGTCATTCACCCTGACACAAAAGCTATTCACAAGACCCTTTAAAATGACTTTTGCCTTGACTATGTTTCCAGCTATAATGGAACTCCATTTACCATAGCCTTTACTTAACAACGGGTCTGAAATCAAAATGTTTAGATGGTTCTTCCACACTCATACCATATTTAAACAATAAGCATTCTAGAACAATGGAATGGATACTTAAAACAAGTCTTCTATTCCAATGACAATAGGCAATACTTTTCTGGGTGGATAGATAACCAGACTTGGGCAGTCTAATCTTTTAAAATCTCTGTCTCCTACAAAGATGAGTTTCCACTAGCTCAGATGTTAACTGACCCATCAGGGGAGGAGGAGAGGGAGACATTAGGCTACAACTAGTAGTGAATAACTACTATACATCCAGATTCACTTTTTCCTCCCCAGCTCATATCTAGCAGTAGGTTGAATGACCTAGTCTGCATGCCTCATCAGTCAGTGTAGGGCTGATACCAGTTTGGATACATTGATCCTGACAGCCATTTCCTGAGAGTCTGGTTAATGAACCAAACATTTTTTTTACCCATTCACTCGGGCACAAGTTCTCACTTACTTTCTCACCAAGAATACAACAACATAAGAACAACATACAACTATACAGCTTGTACAAACCAGGGTTTCAGAAGTAGTTGAGCCCACAAGTAAAGAAGGAAATTCTGGTAAAAACCAACAGATGGTCATAAATATTTCTTAGTTGAGGTAGGTAGCCAAGGGACTAAGGGGGAATGTTATCTATTTTGCCCATGAGATAGTCTATCTATAGTCAGGTGAGAAAGGAAGTGCTCATGCCTAGAAGGGAAGATATGGCCTGATGGGGAGGAAAACTCTAGACTCCTAGACCCCCTCCTGCATCTTTTTTTTTTTGCTTTGTCTACATAGGTAACAGTAGCTTAAAATGTTAGCTGATCAAAGACATTCTGATTCTACTCACACATTTCCTGTTGACCTATTTGATTTTTCCCTTAATATTCAACTCTAGTCATCACCCAAACAAGAAAGGCAGTCAGACCCAGCTGAAGCAAAGAAGGTGTTACTGTTCTTCTTAGGGGGACTCTCTTGCTTCTGTGTTTTTATCCTAGGTACATCATTTTGGATCCAGTTATATTGAATTTCTTTCCTGCACCTGTTCAAGTTTGACCTCTTCTGGTAAAATTTCAGTGTTGATCACCCCCTTTTGGAATCTCTCCCTCCCTTCCATGTTACCACTTTCTCTGAGGTTTCTTCCTACCTTTAAGGAATGTTTTGCCTTTTCCAATGAAATGTGCTCATTCTTGGACTCTTTTTCTTTTGATACTTTAATATTCTCTTCCATAGTGATATCCTCTATTCTTAGTTGAGGTAGTAAATTAAATTTTCACTTTTGTATTGACAGCCCCCAAATCTGTATCTCTCACTTTCCCCCTGATTTCTAGTACCACATTCCCAATGTGGTACTAGAGTTCAATGTCTCCAAAATAAAACTCATTGCCTAACTTCCCAAACTCATATCTCTCCCTATATTTGTTATTTCAGTTGATAGTGACAGAATCATCAGAATCAACACAGCTCAGATCCTCAGAACTTCTCTTCCCTCCTACTCTCCATATTTAATCACTTGCAATGTTCTATAGCTTTTACCCCAGAAATATCTGTTAAGGATATTTATACATTTTCACTCTGGAAATCCTAGTTCATTATCATGTCACCTGTTGCTTAGATCATTGTACAAATGTCTTCCTGGTAGATGCTATTCCTCTTTCTAATCTCTGCCCTTCTTGATCAATTCTTTCAACTGCTACTAAAATAACCTTCCTATTGTCCAGGTCTATTATTACTCTCCAGTTCAAGTACATCTAGTGAATCGCTTTTGGCTATCAGATACAAATGTAGTTCTTAAAGGATCATTGTTATCAAATTTAATCATACCTTTCAGGTTTTATCTAACAGTTCTCTCTAACTAAACTGTAAGCGACCTGAGGTTTAGGGACCTGAGGTTTTATCTAACAGTTCTCTCTAACTAAACTGTAAGCGACCTGAGGTTTAGGGACCTGCTTAACACCAAAATCTCTTCTTCCCACCAGCCCCCATCCAGGGTGAGGAACCTGCAGCCAAGGTGCCACATGTGGCCTTCTAGGTCCTCGAATATGGCCTTTTGACTGAATCTAAGTTTTACACAAGAAATCCTTTTATTAAGAGGATTTGTTCTGAGAAGTTTGGATTCAGTCAAAAGGTCACACTTGAGGACCTAGACATGTGGCCTTGAGGCTGCAGGTTCCCCCCCACCCAAGTCTATAATTATAGTAGAACCTTAAAAAGTACCTGCTAACTCAATGAATGTATATTCTGAAAATAAGAACTAAATTTGATTTACATTCTCTCTTTACTATAAAGGATGCTATTATAAGCTCCTTGCTAGACATGAGAGGCCACATTTTGCCCCCAGCTTACCTTTCTGGTCTTCTGATACCTTATTCTCCACCATCAAGCACATTGTGTTCTATTGACACTGGCCTCCTTAGCTATTCATTGCACAAGACACTCCATCTCTGGTTTCTGAACATTTTTGCCAGCTATTTCCTATGCCTGGAGCATATTCTCTGTCCTCATGTCTACCTACTGGATTCTTTGGCGTCCTAGGTAAAATCTTACTTTCTGTAGGAGGCCTTTCTCAAACCCTCTTACCCCCCATAACTGTATGATTATTTCCTATCTGTTCAGTATATAACTTATTTATAAATAGCCATTTGCATGGTGTCTCTCCCATCAGACTGTGAGCACCCAGAGAGCAAAGATTATAATTTGTATTTTTTTACATCCCTAGCACTTAGCACAGAGACTGCCCCTTAGGCAATTATTGAATAATAATCATTTGCCTGATTGACTATCTTTCCATTAGCATTCTTCTTTCTAGCTGAGTGCTTCCCAAAGAGAAAGTGAGGCTGGTCACCTTGCACAGCCCTCCTTCACTCAAATCAAAGTCATATCTTCATTTCCCTGATGTCATGGTCCTCTTCAGAAACAAAGGACCAACAGCCTGAGAGTAGTCCAAGCTACCTGAATGGGGACCTAGCCAGTTGGGTAACTCAGCTCATCCTCTCCTTCTCCCTCCCCCTCTCCTCTCCAAAGGAAGGTAAATTTTGAGGACTAGAAGCTGCCCAGTTAGCTTGGGGTTTACTGGATAGATTCCTTCCTTCCTTCCTTCCTTCCTTCCTTCCTTCCTTCCTTCCTCCCTCCCTCCCTCCCTCCCTTCCTCTTTCCCTCCCTCCTTTCTTTTTCTTTTTTTTCTTTCTTTTTTGGAGGGTGAAGGTAGGGCAACAGGGGTTAAGTAACTTGCCCAAGGTCACATGGCTAGTTTTTTGTGTTAATTGTCTGAGGCCAGATTTGAACTCAGGCCCTCCTGACTCCAGGGCCAGTGCTCTATTCACTCCACCACCTAGCCATCCCAAAACACATCCTTCCTTCCTTCTTTCCTTCCTTCCTTCCTTCCTTCCTTCCTTCCTTCCTTCCTTCCTTCCTTCCTTCCTTCCTTCCTTCCTTCCTTCCTCCCTCCTCTTTTCTCAAAGACCAAACCTTAAACCCATTTCACTCTGGAACTCATAGATTGGACTGCAATAGGTCCCTGCCCAAACACCATTTAAATGGCTATGTTTTGGGCCCTCCTGGCTCTGAGTGAATGTCAAGAATAACTATTTCTCTTTTGACCAGCAACCTTGAGTGTCTGTCCCCTCCCAGTTTCATTTTTTTTTTTAATTAAAGGGGCCATCCCTTGACTCATTTCTTAAACAGCTCTAATCAAGGCATGAGTGTTGCCTCAAAGTGAGAACATGGCAAGACCTTATCTTAAAAAATAAACAAGGTTTACCACTGCATCCTGGGTCATTTCCAATCATCCTGATGAATATCTGTGATGGGATTTAGGCTCTGGGAACCCCCTTGAATCTTTCCACTTGATGAAGCATTTCCCTGAGGCCATAAGCCCCTCATTTTTGCTAGGCCCAAATCTGTTTGTTACTCTTAGCCTAGACTAGTACTCCAGTTTTCAACTACTTCCCATCTCTGGTCTTATCAAAATATCTAGACCCAAATCTGTTACCCTTGAACTAGCCAAGCCCTCCATTGTCTGTCATCTCTGGTTAGCCTTCAGTTATTTCCTACCCTTAATCCCATTCCTGGAGTCTGACCTCTGACTCCTCAAGATTCTCCTTAGACTTCTTCTCAAGAACCTCCCCAAATCCCTCCTCTAGACCACCCCTAGATCCCTCCTACAGTCTTTCTGTATATAAGAGCCATCTTGCCTCCATGAAGGTGCTGAGATTAATCTAGCACAGACTACCTCTGTGTCAGATTATTCTGGCCCACTTGTTCAATACAAGCATCATAAATATTTAGGCTCCTTAAGAGTTTACCCATTATGGCAAATCTTGGCTTTACTTTGAGAGAGAGAGAAGGCTTGAATCGAATTCATTGAGTAGAACCTAGCATGTTGATATTTTGGGGTCTTGAGCACCCCTATACCTCAACAATTGGACTCCAGATGACTCTGGAGGAGAAAGTGAGGTTGGTGACTGTGCACAGCCCTTCATCACTCAAAACAAAATCAACTGCAAGTCACATCATCTTTTCCCTGTTGTCATGGTCCTCTTCAACAATGAGGAACAAACACAACAACAACAATCTTTCTAGCCAGACCTATGCCAGGCAGTATAGTCACCAAGAAATCTGACACACTCAAACATGTAGCAGAGATCCTAACATGCAGAGATGACAGAAGGTTCTGGAGAGCAACAATACTGATTGCTGTAGCAGCAAGCACACTAACATACCCAGGGTGGCCGCCAACACAGGTTCCTAGATCTGCTTTTGCTAAGGGAAAACAACTCAAAATGGGTTAACAATCTTACTTTAATCAAACATATGTCATTTACGTAGTTCAGGGGAAAGAGTCAGCACCCTGAACTTCAGAGAATACATTTTCCATATACTATGATTGTCTTTCTTTTTTGCTTCTCCCCAGCACTATGATCTATTATGATGTAAGAAATCTAACAGGGCTTTATAGCAGTCTCTTTCTTCATAGTTCACCTTGGGCATATAATGGTAATGATTTAAGTGGATTCATTTAATGATGGATAATGAAGAAGATTCTCATCCCATGATGATGAATTGAGGTCACTGAAAACTTTCTTCTTTCTTTCATTATTGTTTCTTTATTTAAATGTCATGTTCTATTAAGGAAAATATTCAAGAGAACATAGAATTCCAAAAATTGCTTGTATGAAGAAAGCAATAGAGGTTGGTGGGTAGGGGATGATGTGCCCTAAAAGAAGGTTTGGAGGGTGGAGAAAATAAAAGGATAAAACTCTTTTAGGAATGTACTTGAGAAGCAAAGTCTATAAGATGGGCCATGATAGACGACAGGCCTTGAATCTAAGAGTGAAGATCTAGATTATATTGAGGGGGAAAATGACAACCCACATAGGATCAAGGAGTCATGGAAAAACTATCAGAAAAGACTACTGAGGATAGGTCAGGGAGGTTAACACAGAATGTAGCAAGTTCAGGGATCAAACTTGTTATTTTAAAAAATAATGATAATAACTTGTAAAGAATAATAGCCAAAAAAGGCATAAACAAAGGCTGACTGAGTCATAGTTACTTCTATTTTTTCAAAGATTATATAATAGAGTAATAATAGCTAGCATTTATATAGCACTTTAATATTTAGTAGGTGTTTTTCAAATATTATCTGATAATCACAATACTGTGAGGTAGGCTTTTTACAAAACCTGATAGAGTAGCAGTTTACCCAGAATTATACACTAGTGTCTGCATCTGGATTCAAACTCAGATCTTTCTCATGTAAAACTCAGTAATGTCTACACTACACCACCTAGCTGCCCATATTATTATAACTTTCATCAGGCTCTATCTTTACGGTCATAATTTTATTTATATATATATTACTAATGGATCTTCACTTTGGGAGGGAGCATCAATATTATCTGCACTTTCCAAATGAAAAAAGGCATAAACTAGTAGTTCTGAAATTTTTTTTGATATCTAGACACCCTTATATTCTCCCCCCACCTTGGTTTTAAACTTTTATTATTTATTTTTAGCATTCCTTTCCTTTTAAATTTAGAGTTCCAAATGCTCTCTCTCCCTCCCACATCCTCCTATGCCCACTGAGAAGTCAAGCAACATAGTATTAACTATACATGTGAAATCATGCAAAATATATTTCCACATTACCCATATTTCAAAAAGAAGCAAGAAAAATAAAACGAGAAAATTATACTTCAGTTTGTACTCAGAGTTCATCAGTTCTCTCTCTCTGAAGGTGAGCAACATTTTTTCATTATGCCTCCTTTGGAATTGTCTTAGATCGTTGTGTTGATCAGAATAACCAAGGCTTTCACAGTTGGTCATCATTACATCATTGCTATTACTGTACACAATGATCTCCCAGTAATTCTCATTTAACTTTGCATCCATTTATAGAGGTCTTGCCATGTTTATTAGCTTTTTTCTAAAACTACCCTCCTCATCATTTCACACAGTACAATAGTGCATTATCAAAATCATATACTGCCACTTGTTCAGCCATTTCTTAATTCATGAGCCTCCCCTTGATGTCCACTTCTTTGTTATCACATAAAGTGAAACTAAAAGTATTTTTTGTACATACAGGTCCTTTGCATTTTTCTTTGATCTCTCTGGGATTTTGACCTAGTAGTAGTATTGCTAGAAAAAAGGTCACAGTTTTATAGTCCTTGGATCTAGTTCCAAATTCTCTTCCAGAATGGTTAGGCCAGTGCATTGGTATACCTATTTTCCCCTCATTCCTGCTAGAATTTGTCATTTCTGATTGGTGTGATGTTGTACCTCAAAGTTGTATTAATTTGCTTTACTCTAATAAAGAGTGAATTAGAATATTTTATATGTCTATAGATAGATCTGCTTTCTTCTCCTAAAAACTGCCTGTTTATATCCTTTGTCCATTTACCAACTGGTCAATGATATTTATTTTTTAAATATTTGACTAAGTTATATATTCAGTATAAAATTGAGAAAGAAGAACTTTATCAGAGAAACTTGCTACAAATTTTTTTTTTATGTTACTTCATTGTCTGTGGCACCTTTTAGCAAAATATAGTTTTCCTGATTAACCCTTTAATTAGGTCTCTTTTTGCTTTTGTTTTGTCTGAGATCATGATTTTGTTTTTACTTACTACCGTTTTTACTTCATTCACAGTTATGATCACTAACTTTCTTCTGTCCCATTTTCTTTTGTTTCTTCTTTACTCTTTCTTTTTATGCTGCCATTCCTTAAAAGTCTATTTTGCTTCTAATCACTGTGTCCCTTAATCTGTCCTCCTGTAATGCCAAGTAAGAGCAGCTTCCAAGGTTCAGATTATAAGCATAGCAAACTCCATTTATTCAGTGACAAATTAAGGCAAAACATTCGCAGAAAATCAAAATACAGCATTCACTATGTGTAACTCAATCATTTAGTAAGTCCTCAATTCAATCACAAAGTACAAAGTCAAAGTACTCTACCCTTGGGTAGTACATTCATTTAGTTAATCACAAAGTCTCTCTTTAAAGTGGAGATTAGTTTCCAATCATAAACAAAGTACATTTATTTGGTCAGTCACAAAGTACAAAGGTTAAAAGTTTTCCACCCCTGGATCACAACTGGATTGCAATATCATCAGTTACCACCAAGAATATTCTCAAGGGGCAGTGGAAAGCACAAAGGCCATCCACCCCTAGGTCACAACTAGGTTACAATATCATCACAGCGTTCAATACCCAATGAAAGGTCTTTCTTCATCTTGACCCGAGGCAAGTTCTCAGTAGTTTCTGTTCCTGGGAAGACAAAGTTTAACAGACACCACAAAATTTATGCCCATTGCCAGTATCCTCTTCAATTCACCTTCTGCCTGTGAAATCAACCAAGGCCCAACAAGGTCTGAGACCTCTATCAACAAACGAATCTGACAAAGTAGCATCAAAACAGAGACAAAATACCAGCTCCACAGCCATGCCTCCTCAGTTCTTGGAAGCTCTGGGTGGCAGTTCTCAAAAGTCCTGGGCAGTTCCAACTGGCCCTCAACAGTCTGGTGGCTTCAACTGGCAATTCTCTCTCTCAGCATCTCAGGCCCCCAGCAATTCTCTCTCTCTCTCTCTCTCTCTCTCTCTCTCTCTCTCTCTCTCCCCCTCTCTCCCTCCATGATGCTGTTCCAAAAGTTCTTCTGACCTCTCTTCTCAGCTTGAGCCTTTCCCTATACACTGCACCAGCTCCTCCCTGTTCAGCCCCCTCTCTTCATGTCAACATGTCCATCCCACTTGTGGGATTTGCAAACTCTGGGTCTTAACACTTAACCTGAAAACCACTCCAAGACAAGGAGATCTTTAAATTCCATTACCATTACACCTCACTTTTGTCATTCCCCATTTATCTTCTTCCCTCCCCCTATATTGGTTAAATTACATTTTTATGTAATTTATGTACACACACAACTCTGTGTGTGTGTATGTATGTGTGTTGTTTCCCTCTTTGAACCAATTTTGATGAGAGTGAGGTTCAAGCATTGCCCAACACCTTCTGATTTCCCTCTACAATATAACACTTAATTTTCCTCATACAAATTCTCCCTTTCCCCTTCACTCAGTACATCTTTCTCACCCCCTCATTTTTGGGGGGAGATCCTTCCCACATAATCAACCCATATGCATATACTCTGTCTACATAAACTTCTTTTAACTGCCTTAGCAATCATAAAGTTCTTAGGAGATTCATGTATCAACTTCCCAAATAAGAATGTAAACTGTTTAATTTTATTAAGACCCTTATGATTACTTTCATGTTTACTTTTTTATGTTTCTCTTGAGTCTTGTATTTGGATGTCAAATATTATCTTCAGCTCTGTTCTTTTCAGCAGGAATTCTTGAAAGTCCTCTATTTTTTTTTTTTTTAAAGCAATTGGGGTTAAGTAACTTGCTCAAGGTTACACGGCTAGTCATTATTTATGCGTGGGTGCTCGTTTTTCTGAGGCCGGATCTGATCTCGGGTCATCCCAACTCCGAGGCCGGCACTCTTACTCACTGCACCACCTAGCCGCCCCTTTAGGGCAATTGGGGTTAAGTAACTTGCCCAAGGTTACACGGCTAGGTTTTTGTTTGTGGGGATTAAGTGTCGGAGGCCGGCTCCGAACTCAGGTCCTTCTGATTCCAGGGCCAGCGCTCTATTCACTGCGCCACCTAGCCGCCCCCCTCTATTTCTTTAAAGATAACATTTTCCTCCTGAGGATTTTATTCAGTTTTACAGGGTAGTTTATTCTTCATTGTAATCCTAGGTCCTTTGCTTTCCAGTATACCATATTTCAAGTCTTCCACTCCTTTAATGTAGAAGCCACTAAATCTTGAGTGATGCTGACTGTGACTCCACAACATTTGAATTGTTTCTTTATGTCTGCCTACGGTAATTTCTCTTCAACCTGGGAGCTTTGGAATTTGGCTATAATATTCCTAGGAGTTTTCATTTTGGGATTTCTTTCAGGAAATGATTAGTGGATATCTATTTTACCCTATGGATCTAAGATATTGGGGTAGTTTTCATTGATAACTTCTTGAAATATGATGTCTAGGCTCCTTCTTTGCTCATGGCTTTCAGATGGTAAAATAATTCTTAAATTATCTCTTTCTGACCTATTATCCAGATCAAACATAAAAAAAATTAGTTATTACACATTTTCTTCTATTTTTCCCCCATCTTTTGATCTTATATTATTGCTTCTTGGTGTCTCATGAGTAATTAGCTTTCACTTGACCAATTTTAATTTTTAAGGAATTATTTTCTCCATAGAAATTTTTAAATATTTTCCCTACCCCCACCCAATCTGGTCAATTCTATTTTTTTTTTTTTTTTGCTTTTTGGAGGGCAATTGGGGTTAAGTAACTTGCCCAAGGTCACACGGCTAGGTTTTTGTTTGTGTGTGCGTTAAGTGTCTGAGGCCGGATCCGAACTCAGGTCATTCTGACTCCAAGGCTGATGCTCTCTTCACTGTGCCACTTAACCATCCCTAATTCTGTTTTTAAAAAAAGTTCTTTTCCTAAGTGAATTTTTGTCCCTCTCTTATTATTATCCCAGTATTTAAGGGATAATTTTCTTCAGTATTATTTTGTGCTTCTTTTTGCTAATCTGCCAATTCTTGTTTAATATTTTTTTTTGCATAGCTCTTATTTTTTTCTCAATTTTTCCTCTACCACTCAGCTTTTTCTTTAACTCTTCTGGGAATTCTTGTTGCATTTGTGTCTAAACAGCATTATTTTTGAGGATTTGTAGCTATTTTTGAATTATTATCTTCTTCTGAGTTTATATGTTGGTCTTCTCTACTATCATAGTAGGTTTTTTTTTTCTTTTTTTGGTCAAATTCTTTGTTGTGTTGTTTGCTCATTTTTTCCCAGCATATTTCTTAATTTTGAATTTTATGTTAAAATTGGACTCTGTTCACTTGGGAGGTACTGTCTCAAGTTTCAGGTTTTTTTTTTTTTTATTTTGCTGTTTTCAGAGCTAGTGCTGAGGGTCTGCAAATTTTCAGTGCATCCAAGGTGGTATGATGTGGGGAGAAATGTGATCATTGCTCTCCTGGTCTGGGCTGTTGACACAGCAAGGACTCCTGTTCCCTGTAGCCATAGCTACCATGGTAGCACTCATTTTTACTTGGAACTGTGACCCCAGAGCTTCTGCTTCCTTGTGACTAACCTCCAGTGTTTCTGTCTGCCCTAGGACTATGACCCAGAGTTGCCAGTGAGAAACAGCTGTACCCACTGCCAGCAAAGAATCCCATGTAATCTCTTTCTGACCCCCTTACCATCTCTGGACAGAGAATTCTCAAAGCTGCCTCTGCTGCTAGGGCCATTGCTGCTGACTCCATATGTATTGAGCTCTGGGCAGGCCTCCATTCTAATGTCACAAACTTTTCCTGCCAACCTCTTAAGTGTTCCTAGGACAGGAAAATGTTTCGCCCTGACCTTTTGTTGACTCTGCTACTCCAAAATTTATTTGAGGTGTTATTTTAAAGTTATTTGGAGGGGAATGTTAAGAGAGTTTAGATGGTGTGCCTCCAATCCTTCATCTTTGCTCATCCCTTTATGTTCTTAAAAAATATTGAGTATTCCCCTTCCCAAAAACCTTTTGTTTACATGGTTTAGATCATCAAAGTTTACCATTAAAATTAAAATGTTTTTGTATGTTGTGAAAATAGTTATAACTTCATGGACCCCATGAAAAATCTCAGGGACTCCTAGAGCTCCCTGAATCTGCTCTTGTACAGTTAGTCTAAACTGTCAAAATAGGGTTCGTTGTGAATGAAGAGATGGGATGAGAATAAACATAGCTTATCGTTACAGCACCTTATTGTTTGCAAAGCACTTTACATCCATGATCTCATTTGAAAAATGAGTTTATAAAATGAGATGACTCCAGTTCTAAATCTATGTGATACAAGCTCATCTTATCCCAATTTTGCACAGAGAGGATAGATGATACATCGATGGTCACATAGGAAATAGTTGATGGAGCGGTTTAATTCAGTGGAAAGGACATTGATTTTATAATCAGTAGACTCGAGTTCAAAGCCTGATTCTAATGGTGTCTACTTGTGCAACCTTGGAAAAATCACTCAAATTCCCTGACCCTCAGTTTCCTTATTGATAAAATGAAGGGGTTGGACTAAATGACTTCTGAGGTTTCTTCTAGCTGTAGACTTATGTAAGATTCAAACCAAAGCATACACCCATTGCCTCTTACTTTAATTCAGGGGATGAAAAGCTGCCACCATTCATCCTATCTTTCCTGTCCTCAGTGGAGAGCAAGCATCAGGATATTTATTTATTTGGATACTTATTTATTTGGGTATTCATTCATTCATTCATTCATAGCAATTTGGGGTTAAGTAATTGCTCGAGGTTACACGGCTAGTTATTTTTATGTGTGGGTAGCTAATTTTCTGAGGTAGGGACTGATCCCGGGTCACCCCGGACCCTGGGGCCGGTGCTCTTTCTCACTGCACAACCTCTCCACCCTGCATCGGGATATTTAGAAGCAGAGATGGCTTTGGTTAACATTCACTATGTGCTTGAGAGGGAATCTGTTTGTGCTTCAAATACTTTCAACTACCAACTAAAATATTAAGCTTTATCTTTAATGCCAGGCAACTAAAATATGTTAAGGAATAAATCAGCTTGGATGCCCTATGGTAATCAGTGATACCTAATGGGTGTGAGGGCAGATGGGGGTTGGGGAGGAAGGTGAGAAATACAACAAATCATAATAGCCCCAAGGTGATGTTGCAGTGGAAAGTGATGTATGTTTACCAGAGGAGGCATGGAATAATAAAATTTATAATCTATGAAACTAAACTTATAATCTATGAAATTATCTCCTATAGTTTTCACCCAGAGCAGCACACCAATGACTGCTATACCAGCAATCAGCTCAGGCTTAGGGGATCTCTGTGATGTAGAGCAATCAGCTACTGTACATCCCTGGGGAAAGAATTCTTATCAACCTGAACTATAACAAAGTCCTCATAGTAGAAACACACCAGACAAGGAAACACGGCTGTACGTGAATGTTACAGATTCCAGAATAACACATATAGTTTATATTTGGGGTGCAACAGAAGTCATAATGTGAAATGCCTGGTGCCTGTACTGAAGTGCTAGAAGCATTGGTAAAGTTAAGCTATCAACTTCTGCCCACTATTTGTTATACAGGTGACACCTTGGAGTGCATTTCTCCTCTCTCCTGCTGCTTTATGATCCAGAGTGCAGTTTGTTAGCAAGTCTTGTGGGGAGTCAGTGGGGTAGCAGGTCAGGACAGAAGCAAGTAATAAGGGAAAGCTAAAAGAACTATATCATATTAGTGATAGTGAGGGGATATTGGTTGGGTGTATACCATATTCCATCTCCTACTTAGTATATTTGCATAAGTAGCCCCTCATAAGTGGAGGGTACAACCTCACAATCCGCTCCCCCTTTCTTTAAAAATCTCAAATCATGGGGCGGCTAGGTGGCACAGTGAGTAGAGTGATGGCCCTGGAATGAGAAGGACCTGACTCTGACACTTAACACACACAAACAAAAACCTAGCCGTGTGACCTTGGGCAAGTTACTTAACCCCAATTGCCCTCCAAAAAGCAAACAAACAAACAAACAAAAAAAACCTCAAATCTTTCAAATCACAGCTTTGTGTCACCTCTTACCTTTGCTAAGCCCATCAGTTGTTAATGTTTTCTCCCCCTCAAAATCATTTTTTTATTTCACTGCATTTACTTATCTGTGCAGAAGCTGTAACTTTCCTCTCCTTACCCCCACCACATTTCTTATAAAAATATAAGCTTCTTTAGGTCAGGAACTCTATGATAATCTATTTTTTGGTCTTCATATACCCAGTCCCTGGCACAGTGCCTATCACATAGTAAGTGCTTAATAAATGTTCACATGAACATGCTCATGCACTGTGGTACATGCTGAATGAAATGATGAAGTGAAAGAAAGATAGGCTTTCCATTCATTCCTATAATTTATCTTATTCTTTTTTTCCTAATAAAATCTAGATTTCTTACATCTATTATTCCATTTATTTCCATCTATCTCATATGGCACTGAAAGAGAACAATTATGAAGATTATGGAAAATTAATAAATTTGCCAAAAGTTGAATAAGTAGACTAAGACAAAAAAATAAAGTTGGACAGACTGATCTCTTGACTCTTGGTTTTCTCCTCTGCAAAATGGAGTCATATTAGGTGAACTCAAGGGCCGTTTCCAGATTTGGATCTATAATTCCTGCTCTAGGACTATGATTTCCAAAGTTCTTCATTAGTCTAAGAAGAATCTCTTTTTATTTGTTTATATTTTGCTACAGCTTGGGAAATTCCTCTTTGCTTTTCCATGGATAAGTAGCCTAACATGACCCTTGTAGCAAGATGGGGTACTGGGAATTATGCTGAGGACCATCAGAAAAATAAAGTGAGATATAACTTCTTTGGCCTTATTTCATTTTGCATAATGTTATGATCCAATCTCCAAGGTCAGGGGCGGCCAGGTCTTACCTTTTGCTGTAGTCCAGCTACGTTCCCCAAGAACGGAGTTTCAAGCCAAGAGAGTCAAAGAGTAACAAGACTTTATTCAGCAGTTTCTCATGCAATTACATCCTAACTTCTACATGATTAGCTAAGAGTTCAGAATATATAGTGTATAACTGTATAGCCATCATAAACTACTGTCTTTGGGAGTACAACATTGTCCTTGTTCCCATATGCCTCTTATGTCACAGCCGAGTACCCTGTATCAGGCTCCAAGTACTGGGCAGAATGTTACAAACCTCTGTAAACCTCCCCAAACCTCTCTGGGATCTCAAGGCTTCTCTTCCCTTGAAGACTCTATTAGTTGGCAACAAGTCAGAAGGTCACAGAGCTCCCTTCCTGGAACAGAGATGTCTCAGGGAATGTCTGATTTACCTCCACAGGGTTACTGTAGAGTCAGCATGCTCCAGGTCTCATGCCTCCAGGGGAACTACAGGTATACCTCTAACAATGTTACAGAGAATTCCATTGGATTACATGCACTCAAAATCAAATGAAGAGGAGACAGTAATGTGCATTGTAGACTTTATAAGGTGGTAATGTCACCAAAAAAGATCCTCTACTCAAGAGTACAACTGAATCACTCGGGCTAACATTTTTTCATGACTAAGCCCTTTGAAATAAAATGTTACTTTACCAAATGGTAAGACTATATTTGCTTTGATCCTTCACACATGATGGATGTTAGCTTTAAAATTAAAGAGAGATTCTAATTCAAAAGCTAAGTCAAATTTGGCTTTTGGAAATTCCTGGATGATATTGGTTGAAGTCATATTTGAGGAGTTTACAATATCTGAGATTCATAACTGGCCCATAACTAACTCCAATTTCAATCCCAACATTTGAAAAGTACCTTTGATATGAAACTTGAGAAAACCAGTGATTTTTGAGAGGTGCGAATTGGCTCAGTCTTTCTGGAAAGCAATTTAGAACTATGCCCCAAAAGTCACTCAAATATTTATGTATACCTCTTACCTGAGCAATATCACTTTTAAGTCTATACTCCAAAGAAAATGAAGAAAAAGGAAAGGGAAGAAAAAGGGAAGAAAGGGAAAGAAAAAGGAAAGAAAAACATGTACAAAATCGTTTACAGAATTATTTTCTTAATAGCATCAAGCTAGAACACCAGAGGTATGATAGAACCAGCTTGAACTACTTTGTGAGAGCCAATGATTAAATTTTCACTGTTAGTATTTACATCTTAGAAATTGATAAACATTTAAAGCAGAATTAGATTTATTGTTTTGTAAATTGTTTAGACTTAAAAGAGTGATGAAAAAATATTAATAAATCAGATTAAAATTAAAATGTGTCATGCATTCTTTTTCTGGAAAGCTGATTGTTAAACAATTATTAGCATACCACTGACTAGAATATTTCCTCCTATATGGGGAAATGACTAAACAAATGAAAATATATATGAGTGTAATGGGATATTATTGGACCTTAGGAAATGACAAAATGGAGGACTTTAGGGAAAACTAGGAAGACTAGTATTAACTAAAGCCTAATGATGTGAGCAGAACCAAGAGAACAAATTATAAATTTTAAATTAAAAATTATTGTTTCATAATAAAAATAACAATGTAAAGAAAAAACAACTTTGAAAGATTAAAAACTCAGATAAAAGCAATAGAAGACCATTATTTAAAAGGACTAAAGAAGAGACCTATGACCCACCACTGGATGGAGAGATGATAGATTCAAGATACAAAATTGGAAATACATTTCTGCATATAGGCAATGTGGAAATTTGTTTGGCTTGGGCATGCATACTTGTTATTTGGGTTTTTTTTTTCTCTCTTCCTTCCTTCCTTTTCCAAGATGATAAGAGAGCAAGAAAGAAATGTCATTGGTTCTCTTCAAAAATGAAACAAAACAAAAACAAACACAAAGAATTAACAACTTCCCACCTAGATGATTGCAACAGTCTCCTAGTTGGTCCAAAATCTACTCACTTCTCTCTGATTCATTTAACACATGCATTCCAAATTAATCTTAAAATAACTCTCTAGGAGGTTGGTCTGGGTAGTTCTTCCTTGAACTTGAAGATGTTATAAGAAGGGGTGGAATGGGGACAGTTGATCTAAAGTTGGAAAGAAGTAAGAGTTCAGGGGTGTCTCTGTAGAGCAGTGAATAGAGCACCAGCCCTGGAGTCAGGAGGACCTGAATTCAAATACGGCCTCAGATACTTAACACAAAATACTATCTGTTTGACCTTGGGCAAGTCACTTAAACCCCAATTGCCCTACCTTCCTCCTCAAAAAAAAATTTAAAAAAGCTAAGAGGTCATCCAACCTAACTTTTTCATTTTATAAATAAGGAAATTAATTCCTGAGGGGTCTAAATGACTTGCCCCAGGTCATATAAGCAGTAAACTTCAGAGGTAGGATTTGAATTACAAGAACTCTCAATCTCAGAATCAGTTCTCTTTTCATTGAATCTTGATGCCTGTGAGCATTTGTTTGGGACTTTGTCTTTCCCTTGTGGTGGGCAGGGGATTCTGGGAGTCAGTCAAGCATTAAATTTAGCAACTTCATTCAGATTTCATTAGTAACCTCATTTTCACTTTCATGCCTGCAACCTTATACATTCAAAATTATGTGCTGTAGAGGAAAAAAATGAGAGGCATGAAATGAGAAGCAAATGTGCACCAGATTGTGGAGTGACCAATATCTTCTTAGGTACTTCACTGGTCTTGTTGGCCCTATGTCATAGAATAAAGCTTCTGTGCATTCATTCACATCTTCTCCCCACTACCCACCAGGGAATATGCACATTTATGGGAACAGATAAAAGAATAGAGGAAAGGGGAGGGACTTACTTACTGTTAAATAGTCCCCCACCCCAGCCTTTAGTGTTTCTACACTATGTACACCTTCTGTTTTGTAATTAATTACCTCCTTCCCCCTAATGCCACCTTATATAGACTCATGTACTTGGACTTGGGGTGAGGAAGAGGGAACATGGTTGCCATAATTAAAATGACGCTGGTGGGAAGAGATCCAGTCTACATGACAGCTTATTGGTACCTAATTAACAGTTGCCTGGGCTTACTGTATCCTTTAGGTCCATATATGTAATGACTAAAAATAATGAATTAGTAGGCCTTCATCATCTATCCAGGAAGAAAAAAAATTTAGGGCCCTCCCAGAGTCTACAGATCCCAAATACCACAGACAATGCTTGGCTTCTCCCTCAACTTTGCCACATTCATGAAGAAGATAAAAGAGAAAAATGTAGTTTTATGTTGCAATTAAGCCCTCAAAGCATAGTGCAAGTTCTTCTGACTGTAAGCCCAAGCATGTCAGTGTTGTGGCTTAGTGAGAAAATGAAAGTGTTAGATAAACTCCATGCCCTGCAGCATGTCTGCAGCCACTGTCAGCCTAATTGACCAACTGGCTTGAGACATCCAGGCTGCAGATCCCATCATTAATAGCAGCCTGAAGGTTAAATATTAACTTATCTCTACTCTTCTCCCATAATGAGACCCTCAAGGATCTCAAATGGACATAAAGCAGACTTCAGTGATGAATTATTTCAATCTGCCACATCCTTCACTATCTCTAATACCATGTCCCAGCCACAAAGGACAGTGTTGGAGGGGATGATAAGACATAGACAGTCTTTTCATCTTTTGACAAAAATAACTGCAGCAACAGTAACCCCTGCCTTGATTTTCAGAGGGCAGCCAAGGTAGAGAGGTTTACAGTAGTATAGGATACAGTACAATGCCTTCACACTATCATCTGACGCAGCTGAAGGTAAGATTCAGGTTAAAAAATGTTTTCATTTTGAGAATTGTATTTGCTCTACAATATCTATGTCACTAAAGATTTTATATGTTATAAAAATGAATATTGTCCGAAACAAATAATTTTTTAAGATGTTAGAACAAAAGGTCACAGAATTCTAAAGAATTATTAGCAAGAAAAAGTGTTTTGCATGTTACCAATTTTATTTTGTGTATTGCATTTTAGGGATCATTTCATGGTTACTATGTTTGGAAAAGTTTATATTATCAGAATTAATTTTTTATAAAGAATTGTATTTATAGTGAAAGATCTCTAGTGAAAGATCACAGTTTTTGATGGTTACAGGAACTAACCCCCTATTTTTCATAGTTAAACCTATGAGAACCTATATCAACATTTGCATTTCTGACTTCCACACTGATTTCTAGGAACATTACTCCTGTGAAAGTTGAGGATTGACTGTATGCCATTTTACACGCTATTGGTCCTTTGAGTTATCCATGCATTTTCCATGGTATAAAATAGAAATTATTCTCAATCTAAAACACACTGTTATCTTTAGTGTTTGTGTGAGAAATAGTGACTCTGCTAATTACACCTGTGGAGATCTAACTAGAAGGTAATGTCTGAGGTTACTGAGGGAAATTCTAGGTGAAAGCAACAAAAAATAATGAAAGGGACATGAATCAATGGCAAGGACAGCCTTACAACCTTGAATTTACTTATGCTTTGTAAGCACTATATACAATATTCTCAGCCATGAGTTATTTTTCTTTATTGTCTATGACAACAGAGTGGGTACAATTACTATGTATTGATGAATTAATTAAAATTCATGGGAAGGTAGCTTTTCAATCTATATCTACTTATCAGCCAGTTTCAAAAGGACCTTTCCAGTTCTTAAAATAGACTAATGTATTCCGTTGACACTGAAGAGAGCCAAGATGGATTAGGCATTTTTTTTTCTAAATTGTGCATAATAAATGAATTGTCTACGTAACTATTTACCTAATCAGACACTGACTAGCCAGATAATTTTATTTAAATGTTCAGTATATATAAACTCTGGGATGCTAGAATCTTTTAGATGGGCCAGAAGACTTGAGTGAAATTGACACCTAGCTGAGTCAGTGATAACATCTCTGCCTACATTGCTTTGAAAAATGCACTTTAGTTGTATACTTAACATTTTGATCATAATAAAAGTAGACCATGTCAGGGACAAGCCTTGCCAATAATGTCAGGAACCATTATCTCAAAGACTAATGACATATGTCTTTCACATGAGGATGATTGCCAAGCACCCACAAATCTTCTCAACTCCACTCATATGCATCAAGACTCCTCATGATTATTTGTGAATTACTATGGCAATAACTGCTCCATAGTTCAGAGCCAACTGGCAAGAAAAGCAAAATTGAAAGTTCATCTGAGTATTCACCATCTTTTAATGTTTATTTCTATTTTTCTAAGTTGAAGACGTGCAATGTTTATAAATGACAGGTGTGAAAGCACTAGCAATATGAGGCTTGAGCTCTTATTTTAGTAGCAACAGAAAATTGAAATAATGAAGAAATAAATTATCTCTACATGCTATCAAATATTTTGGTGGAAACCACAAATTTCAGTCAATTGTTTAGATTTTTCTAATATCCAAGTGATATTTCAAAATATTTAAATGACATTGAATTTTGCAGTTATTTTCAAATATCTTGGCTACAGTCATCATTTATGCTCTAGATGGAATCATATTTCAAAAATTATGTCTTGTCTAGATTGCTACAATGGCTTCTAGTTGGTCTTCCTACATTATCTCTCCTTGTCTCTCCTCCATACTGACGGAAAAGTAATTTTCTTTAAATACCAGTCTGACCATATAATGCATTATTCAACTTCAGTGGCTATCTAGTGCCTGTATAATTAAATATAGACTCCTCTTTTTAACTTTTGAAACCCTTCACAACCTATCTCCTTGGACATTACTCCTTCCCCTGTCACTACCATACACTCAGAATGACTTTCTCTCTGTTCTGTGCATGACACTTCATCTTCCATTACTGTCTTTACCCTGGCTGTTCTAACTGCCTGGATTGCATTCCCTACTCAGTTCCACTTCATGGAATTCCTATCTTTCTCCAAGACAAAGGCCAAGTATCACCACCTATGTGAAACCTTCCCTGATCCCTTCTATGGCTGGTACCTGCTTCTCAAGGTACCTTATATTTATTTTGTATTTGTTATATCTATATTTATTTAGTACATATACATATGTATGCATAATATACAGAATAATCTGAGTAATTTTTGTTCTTTCCCCCATTATTGTGTAAGTTCCTTGTGTGTAGAAATTGTTTCATTTACTGTTCTATATTCCCAGTGCCTGGCATATAGTAAGTGCCTAATGAATGTTTGCTGATTGATTTGTCTTTTTGCTTTACTCAGAGAAAAAATTAGTATGTGAAATGAAACCATTTGGTTTCAACATCATAACTGAAATCACAGACTATTCGAGCTTAAAAGATGTTAGAGATCTTCCAATGGGGGAGAGGGTTAAACTGGCATCAACCATTTCCAACGTATATAGATAGACTTCAGGGGGTCTGTGAAATTGAATGGAAAATATATATGTCTTTATTTTCACTAATCTATAATTGAAATTTAGTCTTCAGCAACAAAATTATATATGTGCTTATTTTATACATATTAAGTATATTAAATATAGTATAATATATTAATATAGAATTTATATATAATATATAATTATAAATGTATGTATTATAAGAATAGGTTCGCAGGTTTCAGTAGATTGTGAAAGAAGTCTATGGAAAAAAAATTTTTTTTAGTTCAAACCCGCCATTTTATAAATGAAGAAATGGAGAAACATTGTCACTTAAATAATCTCAAAAATAATAAACAACCAAAAAAAAATTCTCAGGTATTCAAATGAGTTTAGAATCTCATCAAATGAGGAGTTCAGACCAGTAATTTAGATTGCAATCCATGCATTCCTGACCATTTTGAATGACTCATCCATGTCCTTCCAAAAAATTTACCTCAGGGAGTTCAGCTGATATGCTGTAAGATTTCTTCACTTTCTCCTAGCAGCAGGAATATACCAACAGAGTGTTTTAACCATTCATATGTCATATTTTCCTCTTACCACACAAACATGTTAAAAAAACAAAAAACCTCTAAGATTTTAATGATGAATAAAGGCTAGCAGATCTTCTATCAAAGAATGTTTGATAAACTTAAGAGAATAAGAGAAAAGATAAATGGAGGGAAGAGGAAACTATAATTATATTCATAAAAGAAATGCCAATATTAAAATAAAAGAGATATAGTCAGCAGCAGCTAAGTGACAGTGGATAGAGCACTGACCCTGGAGTCAGGAAGACCTGAGCCCCAGACCCTTAACATTTGCTAGCTGTGTGAGTCTGGCCAAGTCACTTAATACAAGTTGCCACACATACACACACACACACACACACACACACACACACACAAGATACAGTCAACAAGATGAAGCATACAAGAATATATATATATATGAATATATGTATATACATACATACATACATACATATATAAAATCCAAAGAAAGGCACTAAGGTGAATATTAACATCCAGAAGAGAACAAAAGAGCTGAAAAGAACTGTAATTGAAAGCTATAATATTGTTAATTAGATGAGCTAAAGTATGTACTATTATGGCTAAAAGAGAAGCAAGAAAACAAAGTTGACAGGTGTACTGAAACTTTATTTTCAAAAACTACCCACACTAAAGAAAAAGAAAGGGAATTTAAATACTAATTGGAAAAAGCAGAGACTACTGGACTGATATTATAAGAGAATTGGAAAGAATATATTATAAGTGAAACAGGATAAGCTTCTTCAATGCTCACAGAAGAAAATATAAAAGTTTTGTTTGCATTTTTTTTCAAAATGAACTTTATAAGAGATAGGATATCTTATTTTGTGTTTTATATATTCAACAATTATTGCACCTAGCTCAAAGACTATATTACCTCTATCCCAATATGGTAGTTTCCTTCTAAACCTCAATCATCATTTCATACTGAGCATTTAAAGGGTTTTTTTAGTCATGATTTCTCTTAAAATTGGAATTCCTTCTGATTTCTTGTCTTGATAGTGGAAAAATAAAGTTCCCCCAACCAATCCTTTGGGAACATTTTTTGATTGACCAACAAGAGAAGTACACCTGCAAGTGTAGTGTGAAGGAATCATATAAAATTCAAACAGAGATCATACTGTTAAACCAGATGTAATAACCCTCTGTCTCATATATGGCCTTAGAAAACTACGTTAATATTATCTATGTTTATTTCTTTCACATATTTGAATATGGTTCCCCTCTAGGAAGTGTTGCTGGTATAATATGGCTTGGGAACCAAGTGTTTGACAACTCTGGTCTGGAGAAAAGAAACATTTAGGACTTGATATCAGGGAGACCTGGGTCCAAATCTCATCTCTGAAACTTACTAGTTATGTGAATATGGGTAGATGCTTAATTTTTCTGAAAATCATTCTCCTAGTGAAACATGACTAAAAATGATTGAACAACAACAGGAACATAATGATTCTTGATATGCCTACTTCACAGGGTTGTTGTGGAGTTCATATTAGTACATGTAAAGTACCAGAAGTTTTACAGTACTATATATCAGTTGTTATTATTTAACCATTATATAGCCCTTGTTTATATTTCCTGACTTTGTGCTCAATGATGCTTCATTGACTGTATGACAACTATAAGT
Source organism: Gymnobelideus leadbeateri (assembly GCA_011680675.1). Taxonomy (NCBI): domain Eukaryota; kingdom Metazoa; phylum Chordata; class Mammalia; order Diprotodontia; family Petauridae; genus Gymnobelideus; species Gymnobelideus leadbeateri. Next base: position 126,111 of record WOXC01004894.1, on the reverse strand, counting down.
CTGCTGAGTTGGAAGAACCTACTTTCTAACAGTATTCTTGTCCTTCCCTCACCTTTTCTCCTCCACGAAATTCTGTTCTTTGCTGCACTTCCATCTCCTAGCTGTATTTGCTAAAATGCCTGCGGCTTGTTATGAACATTTACCTGCCTTACTCTAGGGAGTTATGCTGACTGTATTAAACAGATTTGTAGAAAGTTGCAAAGATTTCCAGTAGTCAATAGCTCAGCTCAGGTTAAATTAAGTTTTTTAAACCATTTAAAATATACCCAATTTACCCACTTCATGGTCCATAAAGAAATTATATAATTAAAGTAGGTGATCAAATAATCAATTGATGTTCTCTGTACCTTACAAACAAACAAAAAGATCTGGAGCAAAAACATATTTTAAGCAAATGATCTTTTACAACATGCTTAGAAAGGAAATTTTCAGGGCGGCTAGGTGGCACAGTGAATAGAGTGCCGGCCTCGGAGTTGGGATGACCCGAGATCAGATCCGGCCTCCGAAAATGAGCACCCACGCATAAATAATGACTAGCCGTGTAACCTTGAGCAAGTTACTTAACCCCAATTGCTTAAAAAAAAAAAGAAAGGAAATTTTCTTTGATACAGTTGGATTTGAAACACAGCTCTGACACTTGTTACTTGTGTGACATCAACCAAATTATTGCATCTTTCTAGGTCTTGGTTTCCTCACCTATAAAATAGGTATGAGTTAGGTTATATGATCTGCAAAGTTGCTTCTAGCTATAAATTCTTATAATTTTATAAGGAACCAAATCACAGAGATGCATAATCAAATATGGAAAATCCCTTACCTTAAAAAAATGGTAAAATATAATCTTATTTCCTCTTAGAGATCATTTGAGAAACATTAACATGAAAATTATACTTATTTTAAAATATTCTGGGAAAAATTAAAATATAAAACGATGATTGAAAATAGTCTTGGTTGTGTTAAGAAAAGTTAATCACACTATATGCTATTTATTACTGATAGCCAAAAACTAGAAAAAGACATAAAGTGATCATCAACACATTGGTTAGATTCTCTGCAGAGAATTTGTGAAGAAAAATGCATTTGAATCACAGAAGATACAAGAACACAAATAACTTTGTAATCTGCACCAATGAAAGGAGTATTGACCTTGTTTCTTTCCTTTTCTTCATCCTTTGCCATTTTTCCTTTTCTTTTTCCTTTCTCTTTTCCTTCCTTTTCCCCGATTCCTATTCCTCCCTTTCCTCCTTATTTCCCTTATTGTTAAAGTTTAACCTTTTGCCTTTACATGAGAATGATTTGTGGTAATGACCTCTCTCACTTTGCAATCTCTCTTCCAACTATGATGGAATTTAACCTTCCCTAGTAACAATGAAAAACTGTTAAGCACAAACACTCAGTACTCTGACCATATCTGACAATGACATTTTCTGGTTGCAGTTTCCATCTCTCTCTTGAATAGAAATATGTATCTATTGTTTCTAGGACTACTAATATCATTTCTGTTTCTCAGAGTTGTTTCCTTTTATCGAGCTTTTCATTTAAAGTGTCACGGTCTATCTATATATTGGGAGGTGGGAGTGTTTTGGTTATGTCACATCTTATAAATTCTCATATCTTACTATGCTCCCATAGACTCATGCTCATCATTTTAAACTCTACAATAATATGCCGCTACATTCATTTTACAATCTGTTTAGCCATTTTCAAATTGGTAAGTACCCACTTTGCTTTCAGTTTTTTGCTTTTATTTGTTTTGCTACCACAAGAAACTATTGACATTAATATTTTAGCATGTTGGACTTTTGATTTTTTCTTTGACCTCTGTGAGGCACATGACTAGGACTGTTGAATCAAAGTGTATGAAAAATTTAGCGACTTTTCTTGCATAATTCAAAATTGATATCCAGAATCTTTATTTTCTTACCTCCAAACAGCAGTTAGTTTATGTCCAGCAAATTCTGCTATTTACTCTCCTCCCCCTAAAAGCGATTCATTACTCAAATAGATTGGGAGAGATTTCTGGGAAAATGGCAGAGTAGGTCAGAAAACTTTCTGCTCTCCAAGTTTCCTCCACAAAATAAAAAGACATCACCTCAGAGCAGCAGAAACAAACACATGGTGAAGCAGTTGTCCTCCTAAAACAATTTGAGAAGACCCCAGGAAAGACTTTGACATATTGGGGTAAAGGTGAGTGAAGTGCAAAAACCTCCAGGCCAACTTTACAGAACCAACAAACAACAGACCCTGGTGCAACTGGATTGAGAAGTAGGATCAGAAAAAAAAAAAAAAAGAATTCCAGAGAAGTAGGATCAGGCTTTGAAATTTTCATCTTGCAGACAGTGGTGGGAGTGTGTCTTATGGCTAAGTAGGAGAAGATTGAAGTACCTTCCATTGTTGAGAGATAACAAGCACAGTTGTGCTGACCAGAGGAGCCCCACATTGTGGCTGCATGGAGAAGGGGCCCACACACACCTGATCAACATAATAGTAAGGGGCTGGGATCTTGTTGGTTGTGGGCACTAAAACCCCTGATTTCAGTTCCAGGGCAGAGAGGACAATTGTAGTTTTCAGCCACTAGAGGGACGACAAGGAGCAAAATCTTCTGAGGGATAGTGTAGCTGGGGGCCTTAGCTATGGCTTAGGAGTGAAGAGGAGACATAAGGTTGGGCCCCAAGATAGACCACAGAAAAATAAAAGTAAGAAGGACCTAAGGCTTGGGGAATCATTCTCTACATCTTGGGACTACACTTTGGTTACACAAAGAGCTGCTAAAAATAAAATAAAACAATAAATAAATAAATAAGTAAACAAGCAAACAGATAAATGAATGAATAAGCAAACAAAGGAGAAAGAACCTGATAGTTACTATGGCAACTTCTGGATTCATATTCAGAGGAAGATAATGGAATCACTCATTTTTCAATGAGAAACATCAAATGGTCACAAGCACAAAAAGATTTCTTAGAAGAACTTTAAAAATCAAATAAGAGAGATCGTGGGGAAAATAGAATAAGAGCAATTCAAGAAAATTATTTTAAAAATTTGAAATAGAGAAACAAAAACTTAAGGAAGAAACTATTCCCTTGAAAACTGGAGTTGGACAAGGGAAAGCTAATGATGTTCTAAGACACCAAAAAAATCATAAAACAAAATCAAAAGAATGGAAAAATAGAAGAGAAAATAAAACATCAGAAAAACAACCTATCTGGAGAACAGATCAAGGAAATGTAAGAATACTTGGACTACCTGAAATTATAACTAAAAAAAGAGTCTTAATACAATATCACTAGAAATTATTAAGGGAAATTGCCCTGAAGTTCTAGAACAAGAAGGCAAAGTAGAAATAGGAAAAAATCCACTGATCTACTACTTGAAGGAGATCCCAGGAGGAAAATTTACAGGAATATCATGGCCAAATTTCAAAATTCCCAGGTTAAGGAGAAAATATTGAAAACAACAACAAAAAAACCCCAATTTATTATGGAACTACAATAAAAATTAAACAAGACCCAGCAACTACTATGTTGAAGGACCATAGGGCTTACACTATTATAGAGAGCAAATTTAACATATAATATCAAGGAGAAATATGAGATAAACATTAACGACCAATCATAAAGTACTCAAAAAGGTCAAATTGTTTACTTCACATATATGAAAATATTAGCAGTATTCATGTTGTCATCATTATTTCAATAGTTTGAAAGAAAGGTATAGGCTTTTGAGGAGGGACAGGGTCAAAGTAGAGAGAGAATAGAATAAATGGAGTGGGGGGTATAGGATTTAGGTAAATACAGTTAGCAATAGTAACTGTGAAGAAAAAATTTTTGAAACAATTTTCTCTGATAAAGGCCTTATTTTTCAAACATAAAGAGAATGGAGTCAAATTTATAAAAATAAGAGCCATTCCCCAATTGATAAATGATCAAAAGATATGAACATTTTTAGATGATGTTATCAAAGCTATCTATAGCCATATGGAAAAAAAATGCTCTAACTCACTATTTATTGGAGGAATGAAAATTAAAATAATTCTGAGGTGCTACTTCATACCAATTATAATGAATAGGAAAGAAAAGGAAAATGACAAATGGTGGAAGGCATGTGAGAAAAATGAGACATCAGTGCACTGTTGGTGAACTTGTGAATTGATTCAACCATTTTGCAGAGCACTTTGTAACTATGCCCAAAGAGCTATAAAACCATGCATACTCTTTGATCTAGCAATAGCATTTATATATCTGTACCCCAAAAGAGATGAGATTTAAAAAAAAAGGAAAAGGACATGTGTGTTTGTGGTGTGTGTGTGTGTGTGTGTGTGTGTGTGTGTGTGTGTGTATGTTTGTAGAAATTCTTTTCAGGGCAAAGAATTGGAAATTTGGGGGATGCCTATAAGTTAGGGGAATGGCTGGACAAATTGTGGTATGTGATTATGATGGAATGCTATTGTGCTATAAGAAATGATAAGTGGGATGCTCTCAGGAAAAGAAAAAAAACATAGAAAGATTTACATGAGCTAATGCAAAGTCAAATGTAGTGTGTACAAAGTAACATCAGTAATATAAGATGATTGGCTGTGAATGACTCAGCTATTCTTAGCGATGCAATGATCCAAGATAACTTTGAAGTACTTATGATGAAAAATGCTATCCATCCCCAGAGAAAGAAATGATGATGACTGAATACAGATTGAAGCGTACATTTTTTGCTTTCTTTAATTTTCTTGAGGTCCCCCCACTTTATCTATGTTTTCTTTCACAACATGATTAACATGGAAATCTATATTTCCATGACTACACATGTATAACCTATATCAAAATGCTTGGCTTCTCAATGAGGGTGGGGTGGGGAAGAAGTAAGGGAAAGAAATTGGAGCTCAAAGTTTTTAAAATTAATGTTAAATTTTTATTCATATGTAATGGAAAAAAGAAAATACTAATTTTTTTCTAAAAAATGGTGTGGACTGAGCTTAGTATGATGAATTGATTCTAAAAAAATAAAACTGTGTAGGGAGAGATAAAAAGAAGTAATTATCTCATACAAGTGAGATATAAAAGAAAAAATATACAGAAGAAGCTAGTAGGGGGGAGGGTGGGTAGTGCTGGAAACTTACTCTCCCCTCAGGAAAGGGTTAAAGAGGGAATAACACATATATCTAGAAGGATAGAAAAATCTTCTAAATTCAGAAAGAAATAAGAGGGCAAGGAGATAGTCTGTGTGGTTGGGGTGGGGATAAGGGTAATACTCTTAGAGGGTTATGTAGCTTAAGGAATAGGAGGGCAAAGTAGGAGGTCAAAGCAAAGCAGAGGAGTGAGGAAGGATAGGGTAAATAGGGTGAGAAACATAGAAGAGAAGAAAAACAGGAAGGACGAAAATGTACTTCAAGTTATTGTAGCTTAGAATGTGAATAGGATGAATTTACCCATAAATGGGAAATGGATAGCAGATTAAAGATTTTAATTCAACAATATGTTGCTTTGAAACATAAAAAATAAGGGATTCACACACACACACACACACACACACACACACACACACACACACACACAAGATAAAGGGTAGAGTAGCATTTAATATGTAAAAAAAAACCAGGTGTAGAATCATGATCTCAGATAAAGTTAAAGTTAAAATAGATTTAATCAAAAGTGAAAATTAGAGAAACTGCATTGTCAGCACAATATCATTCAATATTGTTTTAGACCATTTAAAATATCTGGACATTATAAAATACCTGTGTATACCTGCCAAAACAGACACAGGAACTATATTAATATAAATGTAAAACACTTTTTATACAAAGTCAGACCTAAATAATTAAAGAAATATTCATTTTATGGGTAGGTAAAGCCAAAATAATTTTTAAAATTACTATTTTACATAACTCATCTATTTATTCAATGCCATCCCAATTAAATTAGTAAAACATTATTTTACTGAGCTAGAAAAAAGAAAGTAATAGCTAAGTTCATTTGGAAGAATAAAATGTCAGGAACTTCAAAGAAACCAGGGGAAAAAGATATAAAGGAAGTAGATTCAGTAGTATCAGACTTAAAACTATATTATGAGGTAAGAATGTTATTGAAGTATAAAAAGAATAATTTTGATTATTTTAAATTGATTCTTATATCAATAAAACCTATGTAATGAAGAATAGAATGAATGCAGAAAATTGGGGGGGAAACTTTCATAAACAATCACTCAAATAGGGTGTGATTGACATGGAATATTGCTGTGGTGTAGGAAATGAAGAACTGGTTGATTTAGAAAAAAATGTGGGAAGAATTGGAATTATGAAGGAAAATGCTATCTACCTTCAGAGAAACAGTTAATAGGAGGAAATAAACATAGTGAAGTCTTACATATATGTGTATGATTGTATACCTATGTGTGTATACATGTGTATGTTTTTTTCTACATATTTATCTATCATCTATGTATCTACATTGATGCTTAATTGTAGGGTGGCAGAGGGAGGGAGGGGAAAAATAAAGTGAAAAGTGCACAGCAGAGCACAAAAGAAAACCAGCAAGGAAGCAAGCAAAAGCTGGGCAGTATTGAAAATCATGTGTTTTAAATATTATCTAGGTTTCCCTGACATGGAAATTTATTGTTTTATATTGACTCTTCTGTTACGGTCTGCTGTGCACATGACAATGATTTTTTTTTAAAAATAGATTTGTGATTTCATTAATTTAATGATTCCCAACCAATTTGCCTAGCTATCCTGTGTGATTCTTTTCTATGTCTACCATTTCAGTTTGTCACTAAGTATGTACTTATTGTGCTAGAGGCTTTTATTGCTTTCTCCGGACATCTTGAAAATACCCTTTCCACAAAATCATTCTGTTCTTTTTTTCCTATCATTGATTTTCCTGTTGTTATCTTTGACTCCTGTCCTTATTGAAAATTTCTCATTTTTTATATGTTGTAGCTTGCTTATACTTTTCATGAACCTCTCCATTGCCTTCTTGGTGATGGCACCAAGTTTATAGTTCTTCAACTTTCAGGTCTTCAGAGAATGTTGTGTTATATATCTCACTACCATATAACAACACTGGTAGGATATTTGTATAAAAAGGTAGGCTTTGATTATCAGGATAAAATTAGTAGCATTCAAGGTACTTTGTAATTTCCCAAAGGTTATCTATTTCAGGCCCCTTCCCCAACTCTGGACACAAGTCACTATCCATCTTCATATTATAATATGAGAAAGACACTTTTTCATCCACTTGGTCTTTCCTGTATAGATAGGGATGCCAGACATTTTTTCCAAACAGTTATGGATTCCTTCCAATAGGTTATTTAATATTCTGGGGCTGGAAGCACCAAGAACAATATCACCAGCAAACAAAAGTATTATTATTAATAATGGATTTCTTTTCAATTTGAATTTTACTTTAGTCCTCTTCCATCACAATGGTAAGTACCTTTAACAAACATACATCTCCATTTTTTATGCCTTCTCTGAGGTTGTGATCAGAAGGCAGGAGAACAGTTATTTTTATTGTTATTTATCTTAAGAGAAGAGGTAGCATGTGGATAGATGGCACCAATGGCATCATTTCACTCCAGATTCAGAATTTTTTTCTATTTAATGAACTGTATTTGCTATTTTGAGCAGCATAGAGCCTAGATAATTCTTGGGAAGCATTTCTACTTCAAATTTATTCTTTACTTTGGCTACAAGGAAAGCATAAGCTCAAAGATTTAGAAATGTAAGAAAACTAAGAAATTGTCTCATCTAAGCTTCTTATTTTAAAGATATGAAAACTGAGGCCATGTTGAGGTCACAAAGTTAATGAGTATGATCTTCAAGGACTTACTATGGTGCTAGGCATTGTGCTAAACCAGTGTTGTTATATGGTAGTGAGATATACAACTCAACATTCTCTGAAGACCTGAAAATTGAAGAGCTATAAACTTGATGCCACAGTGGATAGAAAATCTTGCCTCAAATACTGGAGATCTGGATTTAAGTCCCACATACTGGCAATGTGACTCTAATTGAATAACATAGCTTCTAAATGCTATCTCTAGGAAACACTCTAAGACTGAGATGGGGAAGTTATATTGGTAACTTACATTGGCAGAGTTTCCTCACAAAGAAGTTCCCTATATCAGCAAGTTTCAAAAGTTTTGACCTTAGGACTCCTTTATACTTATGAATTATTGAAGCCTCCTCAAAGAGCTTTTGTTTATGTATATTATCTCTATTGATGTTTACTACATTAGAAATTAAAATGTTTTAGTATTATAAAATACTAAATATCTTTGACATTCCACACCATAAGAAAGGGTCTTGGGGGTCCTCAGACTACACTTTGAGGTCTTACTGGACTCTCTCTACTCATAAATTCAGGGGCCTAGAACCTACCATTATATTTCAAGGAATTGTGAGGCAGCTAAGTGATATAGTGGATAAAATGACAGAGTCAGGAAGACGTGAGTTCAAATCTGGCCTTAGACCCTTAATGGTCTGGGTAAATTACTTAATCTCTGTTTGCCTCAGTTTCCTCATTTGTGATGAAGATAATAATACCCCTATTTCCCATAGTTGTTGTAAGTATCAAATGAGATGATAATTCCAAAGTGTTTAGCACAATGCCTGGCACATAGTAAGTCCTTGAAGATCATACTCATTAACTTTGTGATCTCAACATGGCCTCAATTTTCATATCTTTAAAATAAGAAGCTTAGATGAGACAATTTCTTAGTTTTCTTACATTTCTAAATCTTTGAGCTTATGCTTTCCTTGTAGCCAAAGTAAAGAATAAATTTGAAGTAGAAATGCTTCCCAAGAATTATCTAGGCTCTATGCTGCTCAAAATAGCAAATACAGTTCATTAAATAGGAAAAAATGCTGAATCTGGAGTGAAATGACTTGGGTTGAAATTGTTTCTATTACCTAATACCTGCATGACATTGGAAATGTCACTTCATCTCTCTGGGGCTCAGTTTCTTCATCTGTATAAAGAAAGGGTTGGACTAAGTGATCTCTAGTGACCTCCCAGCTTCAAATCAGTGATCCTATAATCAAAGATAAATAGGGCATGAATATTGATTTTAGAGGTAAGTAAGCTCTAGGAGAACAGAGACTGTTTCTGCTTTTCTTTATTTTCTCACTGCTTATCACAGGGTCTGGCAAGTAGTAGGTGCTTAAAAATACTTGTTGACTGAACAATTGTTTGATTGCTTTCCAGGATTATAGCTTTTCCAGAACTATAAAGGGGAATTGAGACAGTCTGAAATTCAGTGATGGTGTTCTGGGCTGCTAAACTCTGCAAACCTTCCCTTTGCGTCTTGTTTTACATAGTTTCTTGTTATTGATTTGTGTCATGAATCCTGGATCTATATTTAATTTATACCTTTCTCAAATATAGTTGTTGCCTCAATAACTAATTAACCTGGAACTCTTAAAATCCTAAGGATATTAGCTGATCTTTGGTGGCTTTGACCTATTATTCTCTATTACTATGTCTTTCATCTCCTCCATTCCCTCAACTACATACTGTAAGGGTTCTCATATAACTTACTGTACATAACTCTAGAATGACCTCCTTCACCTCCTCAGTGAAAGACAACTTGATTTCTCTACCAGAAAGCTCCAGTTTTAATCTGAGTGAGGCCAGATGATCTAGGGCACAGCTTCCTGTTGGTTTTCCCAATATGGCTTTAAGAACAATAGCAACAACAAGCACTATCACTATGAGTCTAAACTTTTTAAACTTTTGTTTCCACCCCCTGCTCATTTGTTTTAAATAGTTGATTTATAACAACTGAGCTTTAATAAGTTAAAAGGGAGGTCTAACACCAGTGGTTGAAAGGAAACCTGACAAGAGCCCACAGAGATTTCTGAGTTTCCTAATAAATGTTCTTCCTAGAAATCCTGAATCCCAAGATGACATTACATTTTACATCAGTTTTACATTTTGAAGCCTGCAGCTTTTTTTGTGGAATGCAATTTATTACAAAGGATTGAGATTATACTGAGCCCTGAGGCTAGAATGCATTTGGCCACACATTTAAAGATCTCCAGAGGGGTAGGCTAGTGTCAGACAATTCCTATCTTGTCAATTCTGTTGATTCTTCCTCCTGGTTATTTTCTGATCCTGTTCCTTAGTTTTCATGTTAATTTTATTTCTGTTACCCTGTTTCACTTTTTCTTGCCTCAGAAATACACACCTACATGTCAGTCCTGAACATTAAATTGAAAGGGGAGAAAGCAACGATGACCTCAAAGCTAATGAGAAATTAGATTGACTACTGAATCCTGACTGTAACCTCTGGATTATATTTTATTCATCTTTTTTTATCCCACACAATGCCTAGAATAGTATCTTAGATATAGAAGATGACAGACTGATGTTTGTGGAAGGAAGGGAGAAAGGGAAGAAGAGAGCAAGGAAGGAAGGAAAGAAGGAAGAAGGGAACAAGGGAGGAAGGGATGGAGGAATGAAGGAAAGAGGAAGGAAAGAAAAAAGAGAAGGAAAATGGAATCATCTTTTCCTCTAGTATCAAAATGCCAAGCTTTTCCTTTGATATGCTATAATTATTTTAATATAAAGTAGATATCTCAAGAACTTTTCATCCTTTCTGTCATTTGTGTGTAAATCATCCCCAGCCCCTACCTCCACCATGGGCACACATTTGGATGCTAAGGCTCTCTTAATACATTTAAAAGATCAATAAGATGGTAAATCCTAGCAACTCATTCATGTGGAAAGCAATCAATTCAATGAGCTGTTGGTGACAGAAATGAAAACTAATAACAAGGTTAAGTGTGTGGTCAAAAATTAACTAGGAATGAAAATCAAAGAGAATAAAAGGTAGAATTTAAACAGTTATGAGAACTACTGGTAGGAATATTAAAAATCATCAGTTTTTTTTAAAAGATACTTACATTCAAAACACGGGGAGAGTACATATGGAGAAAGAATGAAAAAAATGTATTAAGCCACCCCAAACTTGTGACTACAACACAGATTTCAGGATCAAGAATAAAGGTGGAAGGTGCCACCATACCTTATATATTAGATATTCAATAAACATCTCTTTATTTCTCAAAAAACACTGACCAGGATGTCAATGGTCAAGGAAGAGACTAATGAATGTTTGTTGAATTGAAATGAAAAGAATCCTTAACTTTTTTTTAAACAATAGGATAGATACTGACTCAGCACATATGGGATTTGCCTTCCACTTTGGCACTTTATTCAAGTCACAACCTCTCTCATCAAATTTTTTTTTATCTGTAACATAAGGTGGCTAGATTAGGTCACCCCCCCCCCAATCCTGTTCAGTTCAATATCTATAAGACCTTAATTCTTCGCAATCACAGCTCAGCGATAACCCTGACATCCCTCTGTAACCACTGAATATAGAGATTTTGTTTTTAAGATGCCTTTTATTCCTCAGGTGTGGGAAAAATTTTCCTTGTTCCATAAGAAGAATTTTTGTGATATTGAGACAAAATGATGGATAGAAGGGACATTTCTCTGATGAGAAACAGCAAACCAGCCTGTGGTATATAAGAATTGGATTCTTATATTGAGAATTGTTTTTTTCCTACCTAACACCTTTTCTTCCTTCTATAGTTTTGTATTTTCCTGTTTTATAATTATTAATTTGCAGCAGTCATTTCCTACATTTGGGGAAATTGCAGGAGTCAGCTGAGTCCCAAACTGATAATTGTGCCACAACCTAGGAAAACCACATTCCAGATCTTAATTCCAGGCTGAGGACTGACATATGGTGCATGCGTAGAGAGCCTGCCTTGACATAAGAAAAATTCAAGTTCAAATCTTGTATTTGGCTCTTACTAGCCATGTTATTCTGGGCAAGTCACTCAACCTCTGTGCCCCAGGTAAAACACTCTCAAATGTTAGTTACATAGCAGTTGATTCTTTGTCTTGATGGAGGGAATTTCTTTGATGAAATCTCCCTACACTAGTGAAATCATGGTGGTGAACCTTCTAATAACATAAATGACTAATATACACCACTGTTAAGGCAAACTATCATATTTAAAAAATAGTATTATTTTTCAATTACACATAAAAGTAATTTAATTTTTAACATTCTTTTCTTTAATAAAATTTTCTCCCTCCTCCCTGAGATGGTGAGTAATTTGTCGTAAGTTATATATGTACAATCATGTAAAACATTTCTATATTAGTAAGAAAGAAGAAATAGAACAAAAGGGGAAAAAAGCTACAAAAACAATTAACAAAGTGAGAATAGTATGCTTTGATCTGCATTCAGACTCCATCAATTCTTTTTCTGGATGTGGATAGTATTTTCCATATTGAGTTTTATGAACTTGCTTTAGATCATGGTATTGTTGAAAAGAGCTAAGTCAGTCATAGTTGATCATTCTACAACTTTGCTGTTGCTATGCACAGTGTTCTCCTAGTACTGCTCACTTGACATTGCATCAGTTCTTGTAAATCTTTCCAGGTTTTTTTTGAGGTCTGTCTACTTGTTATTTCTGATGGCACAATAATATCCCACTATATTCATATACCATAACTTGTTCATCTATTACCCAAGTTAGTAGGCATCCTCTCACTTTCCAATTCTTTGCCACTACAAAAAGAGTTGATATAAATAGTTTTTACATGTAGATCCTTTTTCCCTTTTTCATGATCTCTTTGAGATACAGACCTAGTAGTAGTATTGCTGGGTCAAAGGGTGTGCACAGTTTGAATGTCTTTTGGGCATAAACTATGGTGATTGGTTTTTTAAGGATGAGTTTTCCTTGTTACTTTTTCTTTTGATGTAATTGGGACACAGTGCTAATTTATTTTTCCTTATTATTCTATAGATAATTGGCAGCAGTAATGTTGAAAATCCCACAGAATAAAATTAATATTACCCCCCCCCAAAAAAAAAGTAATTCTATATCTCTACACAACTCAGGAAAGAAACTAGGTCATCTTTTCTGGAATATGACTCCCCAGCCAAGAGATTTCTCAGATTTTTGTTGTAGATATGATGATCAGGAAAGATTTTTGACACTGCCAGATGCTTAACAACACAGAGCTCTTTGGTCTAATCTGTTTTGTACTGGCTCCCACATTGTTATTTGTTTGTTTTGTTTTGTTTTCATTTTAGTAGTCTTGCCTGGTCCAGATGTAATGGAACTCACTTAAAAAAACTTTTTATTTTAAGTCTATCAAAATGGAAGGGATGTTTCACATGAGAGCACAGGAGGTTGCCATTTCCACTTGTTTCTCTAAATTGAATTGAAAATTAGTTGTTTTAGTAGGAGTGTGACAGTAACTTTGTCAAAAGAATAACTAAAGGATCCTCCTTTTGGTACTTCTTAAGAAAATATTTCTGTTGTAAGGATTTCAGATTTTCTGGTAATGTGACATTCTTATCTCTTCTTCCGACATATTCTCAAAAACAGTTTTGTTGAGCAAAAGCAGTTTAACAAATACTTTTAGGTGTCCACAAGAATGGACAGAAAGCTGGCCCTGAATTTAAGAAGACCTAGGTTCAAGTCTTTTTTTTGACACATGTGGTCTGTATGACCATGGACAAGTCACCTAATCAGTCACTGCCCCCAGGCAACTCTCCAAGAGTATACTATAGGACTGTGCATCTAGAATTGTAAGGGATCACAGAGGCTAGCTAGCCAAACTCCATCATTTTTAAAATGATGAAACTGAAGCTCAGAGAATTTGAGTGACTTCTCCAAAGTCACACAGGTAATAAGTGTCAGAAGTAAGATATGAAATTATATCAAATCTCTGGTTTCAAAAAGTCAATGCTCTTTTTACCATTCTATGTATTCAGGAATAAGAGCTTCAAAAATAAGACTATGAAAAATGAATTTACTATCCCCTTCCTTTTCTTCCACAAAAAAACAACAAACAATAAAAACAACAATAATAATGACAAAACACTTTGAAAAATATATTTCAAAATTCTAACAATATTTTTAAGAACTTATTAGTCTTGTAGGAGAGTCTGAAAAAGTCAGGCCTGGAGCAGTGATTGCAAAATTGCTTGTCCAGGAATCAAATACCTTACTGATGAGTGGTGTTCAGTATCTTTTTAACTAAGATCACTGTAAAAATATATGAAAAAAATTATCCTCCTGAGTCTTTGGTTCAAGTATTGATCCCTTTAGAAATGACCCAGAAAATAGTTCATGAATTAAGACCAGACAAAGATCATGGAAGGTAAAATGGGTAATTTTGATTATATTAAATTAAAAAGATTTTGCTCAAAGAAATCCTAATGCAGTCAAAAAGAGAAGAAAGCAGGAAATGGGTGGGGGTGGGGAGGATTTATAGCAAGTTTCTTTACTGAAGGTCTAATTTCTCAAACTGAGAAAAGTTTTTAAAAATGAGTCATTTCCCAGTTGATAAATGGTCAAAGAATATGAAGACAATTTTCAGAAGAAAAAAATCAAAGCTATTAATACGAATATTAAAAAATGCTCTACATCATTAATAATTAGAGGAATGCAAATTTAAAACAACTCTGAGGTATCTCCTTACATCCATCAGATTGGCTGAGAGGACAGAAAAGCAAAATGGGTTCAGATTCCATCTCTGATCATTCCCTGTGTCACCTCCTATCTTCTCTTCTCCAGATTCCTTCTGAATCATTTCTCTCCACCCCTCTAATCTTTAGCCAAGTCTCCATGTCTACTCATTCTTTCCCTACCATCTTCACACACGCCAAAATCTCTATCTTTCAAAAAAAAGTCACTAAACTCTATGTCCTCAAGCTATAATCATATCTTTCTTTTCTTTCTCAGACAGAACTGACAGAAAAAAAAATACTGCCTATACTCTCTGTCTTCACTTTCTCTCCTCTTGCTTTCTCCTAAACTCTTCAAAATCTCATTTCCAACACCATAACTAAACTGAAACTGTTCTCTCCAAAGCTATTTCTTTTTTTAATTTAATTTTTATTTTTTGCTTTTTGGAGGGCAATTGGGGTTAAGTGACTTGCCCAAGTTCATACGGCTAGTTTTTTGTGTTAAGTGTCTGAGGCCGGATTTGAACTTAGGTCCACCTGACTCCAGGGCCAGTGCTCTATTCACTGTGCCACCTAGCCACTCCTCCAAAGTTATTTCTTAACTGCTAAGTATTTTAATATTTTTTCACCCCTCATCCCTCTAGACCTTTCTGCTACATTTGACACTGTTAACTACCCTCTCTGAATATTCTCTCTCTCCTCTCTGGGCTTATGTGATGCTATTTTCATCTAGTGACCCTACCTATCAAATTGGTTATTTTACTTAAATCCAGATCTTGCTATGTCACTCCCCTACTCAATAAGCACCAGTGGCTCCTTATTGCTCATATATTCAAATTTAAATTTTATATTTTTTTAAATTTTAAAACCTTTAATATTCTTCTCCTAACCTATCTTTCTATCTTCATCACACATTACACTCTCCTTTGAATTCTGTCATCCACCAAAATTCTCTGTTCCTCACAATGTACACTGTCTCCTCTTTCTGTACCTTTGCTGTGGAGGTTCACATAGAATCTCCACCTCTTAGAATGTTTCTCTTCCTTCAAGAAACAGCTCTTCTTGTCACTTTCTGGATAAACCTTTTCCTGATCCCTATTCCACCCTGACTTGTTAAAGCCTTCTCTCCCCAAACCATTTTTTGTTCAACTACTTTTGTATTTATTTGCATTCTTTTAAAAGGTATTCAGCACATATTTATGGCTATGCTTTTTTCTCCCCCATTAGAATATAAACTTTTTGAGAGTAGAGATAATTTCATTTATTACATTTTTGTCCACAGTACCTAGCAGGTACATTGCAGGTTTCTAATCAATCATTTAAGTAAACTGATTAATTGATCGATTGATTATCTAAAATAACCTAGACAGAAATAGCAGAAAACTAAAACCCAGATTTCCTGATATCAAATCTAATGCTCATTAAAATCATGAGGTCTCATGGAATTTGAAATAAGTATTTTTCCCCTTTCCTAAGTTAGCAATGTGAGTTTAAAAATAGCTTTTGCCAACAAGAAGCAGAAGTGCTGGTGGATTGTCTACATGGTTGGTATACAAGTTGACCTTGCATACAGAAAGAATGCATAAGGTGAGTATGTAGTCAGTGTTAGAAAACCAGAACTATAGTGAGTGGTATAAATAAATGTACTTAAGAGAAGGGTAGATTTAGGAGTGTTATGATAACTGCCTTCAAATATTTGAAATGGCAGTAGTAGCTAGCATTAGTGCTTTACAAATTTAATCTCATTTGAGAATAATCTCACTGCATGCTCACAACAACCTGGAGAGTTAGGTGCCATTATTATCTTCATTTCAGAGATGGAGAAACTGAGGCAAACAGAGGTTAAGTCACTTGCCCAGCATCATCAGCTAATAAATTTTCTTAGGTCAGATTTGAACTCAGGTCCTCCAGACTCCAGGTTGAATACTCTATCTAGAGGGCAGAACTAGGAGCAATTGGGTAAAACTCACAAAGCTACAAATTTAAATGAGGTAAAAATAAAAATTTCTGAATAATAGCAGCTATCCCAATGTGAAACAGGTTACCTCAGGAGTGAGCATCCTCTTTGCCAAGTTCTCTAGGCAAATGTTGATGAATATTTGTTTTCTGTGCTGTAAGGTTTTGACCTCCAAAGTCCCTTCTAATTCAGAAATCTTGTGATTCTGTGAGTAGGCCCAAAGCGAACTTGTACAAAGGAGGTTCTTTTTCACTCCCTGAATATACATGTAATCCTCAGAAACACTGTTGTCAATGAACCCTGATGACACTTCCTTTTATAGGTTCCTCAGCATCATTCAAAATTCAGACTTTGCTTTTCACTTGTTACTCATATATTCTAATATTCTATAATTCTGCACTAAGTTCCTCTGACTATATTTGTTGATGTACATTAGATTGAAAACTCAAGTTCAAGGCTAAGTCAACTTTTTACTGACTTGAGGCTACCTTCTGAAACAATTTTAACTTTGAGTGTGTGATTCCTACTTATTCAATACATTATTATTTGTAGCAAATCTATGAGTCTCTCTCTCTCTCTCTCTCTCTCTCTCTCTCTCTCTCTCTCTCTCTCTCCACACACATACACACACACACACACACACACACACACACACACAGAAGTATTTCTCAATACACAGTGAAATTAAGCAGAAAACTCAGTTGTGAGACTGAGAAATGTCTTCAATCAAAAGCTTTTCTGTGTCCTTACCTCTCCATCCCTTTTCATTAGGACAGATGCTCCTGCAACCCCTCTATAGGTTCACATCACACAGCACAGTAATCATTGTTTTTCTCCTGTGATTGATCTCTCTGTGTACAATATAAAGTAATATAAATACCTCTAAGTGCCATGCTGGTGGCAGTAACAAAACTACTACATGCTTGGTTTGACCTTAATTCTCCTCAGAAGGAAACATAATTCAATTAATTCAGACCATTGTGTTTCTCTTTTTTTTCTGGGTCATACTAGAAGAATCAGTTTGCTTAAAACAATGTTGCTGCTACTGTATACAATGTTTCCTTGGTTCTGCTCATTTCACTTTTCATTATTTTGTACAAGTCTTTCCATGTTTTTCTAAGATCATTGAGCTCACCATTCCTTATAGCACAGTACAATGGTATTCCATCACAATCATATACCACAATTTATTCAGTCATTCCACAATTGATGGGGATCCCTGTAATTTCCAGTTCTTTGCCACCACAAAGAGAGTTGTTATAAATATTTTTAGAACATATAGCTTCTTTTCCTTTTCCACAATCATCTTCTGAAGTAGACCTAATAGTGATATTGTTGGGTCAAAGACACTTTAATAACTCTATGGGTTTAATTCTAGATTGTTCTCCAAAATGGTTGAATAAGTTCATAGTTCCACCAACAGTGAATTAGTGTCCAATTTTTTCACAGTTGCTTCCCTCTTTGATCATTTTAGCCAATATGAGGGAAAAAGGGAGGGGGGAAGAACAATAACTTTATTATATATTTAAAAGGAATAACAAGTTGTAATATAAAGTTTTTCAGTTGCATGAAACTGCAATCATCTTTTTTTTAATTATACTATGTTATACCATTATGGAAATACTTGTTTTTTTTTTCATAAATTAAAATGAAAAGAAAAAAAAGAATCAATATGCTTATGAAGTCTTCGGGATGGATACCATTGCATATTCAACCATTCAAAAGTGCTCATTAAGCATATATTTAATATGTGCTTAATAACTTAAACTCTAAGCTCCTTGAGAGCAGAAACTTTCCCCCCCTTTTGTATTCCTGGAGCTTAATACAATGTCTGGAATATAGAAGGTAATTAATAAATGTCTGGAAACTTGAATTACGTTGACCTATTATATGACTTGCACTGGTTCAGATGCTAGGGATTTAAAAACAAAGCAATGAAACAAGTACTCACATTCTCCTAGGCTGGCAATAGCAAATTTTAATACATGTGATATGAGTTTAATATGAGATATAATTAATATACCTCACAGCTGAGGTCTTTTCAAGTCTTTTACAAATAGGAAATCTTTACAAATATAAATTTCCAAAACAACACCTCAGAATTTGTAAGATTTGAAGTTTTACTGAACTTTTCCTTGTTTTATGTCATTTGATCTCATTTTGATGAAAGAAAAAAAGCCATTAATGCTATGTCTGCCTTCATATATGCATGCATTTATCTTGATGGAAAATGTGAATTGCTCTCATTTTAGATTGGCCCAAAGTTCTGGGCCTCAAGACCAGAAGATTCATCTTCCTGAGTTCAAATCGGCCCTTAGACACTAGCTGTATGACCCCTGTGTGCAGCAAGTACCCTAGCATACCCAAGGTGGCTGCCAACACAGGTTCTTAGATCTGCTTTTCTGAAGGAAAACAACTCAAAATGTGTTAACAATCTTGCTTTAATCAATCAAACATATCATTTATCTAGTTCAGGGAAAAAAGTCAGAACCCTGAACTTCAGAGTATACAGAGATTACAAGCAGAAATTACAAGAAGAAAGAGAAACAAACAGATCAAGCAGACAGGCCTCCAACCGTCCAACCATTACATCTATGCCTAGTCAGTTACCAGAAAGGGAAGCATCAACATCTGGTTTTTCAAAGCCAGG
This sequence comes from Gymnobelideus leadbeateri, assembly GCA_011680675.1. NCBI lineage: Eukaryota > Metazoa > Chordata > Mammalia > Diprotodontia > Petauridae > Gymnobelideus > Gymnobelideus leadbeateri. Next base: position 107,008 of record WOXC01004894.1, on the reverse strand, counting down.
GGGCTCTCAACAGCTGCCCAGAGTCTCATCTGGTCAATTCACACAACACTTCTTAAAGTGAGCCCCAAAACAAAGTCTCACATCAGGGTTTATATAGCCTTCTCCAGGCTCAGAGAATGTAACAACCCTCTTGACCCATTTACCAATCACAAAGTATCTCCTGAAAAACAAGCCTCCTACCACAGGCTCCAGGTGCACTTAACCTAGGAGCAGGGAAGATCTTAAAAATTCACATTCCTATAACATCCTGGGCAAGTCACTTAACCCTGTTTGCTTCAGTTTCCTCATTTGTAAAATGACCTGGGGAAGGAAATAGTAAACCACTCTGGTATCTTTACCAAGAAAACCCCAAAGGATGTCACAATGAGTCTAACACAGATCAAAAATGATGGAATTCCTTGCAAGGCATCTTTATCTTCTTTTCTTTCATGTGTCTTTCCCAGACTGATTACCTTGAAATGAGGTTATTTGCCTATGTGTAGAATCCCACATGCTCAGCCTTCTGGGAAATCTAGAGTTAGAATTAAGCATTCTCTATTATCAGGTCCATGTCCTTTCTTTTTTTTATTAAATTTTCTCTTTTATTCCAAACTTAAACATTAACAAACATAAACATTTCGCTATATGATGACAGATAAGGAAGACTTGTTTAAAAACTGAACTTCTGTTTTATGCAGTTTTTTAAGTGCATGAGATAACAGCTTGTAATTATATGTCAGATTATGACTGTCAAGTACTCCCACATGTAATCCTCAACAAACCATGGACCTAGCATGAGTTATTCATTAAGTAGCTTTTTGCAGCAAATTTATTTTTGCTGGATTAAGAAAATATATTTAATGACCCTGTATTTCTCCCTAAAACAAAGGTCTGTCTTCTTATCAAGTGATAGTAACAGTTAATTAATGAAATATGACAGCTTTGGAAGAATTAAAATTGAAGGTAAATGACAATGGAGAAGCAAGCACATGGTAGGCATGAGATGACTGCAACACATCACCAACAAAGACACAAGGGAAGGGTAGGATGTCCTCAGGGAGTGTGTGACCAACAAATAAACAAGTAAATAAAGATAAGCTGTGAACATAGTGAGGAATATATGATGGCCAGTCCATGTGCTCCATTGGTGATGGGGCATGAAAATCTAAAACAATCTTCCTAAAACATTAGGTAAACCCTCTCTGGAGAATTTATGGTTAGAATTGTACAGTCTTTTCATTTCTTACCAGGCTGTGGTCCTCCAGACTTCTCTATCATGCCCCAGAAACCTCTTCATCCTGGAAGATTGTTTTAGCCCTAGAATTCACATTCAAGAAATACTCTCCACCCACAAACCCCTTCTCTTTCATTGGATGACTCCTCCTTGACCATTCCTTTCTTCAATTCTCAGCAGACTACAATATGGATTTTATTTACTATATTCTAGTGCCAGATACTTCTCCCCTCCCCAACATACTTGTTTAGCTTCCTTTTTATGCATTGTCTTCCTCCATTAGAATATAAGCTCTTTGAAGGTAGGGATTTTAAAATATTTTTATGTTATTAACACCTAGCACAGCACATATAATAGTATGTAATAGTGGTAGTAGTAGTGGTGGTGGTGGTGGTGGTGGTGGTGGTAGTAGTAGTAGTAAGTAGTAGTAGTAGTAGTAGTAAGTACTTAACAAAATATTTGCTAACTAATTGACACAACATGGGCAGATATAAATCAATCACTGAGCCAATAAAGTATTTAAAGGTTTATTATGTTCTCTGGGAACAGGAAAAATAAGTAGTGGGGGATAGGAAGGAACAGTCACTGCTCCTCAAAGAGTTTAAATTCTAACAGGAGAGATGTGACTGGTATGGTTGAAGGAAATACTTTAATGAAATATTGATGTATCAAATTAAAATAATCTCAACCTACGAGGTTTAGATTACCACTGTATAAGCTCAACAGACTGTACTGTCATCTTTACTCTGCCACCATGGCCAGGTAGCACAGGCCAAAGTCATAAGGGAATGAAATGATGTGAAGTGCCACACTCATGCTCACTAGTTTGGCATAGTAGTAGACTAGTCTATTGGTCTAGTCACTCATGACTAGAGACTAGACTAGTCACATTTGAGTGACTAATGAAATGGGTAAAAATTGGAAGATGACACAAGTTAGAACACAATATTGGGCATTGTCACCATTTTCACCTTTAAGAATATATAATTTATTTTTTTGTTTTTATTTTTTGCCTTTTTTGCAGGGCAATTGGGGTTAAGTGATTTGCCCAAGGTCACATGGCTAGTTTTTGTGTTAAGTGTCCTGGGGGACAAGTCATTTCATTACAATCTTGCCTAAATACAGATGAGAAAAAGTTACAAGAAAACTGGTGATGAAGGGGGCACAAACTGGAAAAGCATTTAATTCATCTCAGTAAAATAAATGCTCTTGGACAGAAAGATACTGTTCCATTTGTGTCTTACTATTCCCAGCCCCTAGCTCACTACTGACCAAGTGGTAGGTATTTTATAAATAATTATTGGTCAGTTAGATGGTGCAGTGGAAGGAGTGCTAGACCTGGAGTCAGGAATACTTGAGTTCAAATTCAGATTCTGACATTTAATAGCTGTGTAACTCTGGGCAAGTCACTTAACCCTGTTTGCCTTGATTTCCTCATCTGTAAAATGGTCTGAAGAGGGAAAGGGCAAACCACTCTAGCGTCTTTGCCAAGAAAACCCCAAAAGGTGTCACAAAGGGTTAGATACAAATGAAAAGAACTAAACAATATCAACAACAAAAAAAATTATTTATTTATCAAAGAGCAACTAGGTAGTGCAGTGAATAGAACACCTGGTCTGGCATCAGGAAGATCTGAGTTTAAATCCAGCTTCTGACAAATGCTATCTCTTTGACCCTTAGCATAACTTAACTCCTATTTGCCTTAGTTCCTCATTGTAAAATGGAGACACCCTGGAGAAGGAAGTGGCAAATCACCCAAGTATCTCTGCCAAAAAAAAAATTATGTAATGTAAAGTTGGACACAACTTAATTACAACAAAAATGATTATTGGATTGAATTGGGAAAAATTCTCAAGCAAGTATTTGAATGTCTTTTCACTATATCAACTGAGATTTTTTTAAAAAAAGACCTAAACTGAGATGAGAATAAAAACTCTTTGATGGTAGGTATCTCCCAAAGCATTTAGGATATTCCCTCACCCACAGGAGGCACTCAATAAATGCTCCCTGAATAAAAGAGAATAAGACATAACTCTCATCTTAAAATAACAATTTAGTCTAAATATAAAGCTATATACATATAAGACAGTTCAAGAACAAGACATTATATAATTAAGTTCCTAGTTAATATAGGGCATAAATGCTGTTTGAGTTTCAAGAAGAGGGAGATGAATAAAGATCCTAGTCAACAGCAAAATTTTCTTGTGCCTGTGCTCCTGGGCTCTGTTGTTGGCCTCTTTCTCTTTCAATACTTTCTCTCTTGGTGATCTCATTAGTTCTTGTGTCTTCAATGATTTATTTAAGGTGTTTCTTAAATATACATATTCAGACATCTTCTCTGTCCTGCACTTCAGTTCCACATAACCAGCTGCATGTTGGACACTTCTACCTGAATGTCCCCTAGGTTTCTCAAACTAGCCATGCTGGAAACAGAACTCATTGTCTTTCCTAATATACCGAACTTGCCTATTTCTATTAAGACCACCAGATATGACAGGATAAAGCAACAATAGTTCATCTCATTATTTAAGTTAATAATCAGAGAATCATTCACAACTCTTTACTGTTCAAAGCCCAGAAATAGGCTGGAAAGATAAACAAACAACAACAAAACCTGACCATAAAAAAAAACTATTATAGTGGCAGGAAAGACCAAGACACAAATTCAGAAGAAGACAACAGCATGAAAACAGATACAAGCAAAGCCTTAAAGAAAAAGTTCTAATTGGACACAAACCAACAAGAATTCTTGGAAGCATAAAGAAAACAGTGAGTGGTAAAAGAAAAGATGAGAAAGGAAATGAAAGGGATATAGGAAAATGATGAAAAATCTCTATTGATTGGAGAAAGGCAAATTAAAGCAATTCTGTTGTATCAACTCACACCTATTAGAAATGACAAATGCTGGATGGAAAATATGTACATTAATGAACTCTTGGTGGAGTGGTGAACTGCTTCAATCATTCTGGAGAATAATATGGAACCATGCCTGAAGGACTATAAAACTGTACGTTAACATTTGATCCAGTAATACCACTACTAGGTCTATACCTCAAAGAAAGCAAAAGAAAATGGAAAAAGGACTTATTTTACAAAAATGTTTATAGCAACTTCTTTTGTAATGAAAAAGAATTGAAATTTAAAGGTATTCTCATCAACTAGGGAATGACTGAACAAGTTATGACATATGATTGTGATGGAGTACTATTATATTATAAGAAATGATGAAGGAGTTTCAGAAAACAACAACAACATAAGACCTATATAAACTGATGCAAAGTGAAGAGTAAAGACCTGGGAAGTCATTGTGCACAGTAACAATAATGTTGCAATGATAACCAATTGTGAAAGACTTCAGAAAGAGCTAATGGACTTTTTTCTGAAATTTTCTTTTCTTGTCTTTTTTTGCTTTTTGGAGAGGGTGGGGGGGGGCAATTGTGGTTAAGTGACTTTGCCCAAGGTCACACAGCTAGTAAGTGTTAAGTGCCTGAGGCCAGATTTGAACCCAGGTCCTCCTCACTCCAGGGCTGGTGCTCTGTTCACTGTACCACCTAGCTGCCTCTGCTAATGAACTCTTGATGTTTTAGACTGTCATGTCTGGCATGTCACTGCTTTTTCCCTTTTACAGAAAATTTCTCTAATTAGAGCAAGTGGTCAGCAAAAGATATAAGTAAATGAAGATATGTGAAGCTTTGCTGTTTTCAATCTGAATGTGTAGTCATTCCATATTCTAAATAACTGGATAAATTAGTACATGGGCTTTCATCTGCCTGCCTGCATAGTCAAGTGAAAGGTTAAATCCCTAGAATAGAACATTTTTTCTGAATGATATAGGAACAGTTAGACAAAGGGAAAAGAAGTTTGTGAAACAAAAGTACAAACAAAATGTACCTAATGTTAATCATTATCCCATATGCTAAGGCTGGAATACATCTGAGAGAAGAAAATTGGTTTTAGATCTGATCTATTCAACTTAAAATTTTATTCCTTTCTACAGACTAAATAATTTAGTAAAAGCATACTTGACCTGGTCAGCTGCCTGTTACTAGTCATATCTGTCTTTCACCTTATGTCTGGGGCCCTGCATATTGAACTTGCCTGTCAGATTTTTGTCTCTCAGATTGCGGGCCAATTCACCTACAGTTGATAGCAAACAGTGGATACCAGTTCATACTTACCCATTATCTGCTAGATGTGATCTAATCTTGGTTCCAGTCAACCTCCTCCTTGGGACCCACTAAGACAGGGACAAGTCTACTCCCCTTTTCAGCCTGAAGAAGCTATAGAAGCAGAGACCTTTATCCCTTTTCTCCAATGAATTTGGGCCCCAGCTCTTTGAGAAGGGAATGATGGAATCCTAATAAAGCTGCTCCCAGCTCCAATATTCTAACTTTATTATAGGTCCCACTGTACCTACCTAGCCCCCTGACAATGTCCTCACTTCTTTACATATGCCTCACTGCTCACTGGAACAACAGGTGTGTCCCTGAACTCTTAGTTCCCACAGAAACAGCAGGTGTGTCCATGTGATGGGAACCCAGCTATTGTCTCTGTGTAGTCACTGCCACCAGACCCATTCCCACAGAAATAGGTGTGTTCTTGTATTCAATCACAATCACGTCATCCATTTAGCCCAAAACAGGACCACAATACCTATCTACCTTCACCTGAGAGGACCACAATAGCTAGCCAGTTGGAGGGCAGAATGACTGGAATGTTTAACCATTGAACCATAGATGAGACCCCTCCTCTATTACTTAATCCTTTAACAAAGCCCTCCTGCCTTTTTAATATTTATGATTTCTGTTATGTAATTGCATCTTTACCCTATAAAAATCCATCTTGCTTTCTCTGAAGTTGCTGGTTCCTCTTGGAATTTAGCCCACTTCATGAGACACATCAATCTCAATAAATTCCTATACTTGGATTAGAAGTGGTCTGACTGAATCCTTTGAGATGGTTCCACCACAACACATCATGAAACCCCAACAGTTTTTGGGTGGGCAGAACCCCCACTGAAACATTCTGAGTGCAAAATGAAGTATAATTTTCTTGCTTTATTGTGTTTTTATTTTGTAATATGGTTAATGTGAAAATATATTTTACATGACTTCACATGTATAGTTGATATCATTTCACTTGTTTTATCAGTGAGTGGGGTATTGGTGAGAGGAAGGGAGAGAATTTAGAATCCAAAAGAAGGAAAGAATAGAGAGACTTTCAGGAACCAAGAGGGTAGAGTAAGTAGTAAAACACTGTGACTTCCCCATATTTACTCCAAATAACTGTAAAATCTTTCCCCCAAACAAATACTGGAACAGCAGAAACAGCAAAAATACAGGGGAAAACAATCTTTTATCCCAAGAAACTTGGAAGATTGGCAAGAATGGTCTATCTCACTCTCGTAAAAGGGGAGCATAGTCCAGGACAATCAGTGTCCCAGCAAGCCAGCAGTAATCCCCACCTCAACAAAACAAGGGGAGATCCTGAGTCCCAGTATGGAGAAGCAGGCAACTACCAACACCAGGACAGTTCATGTTCCTTGGCATAGCCAGAGGAACTGAAAGACTCTAGATCCAAGAAACACCATGTGCATCATTGTAGCCCCAGGCAAATAGGCATCCTCCAGCGGCTAGACCTCCATGTGTTTCAGCACAGCCCAGGACAAATAGGAAGATAACAACCCTATGAGTGCCTAAGCAAACAGGCAGCTGCCAGTGCAGATCTCTCCAAACAAACATTCTCCAGAGGCCAGACCACCATGTACTTAAGTGTGGCCCTGGGGAAATTCAGAAACATCCTCACCAGACTCAGCAACACCAGACACCAGCACTAGAAGCCCAGTACAACACCAAGTAAGCTGCCAGACCCCTATGGCCTCCAGAAATGACAGCCACGCCCCCCATCACACTCCCTCAGCACAGCACCAGATGTTATGGGCCCTTGTATGCCTCAGGCCAACATCAGTGCAGCAGCAGGTAAACAATCAGGTCCTGCATCCCCTGGCATAAGCAGCCTAAGAGAGTGCCTCTTCCACCCTGGGAACAGAGTTAAATTTAAAAGAAAGGAAAAATTACCCAAAAAAAAGATGAACAAGAATACAATTTTAAAAATCATCTGACCATAAAAATTTATTATTGTGACAGTTAAGACCAAGACACAAACTAAAAAGAGGACAACAATGTCAAAACACCTATGGGCAAAACTCTGAAGAAAAACAGGAAGTGGTCTCAAGCCCAGAGAGAACTCATGGAAGAGCTCAAAAAAAAAAAAAAAAAGCTTAAAAATTATATGAGAGTGTAATGGGAATGGGAATTTGAAGTTCTTCCCTGCCCCTTAATAGACCTGGGGGGGGTTTGAAGATATCCTCTGCTTTGAAAGTAAACTCTGTCCCCTAATAGGCTAAATGTAATCACATGGAACCTGTAATGGGAGGAATTTGCTAAAGGGTAGAGCAGAGCCCACAGGAAGCTTCCCTGCTATGAAGATATTCTCTGTCCCTTAATAGGCTGAATGTAGTCACATGGAGCCTATGGTGGGAGGAGTTTGCTGAAGGAAAGCAGAGCCCACAGGAAGCTGGTCAGAGCTATCAAGATGGTGCAGGAGAGAGGATGCTCAGGCAAGGAGTCAGAAAGGCCCATGAGTAGATATTGATCTTCAGTTGGTTTGTGAGAAGGCTTAAGGATGCTGTGACTTTCTTTGTTATTATGGCTTCTGAGTATCTTTGATACTATAATGGAATCGGCTTACTGATTTGGGGACTTGGTTTTCGGGTGTCTAAATAAATGCTTCAGTTCTATCCTCTATCTGGAGAGTTTCATATATTTTTGTGATCAAATGTCATGCAATACTTGTAGTCATGGTCTTTATCATGATTGTGGGTGCTGTAAATATTGCATTGGCATTACAGAGAGGCAGAAGAATAAAAGGTAAACAAAATGAGAGTGATGTAAGAGAATTATGAACAAAGAATCAGCAGCTTGGGAAAAAAAACTGCTTAAAAAGTGGAATTGACCTAATGGAAAGGGAGATTCAAAAATCCACTGAAGAAAACAACAACCTGAAAAGTATAATTCGTCAAATGACGAAAGAAGTACACAAGATAACCAAGAAAACTCCTTAAAAGTTAGAATTGGACAATTAGAAGCTAATGACTCTATAAGACATAAAGAATCAATCAAACAAATTCAAAAGAATGAAAAAATATCAAATACCTCATTGGAAAAAAACAATTGATATGCAAAATAGATCCAGGAGAGACAATGTCAGAGTTATTGGAATATCAGAAAGTCATAATCAAAAGGAGGACCTGGATAGCATCTTTCAAGAAATTGTCAAGGAAAACTTCCATGATCTCCTAGAATCATTGAACAAAATAGACATTGAAAGACTTCACCAATTGCCTCAGGAAAGAGATGCCCAAATAAAACCTCCAAAGAATATTATAACCAACCAACTTACAGAACTATCTGGTCAAGGAAACAATATTTCCAATGTCCAGAAAGAAATGATTCAACTATCAGGGAGCCAAATCAGGATTACATAGGATTTAGCAGCTATAACATCAAAGGATCAGTGGACATGGAACACGATATTCTGGAAAGCAAAGGAGTTAGGACTGCAACCAAGAATCACCTACCTGGCAAAATTAAGATAATACTTCAAGTGGGGGGAATGGTCTTTTGATGAAATGGAAGAATTTCAAGTTTTCATAAGGAGAAGACCAGAACTGAACAAAAAAATTGATCTCCAATATCAAGACCTAAGAGAAGGGGGAAAGAAAACATAAGGGACTCAGTGGAGCTTAACTGTTTACATCCCTACATAGAAAGATGACACTTGTAATTTTTAAAAAGTGTATCATTACAATAGTAGATCTAGAAGTAATATACATGGACAGAGGGTACAGGTATAAGGCAAATTGAGGGAATGATATAAAAAAAACAATCAAGTGATAAGAAAGAGTACACTGAGTACAGAAGGAAGCAAGAGGTAGAATAGGGTAAATCACATGAAGAGGTGCAGAAAACCTATTAAAGTGGAGGGAAAGATGGGAGGGTAGGTGATGGGTATTGCTTGACCTTACTCTCATAAGTATTGGCTCAAAGAGGCAATAATATACACAATCAGTTTAATGTAGAAATCTATTTTATGTACAGGGAAGTAGGAGGGGAAGTGATTAAATAAAAATGGGAGGGGGGACTGACAGAAGAGACAGCACATTGGGGAGGTGGTAGACAGATGCAAAACACTGTTGAAGAGGGAAAGAGTAAAAGGAGAGAGAGGACAATCAGAAGGGAAAATAGGATGGAGTGAAATACACAGTTAGTATTCATAACTGTGAATGTGAATGGGATGGAATCTCCCATAAAATAGAAGTAGATAGCAGAATGGATCAAAAACCAGAATCCTACAATATGTTGTTCAGAAGAAACACCCTTGAAGCTGGGAGACACACACAGAGTAAAGGTAAATGACTGGCTCTAACTCAAAACTCATGTACCACCTCCCCATAGTCTTTGCTGAACCCCTTAGTTTTAGTGTTGTATCCCTCCTCAGATTATCTTTTATTTGCTTATCTTTGTGGATCAATATTTCCCAAATTTTTGTTTTTGTCAATACCTTCACACTACCATGGAATAAGGAGATTCACACATGCAAATGCAATTGCAAATGAAAATTACATCCAATTCATGCACCACGCTTAGAGGAAACTAGTTTCATATCCTTTGACAACTAGTACACTTCTTATGTCCTGCCTTCTCAAAATGAAGCTCCTTGAGGGCAAGAGCTGGTTTTAACTTTGAATCTGAATTCTGAGTGTTTAGATCAGGTGTAGAGAAGGAACTGGATAACTGAATGATCACATTCTGCTGTTTATCACAGTTATCTGTGTACTTTGTTGCTGCCATTATTAGTTTGAAGGATCCTCAAGGCAAAGATTATGTCTTATTTCATCTTTGTATTCCATACCTGTGTACAACATTCTGAACATACTAGAACCTTGATGAGACATAAAGAATTTGAGAATTGAATCAAATCGAACTAAATATCACACCAGCCTGGTCTTATACAGTTTTCCAGTCTTTTTACACATTACTTCCTGTCCCACACTCTAACTCAGCCTTCATGCTATTCTTCATACCTCCTTCTCCACCCCCCATCTCCTTGCCTTTGCACACATTTCCTTCTTACCTCTGCCTCTTGGAATTTCTGGTTTCCTTTTCGATTCAATTCAAACACTGCCTTCTGTGAATGGTTCTTTCTGGTTCTCCTATCTGCTAGTGCCTCACAGTTAGCTTGGATCTGTTTTACATATACTTTTTATAAACCTCAATAAGTAGTAAGATAGGGGTGGCTAGGTGGCACAGTGAATAGACCACAGGCCCTGGAGTCAGGAGGATTTGAGTTCAAATCAGACCTCAGACACTTAATGCAAAAACTAGCCATGTGACCTTGGGTAAGTCACAATCCCAACTGCCCTCCAAAAAGCAAATCAAAGTATTAAGATATAAGCTCCTTAAGAACATTTACTTTCCTCTTAGTCTTGCTATCCTCAGCACCTAATAAAAGTTCTGGTACATAGCAGATGCTTGATATATGGTTACTGATTGATCAACTATAAAGTCAAGCACAAGCAGCTCTCCAGAGGACTACTACTATGAATAGCTTTAAGGTTCTGATTACACAGTATAGTGAACTCTCTATTTATTCAGCAATAAACTAAGGTAAAACATTCACAGAAACTAAAGTACAGCCTTCACAGTAATATAACAACTTATCTCTAAAGTGACCACAAAGTTTTAAACAAAAGATATCATTCAGTATGTCCTTAAATCAATCATCCTTATGAGGCATTCCTCTTTAAGGGACACACAGTACAAAGGTCAAAATTTTCCCACCCCTAGGTCACATTGTCTTAATCTCTCAGTCAAAAAGTCTTCATTTTTCTTGGTTGGAGATTAGTTTCCAGTCATCCTTAAGGGGTACAAGGTACAAAGTACAAAGTTCTCCCACCCCTAAAACACAGTAAATCATGATCTTCTCAGTCAGCACTAAGTGCCCAAGGAGATGTCCTTTCATCTTGGCTCAAGGCTGGCTCCCCAATCCCATGGTTCCTCTTCCATGTGTCTAGCTCTTCCTGAATTTACCTGTCACCTGGATTCACAGGCAGGCAACTCTCAGCTAGTTGTGGAGCTCCTTATCCAGGTCCTCATCCAGTTCCTCATCCATTTCCCATTGCATATTGAAGCTCAGAGTGTCCAGTCCACCTCAAGACCTTTGTAGTTTCTGTTTCTGGGAAGACAAAGCTTAAAAGAACTAAAACAACATTCATATACATTGCCAGCACCATCATCAATTCACTATCTGCCTATGAAATTAACGCAGACCCACAAACAAGGTCTGAGAACTCAACACAAATTATCAGTATAGTCCCAGGACCTCTGAAACCCTCCTCCAGGACTTCTGTAAGCAGACCACAAGATAATCCTCTTTCAGGGCTTCCAATAAGGTCCTAGGGCTTCTATACAAAGTATCACAAACACAAATGCACACAAACAGTGGGCCAGCCACCACAAGTGTTCCCTTCTCAGTTCTGCTCAGTTCCAGTTGTGCTCAGATATTTATCTGTCATTAGCTTCTCCCTGTTCCACCCACCTCTTATATCCTTCCTGTTCCTGTCTTTGGCAAGTCACTATGGGATTCACAGGTTCTGTTTCTTAACAAAGTCTTGATATAATTAGGGCAGGGCTCAAAGACCCTTGAACTGAAACAAGGTGCTAAATAAATAACTGAAACAAGGTGCTAAGTACTTCTTTGCTTGCCATTACATCAACCACACTCTGTCTCTTCCCAGGCTCTTTCTTGTCCAACACATATTGCACATTACTAAAGTGATTTCCTAAAAAAAGCAAAAATAAATACCAACAGGTCTGATCATCCACATCCATCCTCTTTTTAGAAAATTATTACCTTTTGGCTTTAGGATAAAAAATAAACATTGACATTTAAAGAACTTCAAAGCCTAGCTCCAAAATACCTTCTTTTATGAGAATGAGACTGACTCCATTTTTGTGAACAGCCTCAATTTTGAGACTTATTTGTGATTTCAGGAAAGTTCACCTGCTTGCTCACCCTCTCCCAACTCAGAAAGTCCCAAATCTATCCCGCAGTAATAAATCAGATTACCTATTCCTATATTCTCTTCTGTATCCTGTTTATTGGGTTCTTTAATGTATAAAAATCTATGCAAAATTTATATTCAGAATCTTTGTACCTGCTGAGGGTCCCTGGACCTTGTTATTATGCTTATTTTGTTAATAAATCACATAGCTTAGAATCTGTCTCTTCAGTTATTATAAATATCCACTTATCACATTGGCTTGATCACATGTTGTTCAGCTTTATAGACTCTACCAGCCAAAGTGGCCTTCTTACTTTTCCTTACATGTGAAACTTCATCTCTCACTTCTGAGTCTTTGTACAGGTTGTCTCTCTTGCCTCACAGACATTCCCTCCTCACTTCTGCCTCCCAGAATCCCAAATTTCCTTCAAGTTTAGCTCAAACACATTTCTTTTTTAAACTTTTATATTTTTTTTGCTATTTGGAGGGGGGAGGGCAGGGCAATTGGGGTTAACTGACTTGCCCAACGTCACAAGGCTAGTAAGTGTTAAGTGTCTGAAGCCACATTTGAACTCAGGTCCTCCTGACTCCAGGGCCGGTGCTCTATTCACTGTGCCACCTAGCTATCCCTCAAACACATTTCTAATGTGAGGCCTTTCCTGATCCCATCCTGGTGTTAGTGACTCCACCTCCTAAATTTATGTTGTATATATTTATATATGATTATATATGTACATATTATCTGTGGTAGAATGGAATCTGCCTGAAGGCAATGACTATTTTGCTTCCTCTCTGCATCTTCAGGCCCTTTTGTACCCACTAGGAAAGACTAAAGGTCCAAACGGGAAGAAAATGAATTATTCCTAGAGACAGAGGACTGGTTTGAACAGATCCAAGAAACTCTCACCCTCTTCCTTAGGAGCAGAGCCTTCTTAGCAACTCTTACCCCATCTCCCAGAGAGGAATCCTCGGCCTCCCTAGCAACTCATTCCCCTAGGGAGCTGGGCGATGTATAGCTTTCCTTTAAGTCTCATCTTACTCTAATCCACATGAAAGGAAAAAAATTTTTCTGCCTCATTTACTCTCCAATAGGGCCCTCACCACATAGTAATTTGAATAGTTAGTTCATTTTACAACTAAGGGGTATATAATTGCACCTGAAGTTCACATAGTTCTCTCCTCTTTGGTTTTAGGAAGCTTATTTTAGATGAAAAATTGAGTTCATTTGTAGTTCCTTTGAACTTTCAGGTAGAAAATAATCCTAAGATTTTGGTTGGGCTCTCTGCTTAATTTGCATTTTAATAATAATAATATTTATATGGAACCTACTATAACCTACTATATGTAGGTACTGTGTGCTTAGCTTTACATACATTATCACATATAATTCTCCCTATAAATTGAGGCATATGGAGATTAAGTAACTTGTCCAGGGTCGCACACTAAGAAGTATCTGAGATCAGATTTGAACTCATGCCTTTCTGACTCCTAGTCCAATGCTATATCCATTGTCCTACCTATTTAAAACCTGAACTCTGTGTTTGAAGCACATTTCAGTTTTTTAAAAAAAACATTTATGAAAAAACAGGAGATGATATTACATGGTGGATAAACAGGGCCTGGGAGAGCAAGTTGTGGAAATAGCAGATCTTTTCTCAGGACTTCTTGCAGTATTTGAGAAAATGGATACAGTGAAGACAGATAGCCCAGTCTTCTGATCCAAGATAAGGCAAGAGTGATGACTCTTCTTGATACAAAGTCAAGTCAGTAAGCCTTTACTAACTGTGCTGAGAGCTGAAAATACAAATATAATTAGAATTAAAAGGCCCCCACACTCAAGAAACTTACATTATAGTGGGAGAAGACAATGTATTAAAGAAAGTAGAAAGGGAGTGGTGGCTGATGAAGGTGTGGGGTATGACAGCGAGGGCATGTCAAGTGTACAGCCAGAAAGGAATGATGACTGGTTGGCCTCTTCATCATCCTCTAAATGGAAATTTGGGTTGATTAAATCAATCAAGAAATATTCTTACCTAATAAAAAAAGGAATTACTCTTAAGTGGGTTGGGATAGTCATGAGACTCACCCTTCATCATCTAGTCTTTTTACTAGGAGTATCTGAGCTTCAATTCCTTTCCTAGGTTTGTACTAACTCCAGTACTAGTCTACTCACTTTCTCCTAAATGCTCCAGATCTAGCCTCCCTCCCCCCCCCAAAAAAAAAACCTGAACCAAATGTCTCATCTTTAACGCAATCTCATTTTTGCCCTTTCACCTTGTATGTGAACAACAAGCAAAATAAAGCAGGCATCCAGGACATTTGCCTGCTTAGAACAAAGTTTGACACTTCCTAAATCCAGAAGAAGTCTGAAGTGAGTAAACAACCTACAGAGACATTTATTTGTCTGGAGAACAAGAAAGAAGATGAGGAAAGACTATACTGCCATCTCCCTACTAGATGGTCTTTACAACACCAGTTTAGGGTTCATTATTGCCCCTGATGTGAACTAGAACTCTTTCACACCTTCTCTAAGGCTATACATTTATGTTCTATCTTTTTGATAGCTTCCTCTTTCCCTGGCTTGTTAGTTTTTCTACAGACAAGTTTCCTTAACCAAAAGATAAAGGTTTTTTTTTTTGGCGGGGGGGGACTTCAGAACACGGAAAGCTGGAGAACTGGCACAGAGATCTGAACCAATAATCTTAAGTCATCATTTCTTGAGGCCAGGGTTAATGGCAGGTTACACTCAGTGCCTGACAAATTTGGGAGTCTCCAAAAGAAAAATCATTGCCTTTGCCACTTTCAAGGTGCCATTTTCCCAAAAGGATGGTAGATAGAGGAGGCAAGAAATAGATAATAAACATGTATAAGTGAAGGTTTCTTTTTTTATCCTTCATATTCATCCTTATTCCCTAAAAATGATCCTGGGGTAAATTGACAGTTTTACAATTTCAGGAAATGTTAGCAAGAGTGAAGTGTGTGGCTACCCTGGCCCGAGTCACTATATGACAGTTTGAAATATATCTCAGTCTCCATTACAATCAGTTTAACTAAAACCATTAAGGCTCTTCACTTCTCCTGACAGGATTCATTTGATAGGTTACCACCACATTCCTTCCATATATTTTGAAGCTCTGGAAGAAATACTAGATATTCTTATCTAGAGAAAAATTAAAATAGTATGCAATTTTATTTCAAATTATCCCATTTGGAATTCTCCACTATACACTTAGCAGCAGACAATTATAATCTCTTTCACAAAAGAATTCCTCAATTCTTCCTGTATATATCACAAATACTATAATTTGAAGAGTTGCTAATTCTTTTGAAACACCTGAGCTATTATATATAAATCATATGCAATCACAAAGCATCATTACATGATCAAAACAAAGAACAGAATTTGAAAACCCCTAGAGCTTAAACCACCGTCTCAGTGGATTTTGTTTTGTTTTGTTTTCTTAAATTTATTCCTTGACAAGAAAAGAACAAAAAATAGGATTTTTTTATCTGATGTGCCAGATGATACTATATCCTCAAGGGAAGAGATTCTTTTGAACTTCCTACAGAGTTGAAGAAAGTTCCTAGAACACAGTGCATACTCAATAAGTGGATACTCAATAGTGTCAGATGGTAGAATGACTTGCTGAATCCAAGAGACATTTGTCAGAAATCAGTGATCAGAGACTCTTTGCCACTCCACATTATTTTTTGGGAGGGAAATATTGCCACTAAAAAGCACAACACAGTTCACTCTAAATCAGTGAAGTCCATCTTAGCATGTTAGGCAGAATGATTTATGTAAGCTCTCTAACCTGAAAATTCAAAATTTATGCTATAACAATGGTATAACATGCTACAAATACTATATATGCATAATTTCATATATAAATATATGCTACAAAAATGTTAATCAATGAGGAAAGGGTGATTCAGAATTACAAAAGCATACTACTCAATAAGCATTTTTATCAATCACATACTACGTGCCAAGACCTTTGTTAGAAACCAGGGTTAGAAAGATCAAAATGAAAGAATTTCTTTCCCTCCCTTTCCCCTCTCTCCCTTCTTCTCTCAGAAGTTTACATTCTACTATAGGAAACAAAATATAAACATGTGAATATATATACAATAAATACAATGTCCTTTATTTTGAGGGCAGTGAGCCACTAACAGCTAGAACTTCACTGTTGATGAAGGTTCGAACTGATTGAACCATTCTGGAGAGCAATTTGGAACTATGCCCAAAGGGCTATACAACTATGCATACCCTTTGATCCAGCAATACCACTTCTAGGTCAGTATCCTAATGAGATTATAAAAAGGAAAAAGAACCTAAATGTACAAAAGTATATATACAGCTCTTTTTGTGGTGGCAAAGAACTGGGATGCCCATCAATTAGGCTGAATAAGTTGTGGTATAAGAATGTAATGGTATAGTTTTTTGCTATAAGAAATGATGAGCAGGCAGACTTCAGAAAAACCTGGAAAGACTTGCATTCACTGATGCTAAGAGAATTGAGCAGAACCAGCAGAACACTGTACACAGTAACATCAGCATTATGTGATGACTGATTTTGCTAGATTTAGCTCTTCTTAGCAATATAATGATCTAAGACAATTCCAAAAGACTTATGATGGAAAATGCTATCCACACACAGATAAAGGACTATGGAGTCTGAATGCAGATCGACTCATACTGTTCTCTTTCTATTGAAGTTTTTTTCTTTCTCATGTTTTTTTCCCTTTTGTTCTGATTCTTCTTTTACAACATGGCTAATGTGGAAATATGATTAATATGATCATACATATATATCCCATATCAGATTTAATGCCATCTTGGGTAGAAGGAAGTGGAGGGAGAGGGGAAAAATTTAGAACTTAAAATCTTATAAAAGCAAATGTTGAAAACTAAAAATTAATATTTTTTTAGAAAAAGAATATCCCTTTGCCAGGTGATGTAGAGAATGAACTTATATCAGGTAGAACAATTAGGAAACAGGTTCAATTCATTGAGAATGTATGAACTAGGGTAGGGCATTGTCTGTGTGAGGAGAGAGACAAAGCAAAAGATAAGACATGTCATGGAGGTATAATAACCAAGAGTTGCCAGCTACTTAGATATTTTAGGTGAGGATCCAAGAAAGACTTTGAGGCTATAAAACTGGTTCCCTAAAAGAATGGTGGTGTCTTTGGCAAAAATAGGGCAGTTAAAGACAGAGTTGTGTTTTGGGAGAAAGAGAGTAAGTTCTGTCTTAGTCATGTATAGTTTGAGATGTCAACAAGATATGTCCAATAATCAACTGGAGATGCGGGATTAGATATTAGGAGAAAGAAAGGCCATATATGTTAATCTGGGAGTCATCTGATTAAGAATGATGACTGATGCAGTGGGAGTTTATGGGATAACTGAGGGACTGCATAGAATGAACGAATGAATGAATAAATGAAAAGGCATTTAAATGTTTGTGTGCCAAGCACTGTGCTAAGTGCTGCTAATACCAATAGGAGAAGGTACATAGTCACTGTTCTTGAAGAGTTTGTAGTCTAATTTAAAGAGAGAAAAGGATTTAGGAGAGTGTATTGGGGGTACACTCATAGTTAGAAGATGATATGAGATAATGATCCAGTAAAGGATCTGGCAGACTAGTTGGAGAGGTCAGAAAGGTAAGAAAATAGCCAAGAGAGAATAAATTCACAAAACCTCTGAGAATAGAACATGTGAAGGAGGAGATTATAGTCACTAGTGTCAGATGCTGTAAAAATGGTAATAAAGATGAGGACTGAGGAAAAGCCATCAGATTTGTCAGATAAGAGATCACTAGCAACCTCAGGGAGAACAGCTTCATTTGATGAAGTTGAAAACAGATGATAGATTGAGAAGTGAGTGTAAGTCAAGATCAAGAAGAAAAAGTAGAGAGAGACATCATATTCTAGGACTTTGGTTGTAAATGGGAAGAGATATATAGAATGATAGTTTGAGGGGAAGGTAGAGTCAAGTGAAGTTGTTTTTTTCTTTATAAATAGAAGGAACCTACGAATTCTTGTCTGCAAGGAAAGAGAAGTTGAAGATTATTGTGAGAGACTGGGTGATTACAAAGGAGAGTCTACTTGAGGAGATCCTGGGATTTGTATTAAAGTTATAAGAAGAAAAGATAGGCGTGGTAAGGAGAGACTCTACTTTTTCATCAAAGAAATTTGGGAACTGATGCCAAAGCATTTTGAGATATGAATGGGGAAGAGAGGGCTCATTGTGAATTTCCTATTTTCTCTTTTAAGTATGGAGTGGTCCTTTGCTGAGAGGGGGAGGGTGTGGAAGGCTTAAGAAGAGAAGAGGTTTGGAACAACCACTATGAGGAAAGTCATAGAGAATCAATTAATGAAGAGTAAATGAATTGTCTTGCTGCCATTAAATTAGATAACAAATTATTTGTTAATGTGAAATGTCTCTATTTTCTTTCACTGTCAATTGTAGTCAATATCTATTTTTCTAGTTCCATTTATCTAGTATATGAGTAGGAGGACAGGAGAATGATGGAAATTTGGAGTTTGGAAAGTTATAATCAATGATCAGTCAAGAGGGCAAGGATTTTTGAGAGTCCAAGATAATTTAATATTGAACAATACAACTATATTTGAAAAGATTGGGGAAGGAACTGTACTGTTGATTCAGACCCTCAGAAATCCAAATTCTATGGTTTATTTCGTATTTTCAAATATCTGTGATTTCATCATCCTGGATTCTTTCTTTGTCAACACAGATCACAACCTCTATATACCTTGGTTGAAGGTCTTCATAAGTTCTTGTGACCAAAACTTAGCCCCTTGGTGGTCAAGGTTCTGGCAATGAGACTCTGAATTCAAATCATTTCTTAGATCCTAATTCTAGTATCATTGCTAACCTGTTCTAGAAGTCTTGCTCACTTGTTAGGACCTCTCTGAGGCTATGCTTTGCTGGCCAGGGGTCTGAGAATCCAGGTTCACTTCCATTCCATAATAAGGTAACAGGTATAGGACTACAATTGTAGTTTATGTAGATGATTCCCTCATATCATAGAGTGTGACATTTAATATTCTTACTAATGACTACAGTAACCTTTCTAGTTAAACAAAATAAGCAGAAGAATAAGTGGCTAAAAAGTCAAAGGGTAAATAAAACAAAATCATCCCTGATGCTCAGCTTTCCAAGTATCAATAAGAAGGGAAACTGTTAACAGGGTTAGAGACCACAGAGAAGTTTGAGAAGCCATCAACTGAAAGGGGATGACTGGATTTCATCAGGGGGTTGGAATATGAATCATGTTCTCTAGTTCTAAGTGGCACCAATCCCTGGAGTACATGTCAGCTAACTGGCATGGTTCCTCAGTGAGAACAGACCCCAACATGTACTACAGCAATGTGTCAGATGACAACATGGCACCAAAACTTGGTGATGTTTGTGGAGAAGGAAGTTTTGCCCCCCTAGAACTTGCAGGGTATCCCTGATAAATGGCCAGTTAGGAAGATTCACATGCCCTGGGTTTGTCCATCTAGCAGCACCTCTCCCACATTCTCTTTTCTTTGGACTTTGTTTGGTTTTTAGGTTCCAGAGAAAATTACATTGCTTAAATGAGGAAACCAGAGTCAGGGAAGTTTATGAAGTGGCTCTAGCTTGTGAAATCTTGGCTGAATTGCCAGTGAGATGCCCAAGTTCTTCTCTGTAATAAATTCGACCCAGAAAAAGTAAAGTAACTTTAAGAGTCAGTATAAGGTGACTATTTTCTTGTTTAGCAGTCTCATGCTTTGCTGAAACTCCTGCCCTTCCTTATCAGATGCCCAGCAGCCTTTTTCATTTTCTCCTAGAGGAAATTTATAATAGAAATATCTTCTTTTAAAAAGGACCTAGTTGGAAAAGCATATTATGTTGAGGTATTTTTTTGTCTAGTGGAACACAGGTCTTTATTCATTGGTCGGTGCTGGGGGTGGAGTAGAGGTTTCTTTTCTTTTCTTCTTGTTTCTGGGAGATGGGTGGAGCTGGGGAGGGAATTTGGCAATAGAAAACTGAGGAGAATCAACACAGTAGGTGCAATTAGTGACACTTTCACTCAAGTTTGGATGTGTTTATCACAATAGAGAAATGTGAAATGTCTCTATTGTCTTTTGCTGCCCCTCTCCCATCCTAGAGGAGGGCCATCATGGGGAATGAGGAAAATGGAAGTGTAATTGATTAGTATCTGAAATGTCAAGTCTACCTCCATCCTTTGTAAGATTAAGTTCTTTTCAGAATGGCCAATGTAAATCTCAGGCCATTTTAATCCATATGGCTTCTCAGATAAGATGTTAAAACGCAATCACACCCACAAACCCAGATATAAGAGCTTGATGATATTTTATAATAAAGTGAGACTCAAACTTGGTTTTTTTTGGAGAAAAGATTTTGATTGAACTAGTGACTTGTCCTGAAAGGTGTAGACACTAGTGATTTCATAGTCTAAATGAGTTATTCTTTCTGTTTTAATAAATCAATCACTTAGCCAATAATAAACAAATGGGTACATAAGCAAAAAATAATAAACCCTGAGATCTTCTCAGGTAACAGAAATGTCTTCTCTAGGATTATAATTCCCTTAAAGATAGCAACTAACAACTACTATTGCTTATATATCTTCCCTAAGAACTTAGAACAAGATTCTGTGATGAGTGAAGGACTAATACATGTGGATTGACTATAATGGGGTAAAATTTAAGTGAAATATACAAGTTGAGAATGATGGGTTCCAGAAGAAAGGGATTTAGCAATCAGGCAGCACCTAAGGATAACTCACTTTGATTTGTCCTTCTTCTAACTAATTTGTTCACTTGTATTTTCATTGGTTAAACAAGCAGTAGCCTCCTTACAGTTTTAATGTTTTGTAGGACAAATACAAGGAACTATGAGGAATGCTAAGAAGTAGAAAACATGTTTCTTGATTTCAAGTGGATAATCATCTTTATGTACTTTAACATATAGTTAAGGTGAAATATATACATATATGTTCATCTATATGTATAAATATATACGGAGAGAGAGAGAAAGACAGAGAGAGAGAGAGAGAGACACAGAGAGGGAGACAGAGAGAGAAACACAGACAGAGAGAGAGAGAGAGAGAGAGAGAGAGAGAGAAGGAGGCAGAAGAAGAGAGAGAAAAGAGAATAATTAATGTTTAATAGGGTAAAGCATGATGCTAGTCAATGACAGAGGACACATGCAGAAAAGACCTTCAAGGTTCCTAAAATCTAGTCAGAGAAGTAATCTATTTCCTCCATTTATTAGTGACTTTTAAATTTTCTTCTAGTCAATGTTAATATGGTGATGTCAACAATAGAGATCACAATAATAAGTTGTCATATAACTCTTTAAGAATTATAAAGAGTTTTCCACACTGCACCCTGTGAGATGAATAGGACAAATGATATTATTCATGTCAGGATCCCCATTCCAAATCACTCTTCTCTTTTTATTCCTCTCTTTTTGTTCTTAGGTGACCCCTGTTTTCCAGAGATAAGGTCTGGAAAGCAAGCTGCATCCTGAGTGTAGTATTAACAACAACCCTTTGAACCCATCCTCTAAATGCATTATGATTCATCAAAATCCCAGAATTCTTTACACCAGCACCAGGTGGTCCTTGAGCTCAGACAAGAACTTGCAGAAACCATGTTCTCATTAGGAAACCCTGCTATGAATCAAACTTGTCTCACTGTTGCTGTTACCCTTCATTGTCAGAGCTACAGCTAACTGCATAGCCTTTGAGATTTGCCCTCACTAAAGCACATCTTCTACTAAAGGAGGTGTGTCTTGTTTCCCTCCTCTGAGGGAACAAAGAAAGCTTTTTTATTGTGATCACTGTTAGCTTTTTGGTTTTATTTTATTTTATTTCTTAGAGTTAACTGTGGTTGTGTTAATCTGTGTGAAGGCTGTAATATTTTATTTCATTTTATTTTGAGTCAGCAGCAGTTGCATAACCTTTGTGACTTTTTGGATATTTGTTTTCAGGGTTGACATCACCATTTTACTAATGAACAAACTATGGTTCAGAGAGAGGATATGTCAAAGTGAGGATTTTAAATCAGGTACATTGACTGTAAGCTCAATATTCACTATATTATACACTGATATGTATGGAACTGTGAGAATATAAAGTGTCTTTGGTTAACTTTAGTATAACAATTAAATCAAATCAACACAATCTTATAATAGTTACTAATAAAAAAGATGCTAATGCAATATAACTTAGTAGAAATTCAACCTTAATTCATCCAGTAGTGTATAAACATGTTATTAAACTGGAGCACTGAAGAGACAGAACAGTAAATCAGCAAGGATTTCATTAAGCAAGGAAATCAATGAGGACTAGAGAAGGCACAGAATACTTGTTATAGGGGGAACCTTCTGATGAGCTTTTGAGCTTTCAAGCTTTCAATAAAAGAAGATATTAGAGGGGGAAAGGTGAGCAAAATGACCAGATTTCAATGAGCTTCTCATGTATGGCAAAGGCTGACTTGGTTGAAGGAGAAATTATGCTCTGAAGAGTAAATGAGAAATAAGGTTGAGCAAATTTTAGAGGGCCTTGAAAGTCAGGCTGAGGAATTTGGATTTGAGCAGGAGAATAAGATTAAAAAATGAATCAATGAATAAATAAAAGATTATTAAGTATCTGCTATGTTAACTACTATGGCAAATTCTAGGGATACCGATATAAAAGAAAGACATCAGTCTGTCTTCAAGCAGCTTATATTCTACTGGTGATGGGATACAATATGTTAACATAAAATTATAACAGAATACAAAATAAATACACTGATGCATTTGGGATGGGGGTCCAAACAACCTGAGGAATTATGAAAAGGATTTTGAAGGAAATATCTGTTAAGCTGAGCCAAAATGAGAGCTAGGGATGCCTAAAGGCACAGGTGAGGAAGGAGAACATCACAGGAACAACCATAAGATGGGGAGTACTGTGTATGGTGAAAATCAAGTAGGTCAGGTTGTCTGGAGTTTACAGTACATAAGTATAGTAATATGTAATCAATCTGTGCAACATTGTCTCACTTAAATCCAACTCCTGCACAAGTCAAGACATCACCCTATGATGTTATTGGTCCTCTTCAAAAAGGAAGGTATGAGATGGTGGAGTAAGTGGGAAATTGCTTGAACTCTCCAAAATTCACCTCCAACAACTATAAAATTAATTTTGGAAAGGCAGAACCAACAAAAAGACAGGGTGAAACAATTTTCAAGCCCAAGACAACTTGTAAAGTCAGCAGGAAAGGTATACCTCATTTGGGTAAAGTTGGAGTGCAGTCCAAGGCAGCGTTCCAGCAAGCCAGCAGGCACTAGCTCAAGACAGCAGGCAGCACTGAACTCTAAAGCAGGCCTGTGACCCAGACCAACCTTCACTGCCCTCTCCTTAAGGCCTCATTCATCCACATTCAAGAAGCCAGGTGCTCCCCTCCCACTACCCACACCCCCAGCATCTCCAGCCAAGTGGCCAGATGAAGGACAGGCCCCCATAGGCCTGGTACAGCAACAGTACCTCCACAGCTCCAGCACAACACCTGCCTTCTGCCCCCAAAGGTCCCAGCACAGCACCAGGCAAGGGCCAAGTGCCCCTTGACCCTAGTGCAAAGCCAAGTAAATAGCCATCCCCCCACTCCCCACTGTAGCCCCAGGGCAACACCAGCCACCACTCCCTGCATTCCTGGAGCAACACCAGGTGAATAGCCTGGTTCCAGCTTGGCACCAGACCCCCTGTGACTCTGAAGACAAAAACCTCTCCTAAAAAAAACTACTTGAAATAATCAACAATTTTAGCAAAGTTGAGGGATATAAGATAAATCCATATAAATCATCAGTATGTCTACATATAGCCAACGAAGTCCAGCAATAAGAGATAGAAAGAGAAAATCCAATTCTACATGAATTAATTTATTTCTTCAGTGCCATACTAATAAAACTATCAAAAAATTATTTTATAGAGCTAAAAAAACAATAAAATTCATCTGGAAGAGTAAAATTTCAAGAATATTATGAATGCCCTTAAGAGGGTTTCATATTTTTTTCCTTAAGGACAATAGGGAGCTGTATATTTTTTTTAACAGATAGGTGACATTGTTACAGCCCTTTGGAATGTCAGTTTTACAACTATGAGAAGGGTGGATTGGAGAAGGTAGAGATTTAAGTCAAAGAAATGATGTAGGATATTGCTAAAATATTCCCAGAAAGAGGTTATAACATAAGGACCTAAACTAGAGTAGCTTTAGTATGAGTAGAGAGAAGGCAACAAATGAAGAAGAATCACTGAAATTTGTCAACTGATTAGAGTATGGGGTGGAGAATAAAAGAATGAAGAAAAAATCATTGTTTAAGAAAGAGTGGTATAATGAATGGTTTGGATAGGTGAAAGAATGAAGTCAGGGGACCAGCTGAGTATGGGAGAATGGAAATGGAGAGGAAAGAGCTGAAATGAGATAGGACTAGGAAAAAAAATCCAAGTGAATGTTAATGTGATACAAAGTACTTACTGTAATGAAAAGGATGGTTTTTGTGTATGTGTGTATGTATGTTATTTTCAAATATAGCAATAATAATGCCTAATGAAGAAATAGTTAAATTAATCCTTTAATTCCTGCTTGTCATTTTTTATACTTACCTCCTTATTGGTTTTTCCCACCAGAGGAAAGTGTTTATTTATGCTTCTAGCAAGGAAGCAGGTATAGTGCTCACTAGGGACATACTCACTTGTGTTTTTTTTGTTTGTTTGGTTTTGTTTTTGTTTTTTTTTAGAGAAAAAGGGGCAGTATGGCATTGTAGATTGAGCACTTGACTTGGAGTAGTTAAGATCTGAGTCAAACTCCTGTTTCAGTTACTTAATAGCAGTGTGACCCTGGGCAAGTAATTGAACCCATTGGTGCCTTACTTTCTTCATCTGAAAACTTAATTTTGTGATCCTATCAGTTACCTGCTGGGAATCCATACAATTTCAACTATCAGTCTTTAAAGAGACCTTTTTTAGGTCTTTGGATTTCGCTACTATGAGGCAAAAATTTCCAAGGGTGAATTAATTTGGCTTAAAGAACTTTATTCCTTTATATAATTCATCTAATTTTCTTAAAAGTCCAAGAGTGCAAAGGAAGGAGGACATCAGGGTATTAGTTACACTGAAGATTCTCTCTTCATTGATAAATGAACCATCTTTGTAAATGGGCGGGGGGGGGGCATTTCCAGACATCCTGATCTATATCTTGCCACTGAACCAGATGACTCTGGAGAGTAAGTGAATCTAGTGACTTTACATAGCTCTCCCTCAATTAAATCCAATTCCCTTTCAAGTCATGGCATTACCTCCTTGTTGTCATTATCCTCTCCAAAAATAAAGGACAAACAACAATCCTTGTAAATACCATGCTTTGAAATAACATACCATACCTCAAAAGTACCATACATTCACCCTTTGAATACAGATACATGGTTTGTAAACTTTATCTTAGTATAGTCAGGTTTTTTTTTGAGGGGGGAAGGCAAGGCAGTTGGGTTTAAGTGACTTTCCCGAGGTTACACAGCTAGTAAGTGTGTCAAATATATGAAACCGTATTTGAACTCATGTCCTCCTGACTCCAGGGTTGGTGCTCTATTCACTTGACCCCCTAGCGGCCCTGGTATACTCAGTTTTAATATATATTACACTATCTTTCAACCCTGCAACTTGTGGGCATTTGGTGAGTTTTTAGTATGTTGTAGCCCTTCCTCTGGCGTCACTTCCCAGCTATCCCTCAAGCACCCAGGCTGTGTCTCCAGAAGCAAATTTACTGCTCTCAAGATACCAGGAGTAACCTTAAGGGGATGTAATTTTAATACAGATGTAAATGAGTGCCCATTAGTGCACTCCTTATAAATAAACCAAAAAAAACCAGCTTCTAGATTTTTTTTAACTTCTAGAATAACTTCTAGAAATGGCATTTACTGAGAAGGTATAGAACAACAGTAGGTACAAAAGATCTCCTTCCTCCCTCCTCCAAAAGAAAAGAAAGAAAAAGAAAAACTTTTACTTCCATCCCTGAACACTCATTCAACCTAAGATCAGGTAAGAATAAACAGAAGAGACCATCATGGCCATGTTTTCCCATCTACCCTGACTGGTTAGGTGGGAGACTGGGGAGTCACCTTTTTTATTCAGCATTACAGATGCATTTTAAATCAATCCTTATTTAAAGCTAAGAGAGAGCCAGATAGAAAAGCAGATATACAAAGGCAGAGAGATAGAGACAGGGAGATAGAGGCAGAGACAGAGACAAAGATAGAGGGACAGCAAGAAACAGGAAAAGAAAGAGACAGAGTGGGAGAAACAAGTCACCTATGGAGTTTTGTTTCATCATCCCCTAAATTATCAGTTATTTTCCTAGCTTCAACAGTCAATTAGGAATTTCTTTAGCATCCCAGTATAAACCCATGAGTCAATACTGCCAGAAGAAGACTCATTCTAAACTTCTACAGGATTGCTTAGAATAGAATTTATCAGGGAATATTTGCACATGTTCCCTCATCCACCTTCTACCCCCACCAAAAAAAAAAAAATCAAAAAACTATATTTGTGTGTTTGTCTCTGGGCCTTTGCATTGACCATTCTCTATGACTGTAATGCACTTTTCCCCCCTCTCTCTTGTAAAATCTCCCTTTTTCTTCAGATCAAGCACTAACTCCTCAAAACGCTATCCTCTAACCACTTCTAATTTGTCTCCTTAATTACCTTCTATTTAACTACCTTGTATTTATTCTGAATAAACATGTCCCCACTGATAAATGGTAAGCACACTGAGAACAGTGATTTGTTTTTTTATTCTTGTATCTCCAGTGCTCAGTGGCTAGGAGGCACTTAAGAAATGCTTGTTGAGTGATACTTAAATGCCCCCTAATAATGAACTCTCTTCTATTTTACATAAGGAAAAGTTGAGAAAGAGAATACTAACATTTCTCTCAGTTGCAGGAATAAGAATAAAGCTCAAATCTCTGAGCTTTATTATTAAATTATTCTGTCCTCTTCATGGATGGTCATTTTCCCACTTGAACTAAGTCTCCCTAATCAACCATCAGAAGATAGTTTAAAAAGATTGCCAAACTTCCATAAAATACTTGAATATCCCATTGCATCTCAGAAATGATAGCAAGGACTAGTACATATAAATGTAATCATTCTGCAAGAAGTTTGCTAAAAAGGCACTAGATTAAAGTAATAATAAAGTACTATGCCTAAAATTTTGCTGTAATTTAAGGAAATCTAGTTTAGGTGAGAAATCCCTGCTTTATTTGTGTGAGGGATTTAGTTTTAGTATAAATAATTTCTTCTGACTAATAATTGTAAAATACAGCCTAAAAAATTAATAAGCCTTGAGATTTTCATTCGTTTTGTCCCAAGTGGCAATGATTATAGAGAATTACATGACAGAACCAAACTCCAGAATAGCAGCTGTTTACTTTAATGGAGTTTGGCAAAACTGTTAGTAAGAACAGAATCATTTTTCCTTATCTTTTCAAAGTTGGCTATATCTTTTGATCCTTTAAGTGCCAAGCAGTCATTTTTCTTCAAATAAAGGAAAGCATTTTGGGGAGCGGAAGAGGTTCACAAAACAATAAATCTACTCTCTCCATTTGCTCAATTCATTATCTTGTTTTTTACTATTCTCCTTAATTTTTCTTCCTTTGCTAATCTCCTGCTGCTTGGTCTCAATTGTAATTGGTATCCTCTATTTTTCTTCAACTTCACTATCCAATCACATACATTGTTCTAGAACTAGCTTTCACATATTACCTCTGAGATTCTGCCCAACATCTCCAATCTGTTCCCAGTCCAGCCATCATCTAGCACAAATGTACCTCCTTTTATTGAAGGTATCAAAAAATAACAATCTCTTAAATCACCTTAATGTGTATTGTGTCCCAGAACAGATAGTTAACCCATAGGATTTTATTAATTAAAGGAATCATTCTCCTTCCATTGTTTATAATCCCTATTCTGTCAGAAATATAACTCTAAACTGCAAAATATTGGTTGTTGGTTTTGCAGGAAGATCATTCATTTGTTAATTTCTGACCAGACTGAAAGCAAGAGATATGCATCTACCAGAGAGAAAATATTGAAGTCCAAATTAACAAAGAGCTAATGCTCTTAAAAAACAAAATTCAATTTCATCAATAGTACAGATTAGATTTTTTTTATTTAAAGTTTCAAGGAAGCAGAGGTTAATGTTTACTCGACTCAATATCAGCAGGATGGATTGGCAGGGAAAAAGCCAACCTTTTAACTTGAAAGGGTTCAAATGTTGACTATGGTGTTATGAGGCTGGGCAACTTTTTTTTCCCAAATGCTTTATTAACTTCTGGTTTACATCATTCATTTCTGACAGATTTTGAGTTACAATTTTTCCCCATTTTTTCCCTTCCCCCCACCCCAGAATAGCAGTCCCACATATCTTCTCCCACACCCCCTTCAACTTTTTCAATATGGCAAGGTGCCCCAATGCCTGTATATCTTATTTCCCAATTGCATGTAAAATAGTATTAATAATAGTATTTATATATTTTAAAACTTTGAATTCCAGATTAATTCCCTTCCTCCATTCCTTCCATTCAGTATATGTTGTACATATGTAGTTATGCAAAACATTACCATAGTAGATATATTGTAAAAGAATGCCCTCCCTCCTATCCCACCTCCCTCCTATTCCCTACTTTGATCCTGTCCCTTTTCAAAAGTGGATGTTTCCAACTTCCCTCCCCTACTTGCCTCCCACCCTCCCTTCTATGATCCCCTCTCTCATCTCCTATTCCCTACTCTCCTGCAGGGTGAGATATCCTATGTTGTATGTATGTCATTCTCTCCCTGATCCAAATTCTATGAGAATAAGGTTTTGCCTTTTTACGTTCCTATTCTCCCCCTCCCTTGTAACCGTTTTCTCTTGCCTCTTCTTTGTGAGATAGTTTACCCCATTCTGTCTATCCTTATCTCCTGTTGTTATATTCCTCTCTCACCTCTTAATTTCACCTTTTAAGTATCATCCCTTTCTATTAAAGTTGACCTGTGCCCTCGATGTATGTATACCTTTAAACATATATTCACATTCACATATGTATTCATATACTCATATGCCCTTCTTCAACTATTTTCATACTGAGAAAAGTTTCATCAGTTACAGTTATCATTTTGTTAATGGCAGGAGGGTGTTTATTGGACCTTACCTTATTCTTTTTTTATTTTTAATTAATTTGTTAGTTTATTTTACAGGATTCAATTCCATAGTTCCTTGGTTTCAAATTTGCCTTCCCTCCCTACCCCCACCCCTCACAACGGCATATAGTCCAGTATAGGATCTGCAAATACTTTCACATTAGACAGTATTCAGGTTACAAAGGCATATTGTACTAGATGGAATGAAAAATGGTAAAGAGGAAATAAAACCAAACAATGAAAAGAAAAGGATCAAGTAGTTTCCTTCCACCAGGATGCAAACTCAGTTCTTTCTAGTTATTTCTCTAGATGTGGGCATCTCTCTCCTTCATGAGTCTTTTGGGATTGACTTATATCACTGCATTGCTGAGAAGAGTCCAGTCTGTCATAGTTGGACATCACACATATGTTGTATCTGTGATTGTATCCAAATTACTCCTGGTTCTTCTCTTCTCACTCAGCATCAGTTTGTATAAGCCTCTCCAGGTAAATATGAAGTCTGTCTGCTCTTCGTTTCTTATAGCACAATAGTATTCCATTACATGCATATAATACAACTTGTTTAGCCATTCCCCAATTGATGAGCACCCCTTTAATTTCCAATTCTTTGCAACCATGAAAAGACCTGCTATAAATATTTTTGTACATATGGGTCTTCCTCCCACTTCTATGATCTCTTTGGGATATAACCCTAGAAGTGGTATTACTGGGTCAAAGGGTAAGAAATTATTTATAGTCCTTTGGATATAATTCCAGATTGCTCTCCAGAATGGTTCCATAAGTTCACAACTCCACCAGCAATGCATTAGTGTTCCAATTTGCCCATATCCTCTCCAGCATTTATCATTTTCCTGTTTTGTCATCTTAGTCAATCTGACTGGAGAGATGTGGTACCTCAGAGTTGTTTTGATTTGCATTTCTCTAATCAAAGTGATTTAGAACATTTCTTCATATGCTTATAGATATCTTTAATTTCTTTCTCTGAAAACTGCCTGTTCATATCGTTTGACCATTTATCAATTGGGGAATGACTTGTATTCTTATACATTTGATTCAATTCTCTGTATATTTTAGAAATGTGTCTTTTATCAGAGACATAGGTTGTAAACATTCTTTCCCAATTTCCCACTTCCCTCTTGATCTTGGTTACATTGGCTTTGCTTGTACAGAAGCTTTTCAATTTAATGTAATCAAAATTATTCATTTTGCATTTTATAATGCTCTCTAATTCTTCTTTGGTCCTAATGTCTTCCCCTCTCCACAGATCTGTCAGGTAAACTATTCCTTGCTTTCCCAAATTGCTTACAGTATCATCCTTTACACCTAGATCATGCACCCATTTAGACTTGATTTTGGTATATGGTGTTAGATAATGGTCTATGCCCAGTTTCTGCGATACTATATTCCAGTTTTCCCAGCAGTTTTTGTCAAATAGTGCATTCTTATCCCCAAAACTGGGGTCTTTGGGTTTATCAAACAATAGATTACTATACTCATTAACTGCTGGATCTCATGCGCCCAATCTATTCCATTGATTCACTACTCTATTACTCAGACAGTACCAAGCAATTTTCATGACAGCTGCTATATAATACAGATTAAAATCTGGTATAGTTAGTCCACCTTCCCTAGCATTTCTTTTCATTAATTTCCTTGATATTCTAGACCACTTGTTCTTCCAAATAAATTTTGTTACTATTTTGTCTAACTCTATAAAGTAGTTTTTTTGGGCAAATTGATTGGTATGGCATGAAATATATAATTTAGTTTGGGTAAAATTGTCATTTATATTATATTAGCTCAACCCAGCCACAGGCAATTTATATTTTTTTCAATCAGTAAAATCCGACTTTGTTTGAGAAGTGTTTTGTAGTTGTGCTCATATAGGTCCTGGGTTTGTTTTGGCAGGTAGATTCCAAAATATTTTATAATGTCTACAGTGACTTTAAATGGGATTTCTCTTTCTATCTCTTGCTGTTGAATTTCAGTAGAGATATACAGGAATGCCAAGGATTTATGTGGGTTTATTTTTTATCCTGCAACTTTGCCAGATTTATTTATTGTCTCAAGTAATTTTTTTTACTTGATTCTCTAGGATTTTCTAAGTATATCATCATATCATCTGCAAAGAGTGATAGCTTGGTCTCTTCTTTGCCTAATTTGATTCCTTTGATGTCTTTTTCTTCTCTAATTGCTACTGCTAACATTTCTAGTACCAGATTGAATAAGAGGGATGATAGTGGACACCCTTGTTTCACTACTGATCTTATTGGAAGTGCTTCTAGTTTATCCCCATTGCATATAATACTTGTGATGGTTTTAAATAGATGCTATCTACTATTTTAAGGAAGGCTCCATTTTTTCCTATACTTTCTAGTGTTTTTAATAGGAATGGATGTTGTACTTTGTCAAAAGCCTTTTCTGCATCTATTGAGATAATTATGTGGTTTCTGCTAGTTTTATTGTTGATATCATCAACAATACTGATGGTTTTCCTAATATTAAACCATCCTTGCATTCCTGGAATAAATCCTACCTGATCAAAGTGTATCATTCTTGTGATAAGTTGTTGTAGTCTTTTGGTAATATTTTATTTTAAAAAATTTGCATCTAAATTCATGAGGGAAATTGGTTTGTAATTTTCTTTCTCTGCTTTATCTATTCCTGATTTAGGAATAAGTACCATATTTGTGTCATAGAAAGAATTTGGTAGGACTCCTTCATTAATTTTCCCAAATAGTTTGGAGAGTATTGGAATCAATTGTTCTTTAAATGTTTGATAGAATTCACTAGCAAACCCATTTGTCCCTGGAGATTTTTTCCTAGGGAGTTCATTGATGGCTGGTTTGATTTCTTTTTCTGAAATGGGGTTAAGTAATTTACTTCCTCTTCAGGTAATCTGGGCAATTTGTATTTTTGTAAATATTCATCCATTTCACTATGATTGTCATATTTATGTGCATACAATTCAGAAAAATAATTCCTAATTATTGTTTGGATTTCACTTCATTGGCGGTAGATTCACCCTTTTCATTTTTGATAATCATAATTTGGTTTTCTTCTTTTTTTATCATATTGACTAAGGGTCTATCAATTTTATTGGCTTTTTCATAAAAGCAGCTCTTAGTTTTATTTCTTAATTAAATAGTTTTCTTAATTTCAATTTTATTAATGTCTTCTTTGATTTTCAATATTTCTAATTAAGTTCTAAATTGGGGATTTTCAATTTGTCCTTTTTCTAGCTTTTTCAATTGCATGTCCAATTCATTGACCTCCCTTCTCTCTGATTTATTCAAGTATGCACTCAGGGATATAAAACTTCCCCTAAGAACTGCCTTTAATGCATCCCACAGATTTTGGTATGTTGTCTCATTATTATCATTCTCTTGAATGGAATTACTGATTGTTTCTATAATTTCTTGTTTGACCCACTCATTCTTTAGGATTAATTTCCAATTAGTTTTTAGTCTATCTTTCCATGGCCCTTTATTGCATATAATTTTATTGCATCGTGATCTAAGAATGATGCATTTAATATTTCTGCCTTTCTGCACTGAATTGTGAGGTTTTTATGCCCTAGTACATGGTCTATTTTTGAGTATGTACCATGCACCACTGAGAAGAAAGTAAATTCCTTTTTATCACCATTCAGTTTTCTCCAGAGATCTATCATATCTAGTCTCTCTAAAATTCTATTTGCCTCCTTAACTTCTTTCTTGTTTATTTTGAGGTTAGATTGATCAAGTTTAGAGAGGGGGAGATTAAGGTCCCCAACTAGTATAGTTTTGCTATCTATTTCTTCCTCTAATTACCTTACCTTCTCCTCCTAAGAATGCTATACCACTTGGTGCATATATGTTAAGTAATGATATTGCTTCATTCTAGATGGTGCCTTTTAGCAGGATATAGTTTCCTTCCTTATCTCTTTTAATTAGATCTATTTGTGCTTTTGCTTTATCTGAGATAAGGATTGCTACCCCTGCTTTTTTATTTTAGCTGAGGCATAATAAATTCTACTCCAGCCTTTTACCTTTACCCTGTGGGTATCCCTTTGTTTCAGATGTGTTTCTTGTAGACAGCATATTGTAGGATTATGGTTTTTAATCCATTTTGCTCTCTGCCCCTGTTTTATGGGAGAGTTCACCCCATTCACATTCACAGTAATGATGAATATCTCTCTTCCCCTCCATCCTATTCCCTCCCCTGCTTATGTTTTTGTTTCTTCCTCCTCCCTTCCCCTCCTTGAAGTTTTACATTTTGACCACCCCCTCCCTGAGTGTTCCCACCCAGTGACCCCCTTCTTTACCTACCCTCCCCCCTTACTACTATTTTCCTCCCCTCTAGTTCCCCCTTTTATTCTCCTCCTTTTTATCCCCCCTTACCCTCCTATATTACTCCCAGTTTGACACCAAACCAATGCAAGTAAATTTCAAACAGTGCTCCTCTCCCTCCCTCCTTTTCCTCTATTTAATGAATGTGTGCGTCTATTCATGTTAGAATCTTAAACTTAGCTGATTACATTGATCCCTCTTTGAACCAGAACCAGTGAGAACAGTGTTTAAATGACGTTCTTCTCCCTCTTTCTTTCCCCTCAACTATAATGTGTTTGTATGCCTCTTCGAATGGCATACTTTAACTTTTTCTATCTCATCCTTTCCTTTTATACCATTACAGTTCCTTTGATCCCCTTAATAAGGATTTTTTTTATCTTCAGGTTAGTTCATTCATACCCACACCCTCTATCTATGTGTAACCCTTTTAAAGGTCATGATAAGCATATAAATTTCAATATTGACAGTTATCAGCTCCTTATATAGGGATGTGAACATTTTGCTCTCGTGGCATCCCAATTTATGTGCATGTGTGTATGAGTGTGGGTGTGTGAGTGTATGTATGTGTGAGTCTGTGTTTTCCTTGTTTACCTATTTATGTCTTTCTTGAGTCTTGTAATTGGAGTTAACATTTTCCATTGAGCTCTGGAGTTTTCATCAGGAAAGTCTGGAATTCCCTTATTTCATTAAATGACCATCTCCTTGCCTGAAAGATTATGCTCAGTTTTGCCAGGTAGTTAATCCTTGGTTGTAGTCCTAGCTCTCTTGCCCTACAAAATATCACATTCCAATCCCTCCAGTCCTTTAACATAGAAGCTGCTAGGTCCTGTGCGATCCTGACTGTAGTTCTGAGATATTTAAATTGTTTCTTTTTGGCCGCTTGCAGTATTTTTTGCCTTAATTTTATAATTCTGGAATTTGGTTACTATATTTCTTGGAGTTTTCAATTTGGGATCTCTTTCAGGAGGAGTCTGGTGGATTCTTTCGATAACTATTTTATCTTCTGATTCCAGGGCTCCAGGACAGTTTTCTTTGACAATCTCTTGGAGGATGTTGTCCAGGTTGCTTTTTTCATCATGGCTTTCTGGTAGACCAATAATTCTTAAGTTATCTCTCCTGGATCTGTTTTCTGGGTCAGTTGTTTTTCCAGTGAGATATTTTACACTTTCTTCCAATTTTCCAATCTCCATGTTTTGTTTGGTTGACTCTTGGTGCATCATAGAGTTCTGAGTTTCAATTTGACTGATTCTAATTTTTATCAAATTATAGTCTTTGGTTAGTTTTTGAAGGTCCTTCTTTAGGGAGATATTTTATCCAATTACTTCACTAATTTTACTTTTTAAGGATTTGTTTTCTTCACTGAGACTTTTTTCCAATTTGGTCACTGCCTCTCTGATTTGGTCTTTCTTAAGTGAGAAGAGTAGAACCAGGAGAAATTTGTATACAACCACAGACACAATATATGTGTGATGACCAACTATAACTGACTGGACTCTTCTCAGCAATCCAGTGATATAAGTCAATCCTGAAAGACTCATGAAGGAGAGAGATGCCTACATCCAGAGAAATATCTAGAAGGAACTGAGCTTGAATCCTGATGGAAGAAAACTAATTGATCTTTTGCTTTTCATTGTTTGGTTTTATTTCTTCTTTACCATTTTTCATCCCATTTAATACAATACACCTTTGTAACTTGACTAATGTCTGTTCTGAAAATATTTGCAAATCCCATACTGGACTATATGCTGTTGTGGAGGGTGGGGGGAGGGAGGGAAGGTTAATTTGAAACTCAAAAAACTATGGAGTTGAATCTTGTAAACTAAAAATAAACAAATTAATAAAAAAATTCCTTCTTAAGCCTCTCCAAGAATGCTATTTAGGCTTGAGACCAGTTTATATTTCCTTCTTTGGTCTCAAGTGTGAGTAAATATTCCAAGTTGTCCTCTGTATTTGGTTGTTCTTGACCTACATAATCAGCTCGGATTGATTTTCTTGCCTTCCCCTTCTCCTTCTCAGCTTCCTTCCTTCCCATTTTAATTTCCTATTTCCTAATTTCTCAGGCTGTGAGCTAAGGGCCTGGTTGTTGACTTTGAATGCTGTAGCCTCTGGGTGTCTAGTTTGAGGCTAAGGCAGAAGTCTCAGAGAGGTATGCTGATCCCCACAGAATAATCTGTGGAGGAGGGGTAGTCTGGCCATTTCAGATTTCTGCCTCTGTACTCCTGGGCTACAGATCAGGCAGGCTTTTGCTGGTCAGGTGAAGTGGGGGTTGTTGTGACCCCTCCCCCGCTTTTCTTCAGACTCCTTACTGCCTCAGTTACACCCTTTCTGGATGACTTCCAAGCCTGAGGCTATTTCCACTATCTCAGGATTTCACTCTGGGTGGGAGACATATCTTTGGGTTTTCTACTTCATGAAGGAGGAATCTGAGCAGCTAGAGTTTACTTTGCCATTCCAGCCCCTGCATAAATAGGCAGGAGATTTCCAAACTTCCAGACTGGGGGCTGATAGTCTGAGGAGAAGTTGCTTTCTCTGCTGGAGGCCCTAAGCCCTCTCTTACCTGGCTCCAATGATTCCTCCTGTCTTCTGGTGAGAAGCTGGTGAGACAGCTTCGAGTCTTCCTTGGGATGGGTGAGTTGGCCGGCTGGGGCTCCTTCTCTCTCTTCTGTAGTCTGCTCATCTGCTCTCAAGTCTGAGCTGTACAGACCCCACATGCTCCGAGCTCCCCCTGTCCAGACCTACTGGGCACTTTCTTGGACTGGATTCTGCCATCCTCTGTCTCCCAGTGGATTCTATCACTCCAGAATCCATTCAGATTCACTTTTTAAGGTTTAGTGACGGGATTTTGGAGGAGCTTACAGAAGTTACTGCTTCTTTTCCTCCATCTTGTCTCCACCCCACCCCCATTTTTCCATGTAGGGATGTAAATAGTTCAACTTTGATAAGTTCATTATGATTTTTTTCCCTGTTTACCTTCTCAAGCATCTCTTGCTTGTTGTGTCTGAATATCAAATTTTCTATTCAATTCTGGTTTTTTTCATCAAAAATCCTTGAAAGTCCTCTATTCAACTGAATGACCATATTTCCCCCTGAAACATGATACTCAGTTTTGCTGGGTAGGTGATTCTTGATTTTAATTCTAGCTTCTTTGCCCTCTGGAATATCATATTCCATGCCCTTTGATCCCTCATTGTAGAAGCTGCCAGATCCTGTGATATCCTGATAGTTTTTCCACAGTATTCAAATTGTTTCTTCTTGGCTGCTTGTAATATTTTCTCCTTGATCTGGGAATTCTGGAACCTGGCTATAATATTCCTAGGAGTATTCTTTTTGGGATCTTTTTCAGGAGGTGATTGGTGGATTCTTACAACCTCTATTTTGCCCTCTGGTTCTAAAACATCAGGACAACTTTTCTTGAGAATTTCTTGGAGGATGATTTCTAGATTCTTTCTTTGATCATGGCTTTCAGGTAGTCCAATAATTTTTAAATAAACTCTCCTGGATCTATTTTCCAGATCAGTGGTTTTTCCCATGAGATATTTCACATTGCCTTCTATTCTTTCATTTGTTTGGATCTTCTTAACAACATCTTGATTTCTCATAAAGCCACTAGCTTCCATTTGCTCCAGTCTAATTCTGAAGGAATGTTTCTCCTCAGTGAGCTTTTGAGATTCTTTTTCCATCTGGCAAATTTAGCTTTTTAAGGCATTCTTCTCCTCATTGCCTTTTTGATCCTCTTTTGCCATTTGAGTTAGTGTATTTTTAAGGTGTTATTTTCCTCAGTCAGGCTGTTGACTCTTATTTCATACTTTTCTTGCATCTTTCTCATTTCTCTTCCCAATTTTTCCTCTACTTCTCTTATTTGCTTCTTAAAGTCCTCAATGGCCTGTAACCAGCTGGTATTTTCATTTGGGGATTTTGGTGCAGGAGTTATGACCTCTCAGTCCTCCTCCTCTTCCATGCTTTGATCCTCTTTGCCCCCCAAATAGGAGTCTAATGTTGAATTTTTCTGTTTATTTTGTTTCCTTTGCCTAGGCATGTTGCCACTCAATTACTTGACTTTTGGGCTTGCTGCCACAGTAGGACTCTGCCACCAGCCAGTGGAGCTTCCCTCCCAAATGCTGGGGTTTTCTCAGGTGCCAGAGTTATTACTTGGGTGACCTCTCTTAAGCCTCCACATGCTCTGGCAAGCTGGTCACACACCCCAAGACCTTCACCCCAGACTGCAATCCAGATCCATGAAGGTTAATGCAAGAGTGATTACACTTCTCCCAGACTGATTTCTGGATCCCCCTACAGTTTGCAGCCCAGGAACTGAAGCTACAACATGGTGGCTGTGCTGCTGCTCCTCAGCAGCTTCTCACCCCCAGGGAAAGAGGCTGACATGCCCTCCCAACAAGTCACAAAGTCCATATTGCATTGACCTCTCACTTTTTCTCTGGCATATATGTGATGGTAATTCTGTAATCACCTCAGCTGTTGGTGTTCTAAAGTCCCTTCAGCGGGTTGCTGGTCCAGCCTCACTGGGCTCGGCTTAGAGCGAAGTGCTGACCACTCCCTGCCAGGCTGCCCTGCTGTCCTCAGCAGGAGATTAGCTTCTCTTTGTCATTTTATGGGTTCTGTAACTACAGAGTTTGTTCAGAGCCCTCTTTTACATAAATTTGGAAGTGGTAGGTGCAGTCGTGTGACCTTGGGCAAGTTACTTAACCCCAATTGCCCTCCAAAAACCAAAAAAAAAAAAAAAAGGAAGTGGTATGTGCAGGAGCTGTGTGGAAATGCTTTTTCTACTCTGCCATCTTGACTCTGCCCCCTGGGCAACTCTTTAGAACTCCAGGATGTCCTAATGACTTTCCTTCTCTGATGAAATCATAGTTCCAGTCCCATCCCTCAATTTGACTAAAACCTCTGTCTCTCTTTAGGCATCAACTAACCGTACAAGGCAAGTTCCTTCCAGCAATTATTCAAGATATGCAAGGTTATACGGAAGTAATGTTGGCATTTTGTTGTTGTAATTTAGTCATTCAGTCATATCCTACTCTTCATGACATCATGGGTAAAAGGGGAAGAAAATGAATTATATTTGTATTACATAATAAATATACATAGAAAATAGATATATTTACACATGCAAGATATACATAAGTGTATGTGCATATATAAATATTTGCATATGCATATATGTATGTATAAAGTATATATGTATGTTTTTGCAAAATATTTTTCTATACATATATGCATATATGTATACATATAAAGTATATATGTATGTATAAAGCATATACATATGTATAAAGACAGATATATGTATATATATATGTATGTGTGTGTTTGTAGATAGAGATATAAATATGTCTTATTTTATACCACAAATACTTCTCTAAGATATAACATTTTCCCCTGTTGTTTCTCTAGAATAAAACTCCTTGGGGGGAATAAGCTCAGTAGTGGCATGCCTAGGTCAAAGTGAATTCTTTAATTAGTAACTTTTTTTCTGTATAATTCTAAATTGCTTTCCAAAATAGTATGGCTTATTTGCAGGTCAACCAACAATTCATATGAGGAAAGTGAAGTCCAGGGATGTCAAGTCATTTATCCCAGTTCACAGAAATATTAAGTGACATAGACAGGATTTCAATCCAAGTCATTGGACTCCAAATACAGCATTTCTTCAACTTCACTTACCCTGTCTCATGTGCTTGTATCATTTTATTGAATATGACTTATATTTGGCATTGCCAACAACTCAATATTATAGTGCAGGCAATTATGTAACAGTGTGCTAGGACCAGAGGCAGGAAGATCTGAGTTTAAAAGTAGCCTCAAATGCCTACTGGTTCTATGACCATTAGCAAGTTACTTAAACTCTGCCTCACTTTCCTCAACTGTCAAATGGGAATAACAATAGCACCTATTTATAGGTGCACCTATAAATTTATAGGTGCACCTATAAATAGGTGTTGTGAGGATCAAATAAGATAATATATGCAAAGCACTTAGCACAGTGCCTGGCACACAGATGGTACTATATAAATGTTTATTCTCTTCTCCCTTTTTGCATGAGACTTGAATGTAACCCACATTGCACAACTTCCACACACATGTTATATATGTATGTATATATGTGTGTATGTATACATATATATGCAATGAACACATACATACATATATGTGCTATTGCCATATGTGCATTGATTGCATCTCGTTAATTTGCGGATGTCTATGCTTTGAGAAAGTCTCATGAATGGAAAAAAAAATTATGAAGCACTTACCATGTAGAAAGCTCCATGCTAAACCCTAGATCTATAAATAGAAAAGTAAGGCAGTCCCTGCATTCATGAAGCTCCAAACCCAATGGGGAGATAATAAACATGAAAGGTTTCTGCTATGACAGAAAACCCGTGGTCCTTAAGGTGCAGTGGTAAAACACAGGGCAATATATCTTCCATATCATTTTTGCCGATAAAAAAGCACATTTCTGATGTGGAACTATTTTCACAACGCCAAGGGCTGTTGAGCATTTTTTTTTTCTTGCGCCTGGGTCCTCGGGTCTTCCTATCTCTCCCCCAGTGTATATTGGTGCTTCTGCTAGGTTGGTTTGCCTACCCAGTCCATAATATTTTAATTTAATATGCAGCAAGCTTTTGAGATAATTACCGGGGTCTGTAAACCATCACACTAGCCAGGTGGTATTTTCCGTGACTTTAAATTCTTCTGAAAGGGTGGGGTTAATGGAGAAAGCATAGGTTCTGGGGTTCTTAATAGCTATGCATATTAAAGGTAGGGATGTGGAATGTAAGAGAAAGTCATCAACATTTGAATTGTTTTCAGAAGATCCTGGAGATTGTCTGGCAAGATAAGGTACATCAGGTCCTTTCTCTAGAAGAACTACTTTTTACTGAGACCAGCCCCAGTAGTCTGGCTCAAATACCAAAATTACATTTGCCTAAAAGACTATTTTACAGAGAACTCGGCGGCGGATCTCGGCGGTGGATCTCGGCTGCGGATCACGCAAGGGCGGATCCCCGCAGGGGCGGATCTCAG
This sequence comes from Gymnobelideus leadbeateri, assembly GCA_011680675.1. Taxonomy (NCBI): domain Eukaryota; kingdom Metazoa; phylum Chordata; class Mammalia; order Diprotodontia; family Petauridae; genus Gymnobelideus; species Gymnobelideus leadbeateri. Next base: position 66,064 of record WOXC01004894.1, on the reverse strand, counting down.
CGGCGGATGCTGCGGCTGTGGATGTAGCCCCGGATGCAGCAGGGAATGCGGCAGTGGCACTGTGACGTATGTGGCAGCGCATCCGCAGCAGAGGGCAGATGCGGTGGTAAATGCGGCGGATACGGTGGCAACGGCAGTGTACCCGCTGACAACGGCTGCTTACCGCTTCAAAGAAGACGCTGTGTTCTATGAGCAAAGGACTGTAGTGAGGAATCGGTGCAACGGTTAAACTTGCTACAGCGTCTTGGAGCGACAAGTGAGAGTTGGGGGAGAGGTGGATGCTAAAGGTGGGTGAGCAACCCTGAAAAGCCCTCTGGCCAGAGGTGCTAATCCTCCCTGAACACTCCATAGACACCATGCAGGGATTAGGGACAATATTTTTTTGGTCATTTTGTCATTTTATTTTGCAGAATTCTATTTGCTTTGAGCTAATGTATGCTCCAGTTGGCCAGTAAAATTAAACAGATTACTTTTTTCTTTTGGAGGGGGGAAAGCAAGGCAGTTGGGGTTAAGTGACTTGCCCAAGGTCACAGAGCTAGTATATATACATTCATGGACTTTTAAAAAATCAAAAGCTCATAAGACATCAAGTTCAGTAGGAGTGCCTACCAACAACTATTACTAGAATAAATCTTCCTGCTCTCCATTGGAAACTTGAACATCTCATATCTCCTTATGGAAGGTACTTGGCAAGTTATAGGTTAGTATCTCTGGCCACAGCCCCTTCCTATACCCTGAAAGCATTTCAGACAAAGAAGGAAGCATAATTGGATTTCCAGGTGTTATTTTATTTCTTTTCAAACCAGAGGTGGCAGCAGAGAGCAGCAGCAAGCCTTTCTGCAAAGCTTCACCTTTCTCGAATTCTAGAACTTTTGGCCAATGAAATAAATTCTCTTTCAAACAATCAGAAATCACTCACCTGAAGGCTTTTCTCCGAGTCTGACTGTCACAACCCAAAAAGAGCAGTTTTCAGACTTTTCAGCGGGTCTTTCAGTCTTAAGTACTTCCTTTCTTGTTGCTATATATTGCTGTGATATGTATTTAATGGTCTCTATCACTTGTTTGGTCATAAATTCCTCCATTCTCCATAAATCTGAGAGATAAACTATTCCTTGCTCCCCTAAGTTGTTGATAGTATCAGCCTTTACATCTAGATGGTGTATCCATTTGGACTTTATTCTGATATACAGTGTCAAATGTTGGTCTATGCCCTGTTTCTGCCATACTATGTTCCAGTTTTCTCAGCAGTTTTTGTCAGAGTTCTTAGCCCAGAAGCTGGGGTCTTTGGGTTTAGTAAATAGTAGATTGCTATAATTATTGACAACTGTGTCTTGTGTACCTAACCCATTCTAGTGATCTACCACTCCGTTTCTTAGACAGTACTAAGAAGTCTTGATAATTGCTGCTTCATAATACTATTTACAATCTGGTACGACTAGGCCACCTTCTCTTGCATTTCTTTTCGTTAATTTCCTTGATATTCTGGACTTTTTGTTCTTTCAGATGAATTTTGAAATTATTTTTTCTACTTCTATAAAATAATTTTTTGGTAGTTTGATTGGTATGACACTGAATAAGTAAATTAATTTAGGTGGAATTGTCATTGTTACTGTATTTGCTTAGCCTACCCATGAGCAATTGATGTTTTTCCAATTATTTAGATCTAACTTTATTTGTGTGAAAAGTGTTTTGTAATTGTGTTCATATAGATCCTGGGTTTATTTTGGCAGGTAGAAGCCTAAATTTTTTATAATGTCTACAGTAACTTTAAATGGAATATCTTTTTCTCTCTCTTGCTGTTGGGCTTTGTTACCAACTTTGCTAAAGTTATTTATTATTTCAAGTGGTTTTTTACTGGATTCCCTAGTATATCATCATATCACCTGCAAGAAGTGATAATTTAGCTTCTTCAACTATTCTATTTCCTTCAATTTATTTTTCTTCTATTATTGCTAAAGGGTAGATTTCTTTTTCTTTAATATTTTTTGTCTCTTTTTGAGGGGGGGGCAGGGCAATTGGGGTTAAGTGACTTTCCCAAAGTCACATAGCTAGTAAGTGTTAAGTATATGAGGCTGGATTTGAACTCAGGTTCTCCTGATTCCAGGGCTGGTACTCTATTAACTGTGCCACCTAGATGCCCCCAAAAGCCAGATTTCTAGTACTCTACTGGATAACAATGGTGATAATGGACATCCTTGTTTCGCCCCTGATCTTATTGGAAATGCATCTAGTTTATCTCCATTACATATAATGCTTGCTGATGGTTTTATGTAGATTCTACATATCTCAAAGTCATTCTTAAAACAATATTGATGCTACTGTATACAGTGTTTTCTTGGTTCTGCTCATTTTACTTCATTATTTCATGCAAGATATTTGTCTATGCCTAGATTCTGGCATGCTGCTTCTCAATTTTTCCAATAATTGTTAAGAAATATTTAATTTTTATCATGAAATCTTAAGTCTTTCCACTTGTCAAATACAAGGTTATTATGTTTATTTGCTGCTTCAAATTGTATGTCTACTCTGTCTCATTGATCTACCTTTCTATTTCTTAGCCAATACCACATAATTTTGATAATTACTCCCTTATGATATAGTTTAAAATGTGGTACTGCTAAACCGCTTTCCTTTTCATTTTTCTTATTATTTCCTTTGATATTCTTGCATTTGACTTTTTTAAAAATGAATTTTGTTGCTATTTTTTCTAATTCAGTACTTTTTGGGTTAATTGGGATGGTGTTAAATATATAAATTAGTTTTGGTAAAATTGACATTTTCATTGTATTAGCCCTGCTTACCCATGAACAATTAATATTTCTCAAATTATTTAAATTGATTTTATTTGTATTAAATGCTTTTTAAAAATAATTTTGTTAGGGCAAAAGATCTGGGATTGAAGCCAAGGGTCACCTGCCCAGCAAAACTGAGTATCTTGTTTCAGGGGAAAATATGGTCATTCAGTGGAATAGAGGACTTTCAAGCATTCTTGAGGAAAAAACCAGAGTTGAATAGAAAATTTGACATTCAGACACAAGAAGCAAGAGATGCCTGAGAAGGTAATCAGGGAAAAGAAATCAAAAGGAACTTATCAAAGTTGAACTATTTACATTCCTACATGGAAAAACAATAACTATGACTGATGAAATCTTTTTCACTATGAAAATAATTGAAGAAGGGTATATGGACATTTGAATACACATGTGAATGTGTGTATATATGTTTACAGGTATACATGGATAGAGGGCACAGGTTGAATTTGGTGGGAAGGGATGATACTTAAGGGATGAAGAGGTAAGAGAGGAAAGTGACAAGAGGAGATGGGGAGAGACAGGGTAGGGTAAACTATCTCATGTAGAAAAGGCAAGGGGAAGTAGTTGCAGGGGAGGGGAAGAACAGGAAGGCAAAAAGGCAAAACCTTATTCTCATTGAATTTGGCTCAGGGAGAGAATGACATACATACTAAATGGGATATCTCACCCTGCAGCAGAGTAGGGGGAAGGGGGATAAAAGGGGGGATGATGGAGGGAAGGGCATTCTAGGGGGAGAGGAGGTTGGAAGTACCCACTTTTAAAGAGGGACAAGATCAAAGTAGGGAATGTACCAGGTGGGGGGTGGGATGGGTAGGAGGGAAATAGAAGCAGTCTTTTACAATTAAAAAAAAAAAAGAGAGAGAGAGAGAGAGAATTCCCTAGCAGAAACGGCCTGGAGAATAAGAATTAGCCATTTTTCTGTAGCCTGGAGCACTGACTAGGATGGAAAATTATTGCTTGTGGGTGGGGCAGACAGTCCTCTGTAAGTCCCCCTGGACTTGAGCTTAGGTCTTCCTGACTCTGAGGCTGAATCATCCCTCCTACCATACTTAGAATGGTCTAGTAAAAGTGATTTAGAGCCGTTCTTATAGACTAGGAAGAAAGGATATAAATTTAGCCTTAGCTACTCCCAATACCTTGGGGTCAAATAGAGGAGAATGAAACGCCCTACTTACTGAAGAGAGGGAGAAGTAGTAGCCTCCATACAGACCAGTGCATTTTCTTGAATTAAAAAAAAAAACAAACACCTCATTAGCATTTAACTTTTCTTTTAAGACTAGAATCCTTCAGAGCACATGCTACAAATTATATTTGTCCCTATGAATCAGATGAAGTCTCTGAATCGGTGTAAATTTAACAATTCCTCTTTTGTAAACTTCACTGAAAATGCACGAATCTGTTAAGATGAGAACTTCACGTGACAAAACTGTGCAAACACAAGTGTATGATTGTGCTTTAACAGGCAAGGACTAACTAACACTGATGTGCAAAGGGAAAAGAAAGATAGCAGCTTCTGCAATGGGCATGAAAACAAACAAAACCTTAGCTCCTGCCTATGTCTCCACTTCACGGCTTCCATGTTTGTGGAAAGAAGCCTGACCTGCTGCTGAAAGGCCACATGGCCATAATCCATGTTATATTTTGTTTAAAGAAATCTGAGTTTCATGGAGCTCTCAGTGGCAGCTTGGTGGTATTGTGTCTCCGGGGGATATGCGACCCTGTGCTTTCGAAAAAGCAGGAAGGAAAGGTTCTTCTAGGTGTGCTATTGTAGTCCATTATTAAGAGTTTATCAAAGGAGCATACAGTGGAAGAAACTGCTCTTCTTTGATCTAGTTTCTCTTATTTTCACTGGTCCCCCTGCCCCTGGTGAATTGCTGTCACTCGTTTTTCTGTTGCGTTTTGTCATTATATCCCAGGCAAGGGTAAAACAAAAAAATGCCTCATGACTAGGTCCACATTCTCAGCTAACCTCCTACCCTTAGGATGAAGTGATTGGGCTGCTCCTCATTTCTTATAGCACAATAGTATTCCATGACATTCCTATACCACGACTTGTTCAGCCTTTCCCCAATGGAGGGACATCCCCTTGATTTCCAAAAAGAGCTGCTATCAATCTTTTTGTACATGTGGGGCCTGTTCCCACTTCTGTGTGTTGTACCACAATAAAAGTGAGACAGAAGACCCCCCCCCAAAAAAAAATCGTTTATACAGTTTCAGGTTTGCTTTGAAAGTATATTTAAAATATATAATAAAATATATAATATATAATTTTATACAAAATATAAAATCCCAGGTATTTTATACTGCCTAGAGTTATTTCAAAAGGTGTAGTGTCTTTTTAAACTTCTTGCAGAGTTTTGTTTGTGGTATATGGGAATGTTGATGATTTATGTAGTTTTGCTTTATATCCCACTACTTTGCTAAAATTATTCATTATTTCAATTAACATTTTAGTTGAGTCTTTGGGGTTTGCCATATCATCTGAAAAAAGAGACAGTTTTATTACCTCATTCTGTTTCCAGATTCCTCCTATTTCTTTTATTCTCTTATTGCTTTTGCTAGGATTTTCAATACAGTATTGAATAATATTGGTGACAGTGGGGATGCTTGTTTCACACTTCTTAGTGAGAAGGCTTCTATTTTTATCCTGATTACAAATAATTCTTTTTTTTTTTTGCTTTTTTTTTGGAGGGCAATTGGGGTTAAGTAACTTGCCCAAGGTCACAGGGCTAGGTTGTTTGTTTGTTTGTTTTTGTGTGTGTGGGTTAAGTGTCTGAGGTGGGATCAGAACTCGGGTCCTTCTGACTCCAGGGCCAGCGCTCTACTCATTGCACCACCTAGATGGCCTCATGATTACAAATAAGTCTTGCTGATAGTTTTAGATAAATGCTTTTTTATCAGTTTAAGAGAAAATCTATTTATATCAATACTTCCAAGTGACTTTTAATAATAATAAGTGCTGAACCTTATGAAAAGCTTTTTCTGCATCTTTTGATATAAACTTACTATTTTTCAAAAACTATTCAGCAATCTTTCGCTTCCCACTTTATTTTCTAATATGTTCTCATCCCCTGAAAAGGCTATTTTGGTTCTTTTGTTCTTTTGTTCTTTTATTCTTTTTTTTTTTTTTTTGCTTTTTGGAGGGCAATTGGGGTTAAGTAACTACTTGCCCAAGGTCACAGGGCTAGGTTTCTGTTTATGTGTGTCTGAGGTCAGATCCGAACTCAGGTCCTTCTGACTCCAGGGAGGCCACTATACTCACTGCGCCACCTAGCCGCCCCTATTTTGGTTCTTAATGGAGATAATTACTATCCTTACTTTTCTTACATTCTCCTCACTTGAAGAGCCATTTGTCCATCAACAAAAAAAAAAAGTTCCATTTGTCCATCAACAAAAAGGAAAGAATCTGGCAGCTAGGTGGCAGTGAGTAAGAGCGCCGGCCTCGGAGTTGGGATGACCCGAGATCAGATCCGGCCTCAGAAAATGAGCACCCATGCATCAATAATGACTGGCCGTGTAACCTTGAGCAAGTTACTTAACTCCAATTGCTTTAAAAAAAAAAAAAGGAAAGAACTACTTTATTTCTTTCACAACAGGAAGTTAACACTGGTGCAGTCCTGAATTGGGATTCAAGAACATGGCATATTAACAATGCAATATTCACAATGCCTATGGCAATTATAAATAGGCTTATGTGGTTATTAATCACAAAATATACCAGGATTTCTATATGGGGGATAAAGCTAGAACATTATTAAAACACCAAATAACTGAGCCCCAAACCAGAAAGTCAAAGCCATCAGAGTAGTTATGAAATTGGCGCATGTAGTTAATGTAGTAACCAACCACATTCTTAAGCCTTTAAAACAGAACCGGCTACCTTCTCTCCCCACTCACAGCAACTGCTCAGCATCCAGGAATCGTGTTCCCACAGCCCGGGCCCACCGCAGTCCCAGTCCCTGGTAGTCCTGAACAAGAGTCCTTAGCAGAAATTCTGGATGGCTCAAAAAGGGATTTGTGCCTCCACCTCTACCTCAGCCACTAAGGCTCCTGCTGCTGTTGCTGCTGCCGCCGCTGCTGCCACCACTGTCCCACCGGAACTCTAGCTTTGCTTCAGGGTCCTCTTGCCCCACCCCTTCCTGCTACATCAGCAAATCCAGTGGAACACTGTAACAGCAAACACCCCAGCATCCCCAGAATGGCTGCCAATGCAGGTTCTTAGATCTGCTTTTCAAAAGGAAAGCAACTCAAAATGGGTTAACAAGCTTACTTTAATCAATCAAACATATATCATTTACCTAGTTCAGGGGAAAAGGTCAGCACCCTGAACTTTAGAGTGTACAGACAGATCAAACAGACAGGCTTCCAAACTGTCCAACCATTATCAATACCAAATCACAGTTACCAGACAGGGAAGCATCAACATCTGGGTTTTCAAAGCCGGGGGCCTCTCAACGGCTGCCCAGAGTCTCATCTGGTCAAATCACACAACAGTTCTCAAAGTGAGCCCCAAAGCAAAGCCTCACATCAGGAATTATATAGCCTTCTTCTGGGTCATAGAATGTAACCACCCTCTTGACCCACTGCCCAATAACACAGCATCAAGGTGTGGTCATTCCTGAAAACCAAGCCTCCTACCATCGGCTCCATGTGACCACATTCAGCCTATTAGGGGGCAGAGTATATTTTCAAATTAAAGAAGGTTCTCAGAGTCACTTAAGCCAATCAAAGGGCTTAGGGGCAGGGAAGGTCTTCAAATCTGCATGTCCATTACAGGCATGGAAGATCTTTAGGAGTTTTCTTTTTGGGATCTTTTTCAGGAGGTGATCTGTGGATTCTTTCAACATCTATTTTGCCCTCTGGGTCTAAAACATCAGGGCAATTTTCCTTGAGAATTTCTTGAAGGGTGATTTCTAGGTTCTTTCTTTGATCATGGCTTTCAGGTAGTCCAATAATTTTTAAATTGTCTCTCCTGGATCTATTTACCAGGTCAGTGGTTTTTCCCATGAGATATTTCACATTGCCTTCTATTCTTTCAATTGCTTGGATCTGTTTAAACAGCATCTTGATTTCTCATAAAGCCACTAGCTTCCATTTGCTCCAGTCTAATTCTGAAGGAATGAATCTCCTCAGTGAACTTTTGAGATTCTTTTTCCATCTGGCAAATTCAGCTTTTTCAGGCATTCTTCTCCTCATTGCCCTTTTGAGTCTCTTTTGCCATTTGAGTTAGTCTATTTTTTAAGGTGTTATTTTCCTCAGTCAGGCTGTTTACTCTTTATTTCATACTTTCCTTGCATCTTTCTCATTTCTCTTCCTAATTTTTCCTCCACTTCTCTTATTTGGTTTTTAAAATCCTCCTTAAGATCCTCTATGGCCTGTAACCCGCTCGTATTTTCATTTGGGGCTTTTGGTGCAGGAGTTCTGATCTCACAGTCCTCCTCCTGTTCGATGCTTTGATCCTCTTTGCCCCCAAAATAGGAGTCTAATATTGAATTTTTCTGTTTATTTTGTTTCCTTTGCCTAGGCATGTTGCCACTTAATTACTTGACTTTTGGTAGGACTCTGCCACCAGACGGGAGCTTCTGTCCCAAACGTTGGGGTCTTCTCAACTGCCTGAGGTATTAGTTGGGTGCCCTCCTTGGAGCCCCCACACACTCTGGCAAGCTGGTCACACACCCCAAGACCTCCACCCCAGACTGCAATCCAGATCCAAGAAAGTTAAAGCAAAAGCGATTACCTCCACTCTGATTGCCGATCCTCCTACAGTCTGCAGGCCAGGAGCTGAAGCTGCATCTGAAGCTGCAAAATGGCGGCTGTGCTGCCACTCCTCAGCCACTTCTAGCCCCCAGGGGAAGAAGCTGAAATGCTCCCAAATACTGGTCCTAGGCATCTATCTGTTGGTGATTCTGGAAAAGCCACAGCTGCTGGTGTTCTGGGGTCCCTCCAGCCTGCTGCTCTTCTGGCCACCCTGGGGCTAAAAACCGCAACTCACATGGGCCTGGGCTTCCAGAGCACTGCGCTGGCCGCTCCCTGCCGGGCTACTGGGCTGTCCTCAGTGGGAGGTTAGCTTCTCTGTGTTGTTCTGTGGGTGCTGAAGCTCCAGAGATTGTTCAGAATCCCCTTTTACATAATTTTGAAGTGATGTGGGCTGGGGGCCATGGAAGTGCTGTTTCTATTCCACTATCTTGGCTCAGCTTCCCCCATGGAAGATCTTTAAATCCCATAACCCTTACATTCAGCCCCAATATCTTTCATGTCCCTTACTTGCAAAAATATATTAGGAATAACTGGTGTCAACAGAATTTTACAACAATATAACAAGGATAGCACACAATAAACACAGAAAACAATATTTTAGGGTGGGGCTTCAGCACAAGCTCCCCATCATCCCTCAAACAAATGAGGCCCCAAAACCTTGGGGTAAGGGGCAAAGGTCTCTTCTTCTATGGCTACTTGCTGATGAAGTTGGATGTAGAGCTGTCCCTGTCCCAGCGGGCCCCATTTGAGAGGTTAGTTCTTAATGTGCTTGATGCCAAGTCCAGGGGTGACACATCACAGTTGCAGACAGGGGGTGACATCCAGGTTAAGCTATCGGGCATCTACAGGTGGAGGGTACCAAGCCTTTAGAAACAAATATAGCAAACAAGGTGAACAGACAAAAAGCCAAGGAAAAGCAAAGAGAAAATAACCATACTATTGTATCCTCACTCATGGTAGAATATATGAGTTAAGGGCACAATTTTGTAATCATCTTCCCCCGGAATAAACAATAGTTACAGTGTTATCCCTCCCATGTACTATAATCTCTGCAGCCTTTGGAATATCATCTGGTTTCCATTTTACCCATATTTTAGCTCCCGATTTTCTTCTTTCAGAAGAATCAAATCCTTTAGTTCCTCTGACAGTTATTTTGGGAGGAGGGTCAGTTTTTACAAGAGGTATTGTTTTACAAGGAATGATAATCACTTGAACTATCCTATCATTTTTATGTATCTGTATGGGCCCTTCATCTAAGTTTTGAAATGTCACAACAATTTCTCCTTGATAATTAGAATCTGTTACTCCAGCCAATACATGTATTCCTTGGGCTGCTAATCCTGATTTGGGTAAAATCTGTCCAAAGTGATTTTTAGGGATTCTTATGCATATCCCAGTGGAGATTTTTTTTAATTAAACAAATGCTTTATTAACTTCTGGTTTACATCATTCATTCCCGCCAGATTTTGAGTTACAATTTTTCCCCATTTTTCCCCTACCCACCACCCCAGAATAGCAGTCCCACAAGATATCCCCTCATCCTATCAGCTCTCTCCCATACCCCCTTCAACTTTACCATTAGGGCAAGGTGAATCTCTGTGCCCCAATGCCTGCACATCTTATCTCCCAATTACATGCAAAATAATATTAATAATAGTATTTATATATATTTGAATCATTTGATTTTAAAACTTCGAATTTCAGATCCATTCCCTTCCTCCCTTGTCACCTACTCCCTCTGGGAAGATAAGCAATTCAGTATGTGTTGTACATGTATAGCTATGCAAAACATTACCATAGTAGATATATTGTAAAAGACTGCTTATATTTCCCTTCCACCCATCCCACCCCCCACCTGGTCCATTTCCTACTTTGATCCTGTCCCTCTTCGAAAGTGGGTACTTCCAACCTCCCCTCCCTCCAGAATGCCCTCCCCTCCATCATCCCGTCTCATCCCCCTTCCCCCTACTCTCTTGTGGGGATTTTTCTTATTTCTTTTCTGTCTAACCAAAATTCCTCTAAACAATGTAAATCATGTCCCACCGAACCAGATATTCCTGGGTATGGTGCTAGGACATCTGGCCTCAATGTCCAATACTCAATATTTGGGATCTCATGCATTTGTTGTTTTCTAATTTGCAGATTTGGAGTCGTCATTCTGGCTAGAGGTGTAATTCCTCCCAATGGTCTATTATTCAAATTACGTAAAGCCATGAACAAATTATCCTTCCAATGTTGATATGAATTATTGGAACTTAACTCCTTTAACTGTTCTTTCAGTAATCCATTCATTCTTTCAATTAACCCAGATGCTCTGGATAATAAGGAATATGATGTATCCATTCTATATTATTTAGCATACAATACTTCTTCATTTCATTACCCTTGAAATGTGACCCATTGTCATTTTGAATCTGCATTGGGGTTCCATGATATAGACTTAGGGGATCTAGAGTTTTACAGGTGTTTTTCTGGGCTGCATTCTTATAAGGACAAGCCACTAGTACACCTGAATAGGTGTCAACACAAGTACATATAAGTCTGCATCCTCTATCTTGGGGTAGGGGACCAATATAATCTATTTGCCAGATTTGGGCTGGGACTTTTCCTCTTGCTGCCTCTCCAGTTACTACCCGAGGGACAGTTCGCTCCTTTTCCAGTTGACATATATGACTTTCTGCTATCTGTTTTAACAGTGAATGAGAGATACTAATACCTCGGTCTTGTGCCCACCAGTGTGTGGCCTGGACCCCCAAAAGACCAGCCGTTTGGTGGACCCATTTTGCTAATACCTGATCATCAGTTGTTATCAAAGTAGGGAAAATATGTTCGGTAGCAATCTTTGCCAGTAGATCAGCATGAGCATTGTACTCACATTCTGGAGTGCTGAGGGCCACGTGAGCATCTACATGAAAAACTGACAAGTCAGTGACCAAAGACATGTTCCATATATCTTCCCATAATTCTTTGCCCCAGACTAGTTTGCCATGAATCTCCCAATTTTGATTTTTCCACATGGGCATCCATATAACTAACCCATTAGCTACCACCTATGAATCAGTGAATATATGACACTGTCCTCCTTTTTCTATTTTGATGGCTTAATGTACTGCCATAAGTTCAGCATACTGACTACTTCCACCTATCCCAGCACTTTCCAAAGTCCTTCTAGTACATGGGTTATAGGCCACTGCTTTCCAATGTCTTTTTTGGCCCAAATATTTCACTGTCCCATCAGTAAACCATGCATGTCTCTTTAGTTCTTCAGTTAGTCCATCATATCCTTCATTCCATTTTACAGAGGATTGTACCAACTGTTGCTTTGGCTCAGGGGATTTCTTATTTAGAAAAGGCAAGGGAAAATGGTTACAAGGGAGGGGAAGAACAGGAAGGCAAAAAAATACTGGGCTTTGGTGGAGACTGAATAACTGACTCTGGGCCATGAAGTGATATTAAGTCCTGGAATCCCAATTATTTCTATGTTTGCTACAGATTCATGTAGAGCAGAGAATCCACTTTTGCCTGTTTTCACTATATTTTGAATATACCACTTCCATTTGATTATACTAGCCTTTTTGGCATGTCCAATTCTGTGAGAAGCTGGGGTACTCATTACCCAGGTCATAATCCCTTCCATCAATGCACATCACAGCCAGGGTACAGCTTTCAATTTTTGCTATTTCCCTTGTACCTAGCACAGTGCCAAAAACATTTTTTCCACCAGACCTGTGATTTCATTGGTATAGGGAATTTCTAGGGGAGAGAATTGCTTTCCCAATGTAAATTGTCATCTGCTCTGCAAGTTAAAGTCTTAGAGAACTGCCTGGGTCACTAAAAGGCTAAACAATTTGCTCAGGATCACACAATAAGTATGTGGCAGAGATGAGACTTGGAGCCAAGTCTTCCTGCCATTTAAGACTCTACTACAATGTTATACTGTTTCTCATATGGTATACAGTCAATTTTAAATAAATATTTGTTGGTTGACTAATTTGTAGTTGTCTAAAGATAGCTATAGTGCAAGGAGAAAACAAAATAGATAATACAATACAGTTATCATTTACACAAACTATTCAGGGTTTTGATTTTCTTATAACTAATAAATTTTAGATAGTACTAAAAATTTGTTTCTAGTAAGAAAACAAAAAGCCTGATGTAGTGACTGGAGTCCTGAACTTGTGTTCATAAAGAGAGTCACCTTACTGGGAGCTCTCTACACCAAGGAAACCAATCTGATAAACATCTATTAGGCACATACTGTATGCCAGACACTATGCTAAGCACTAGGCATACAATTAAGAAAAAAAGATAGCATCTGCCTTCAAAAATCATACAAACTAAAGGGAAAGACCCATACAAAAGGAGGCAGGCAGGGGCAAGGGTGGGAGGAAGGACAGGGGGGAGGGGGTGGCGTATCTTTTTCCATGGTGTTGAAATCACACAGAGCTGAAGCCACAGATGGTGTCAAAAATAATGATATGAAGTCTTGTTAATAAATACTTTAAAGAAGGAGGGAAAGTATCCATAAAGGTGAACTCAGGTCCTTCTGACTCCAGGGCCGATGCTCTACTCACTGCGCCACCTTAGTAGGACAAACTACATTACCCATTTATAATAGTGTTTTCCAGTTCATCAACTAGGGCTTCCAATGTGGTGCCTGGTGAATGCTATATAGGATTGTTGTGGAAGTGATGAGTTGGGGAGATCAGAACAGAGGGCATCACACCCACAAAGCAAGCCTTTCCTTGTTATCAACATGAAGTTCCTTTAATATCTGTGTCATGATTCCTCAGCTTCAATTTGAGCAGATATATCACTCTCTAACAGACTGCACTGTCAGTGGCACTGACAGTATCCTTAGTCTCTAGGATACTCCCGGTGGCTACTTTTCTCTCACTAAAAAGTGCTTTCCAGTCCCTCTTTGCTCTTGTCTGAGTTTCTGGGTTCTCTCTAGTGTCAAGGATATTAACTATAGGTTTCATATTGGCATAGCTTGGGTTAGCAGGGTCTCTTTTTAGAGCTCTGTTTGTCCATATTGGCAAGGTAAGCAAGTCAGTCTCTACCATAAGATCTTGATAGTAGAAATGACTAGTATAGGCAGCCCATGGTGCAGTTGACACTACAGTTTAGTGATTAAGATAGACATTTCTCACCATCTGTATTACACCTGAGGGAGTTGAGAGGATTAGAGCAGCAAGTGGTAGCAGGAATTTAGTGAACCATACTGACTCCATCTTATGACTCAATTTTGGAACTAGCTCAGGTCGCTTCCTATTCAATTATGGGTCTAGTCCCATGTCTGTCTTGTGAGAAAACTTTATTCTATTGTGGTAACTGTGAAAAAGATTTACGGCATTGTTTGAACATAGCTATGCATGGCTGGGAAACTGGACCACCCCATCTATTGCTTAGAGACCCTTAACTAAGGACCAAGTCTATGCTGAGCAGAAACTCAGTCAGATCCAAAGACTAATACAAGGAGTTTTGATCACAATTATATATCTCAAGCAATGAATATGTATCATCTAAAAACTGACCCATACTCATAAATCACTTATGGTTTCCATGTTCCTTTGATCATTTACAGACATTCTTTTTCTGATTTCAGGGAACTGTTGTCTCTCTTGCAACTGGGAAAGTTCCTAATATTTCCTCCAATTAGAAATCAGATTACCTAATTTTGTGCTCTGGTTAGTTGTTTCCTTTTAATTAATGGGCCTTATTTCTTTAGTTGTTTTTACTGTATATAAATCTGCCTCCCTGACTCCATATTCAGGGTCCAATGACAAAGTTGAGGAAGGCAGCTGATCCTGATTTGTTGGACAATTGTCAGACACTGCTTGATAAATTGGTATGCTTAGAACCTCATACTTTTGTTTCCTCTGTCATTTCATTTTTCACTCACCACATATTCAGTGTCGAAATTTAAGAGGAAGTTTATGGCAGCTTTATGGTTCATTCTTAGGAGAACTTCTTTTTTTTTTTTTTTTTTTTTTTTTTTTTTTGCTTTTTGGAGGGCAATTGGGGGGTTAAGTAATTTGCCCAAGGTCACACGGCTAGGTTTTCATTTGTGTGTGTGTTAAGTGTCTGAGGTCGGATCCGAACTCAGGTCCTTCTGACTCCAGGGCCGATGCTCTACTCACTGCGCCACCTAGCCACCCCTGAGAACTACTTTTTTAAATCATTTTAATGATGGTTGGGTTTTTGTTTTGGGGTTTTTGTTTGTTTGTTTGTTTTTGCTTTCCTCTCCCAAAATTAACTCCTCAGGCTGTGTCAAACTAATTTCTGTCCTGCCATAGAAGACCTGTTGGCCAGGTTTATGCCTAATGATACAATTGGAGAAAATCTAATATGCCTAACATCACCATACTTCATAAATCCATCAACTACTTTATGTTGGAATAAGATCACTTTGGGAATAAAATTCTATAGCTGGAATGGCTTAAATTTTGCTTTTCTCTGCAATATGATCTGTTCTATTTTTTTTTTGTAAGTTCCAGAAGAGTGGAAATTTTACAATGCCCCTTGTTGGTGGAGTTGTGAACTGATTCAACCATTCTGGAGAGCAATTTAGAACTATGCCCAAAGGGCTATAAAGATGTGCATACCCTTTGACCTGGCCATACCACTTCTAGGATTGTATGCCAAAGACATCATACAAATGGGAAAAGGACCCATATGCACAAAAATATTTATAACAGCTCTTTTTGTGGTGGTAAAAAATTGGAAACCAAGGAGATGTCATCAATTTGGGAATGGCTAAACAAGCTGTGGTATATGAATGTAAAGGAATTGTGCTATAAGAAATGAGGAACACATTGACTTCATAATAACCTGGAAAGCCTTATATCAATTGATGCTGAGTGAGGGAAGCAGAACCAGGAGAACATTGTACACAATTACAGACATATTTTTTCTGTGATGATTAACTTTGATAGACTTGGCTCTTCTCAACAATATAAGGTTCTAATACAACTCCAAAAAACCCATGATGGGAAAGGCTATCTACGTCCAGAGAAATAATTACAGAGTCTGAATGCAGATATAAGCATGGTATTTGCTTTCTCTCTCTCTTTCTCGTGGTTCATTCTATTGGTTATAATTCTATACAGCTTGACTATTGTGAAAATATGTTTAATATGAAGGTATATGTAGAACTTATATTGGATTATATGCTTTCTTGCGGGGTATAATGGAGAGGGGAAATTTGGAACTCAAAAACTTGTGTCACTGAATATTGTAAACTAAAAATAAATAAATTTAAAAGGAAAAAAAAACTTTACAGTGCATCCTCAAAGAGAATTAGCTAGTATTTTTGCAACATTCTCTATAATTAATATTTTTCAGATTCCTTTCTTCTTGTTATTATAGATAGTTATGAATACAGTTAGCAGGGAAAACCAAGGTGATGTTACAAATTGAAGAGTAGCTGAACCTTTCCTTCCCACCTAATCCTTGGCTTCACCTGCTGAAAGGACTTGAATATTGCATTGTAAGAACTCTGCTTTTGCTTTAAGAGGCCTTGGAATTGATGAGCCCCACATATATTCCATCAGCCTCATATAAATGATACAGGCCCCTCAAACTACGAATCTGGTGAAATCTACATAGAGTGCTCTTGCCAACCCCTCAGATTCTTAGCATTGCACACCTGCATAAAAGAAGATGAAATAAGCCTGTGGATTCTTTCTAATGGAAAAATGAATAGTTTGTTACTATGATGAAGGCTTGTATTTGAAAAAAAAATCCCTTTTACAATATGTTGTAACTTTGAATGGTGTCTGAAATGATTTACACACCTTACTAATGCTATCCTCCAGTATTTTTTACCAAGATGTGTGATGGCACAGTTATAATAGATTTGGTAATTATGTGTAATATTAGCGTTATTTGCTTGACTCCAGTTTAATGCAAGTCAGTATTTTCCTTGCAAACTATCATACCACAGGGCTTAAATTCATCCATATGGGGGCGGCTAGGTGGCCCTGGAGTCAGAAGGACCTGAATTCGGATCCGGCCTCAGACACTTAATGCACACACAAACAAAAACCTAGCCGTGTGACCTTGGGCAAGTTACTTACCCCCAATTGCCCTCCAAAAAAAAAAATTCATCCATATGATTTGTTTCCTTGATTGCCTTGGCAAAAATGTATATCATTTCTCCCATAGGAAGTAACTTCTTATTGATATTACAAAGAAAGAGATTATTTTGACAAAAGAATACTTAATCAGAAGAAAAATCAAAGTCATGACTTATGGCCAATATTTTTTTTTAGAGTGGCTATTGCTTTATTGGACACACTGTTTCCAAAGACAAAGAAGACTTAACCATCATTGAACAGAGTACGTCTAGCTGGTAAGTTAATGTGTGCAGTAAATTTTAATTAATCATTAACAGAAAAAGTAAACACATAAAATGTTCCTTAATGGCTTAAAATCTGTAAGAATCATTTACCAAGAAAAACTCAACACTGTTCTAATGCTTGAGAGATCTTGATTGATAATGTTTACATGGGAGTAAGAAGGCATATGGCACACTCTAGATATAATTTTTGTTTGCTACTAATGTCAGGAGAAAATGGCAGCTGTAATAAATTTCATGATTTAGGGTAAGAGTTGCTCAGTTATCAAAGATAGAGAGTACAATCTTCTGTGCCATTCTTAGTTCTTCTCAGAAATCTTGATTGTGACAGTCTTGACTTCAGTGTATTCATGGAGACCATACTCTCCCCTTCTCAAGCATCTCTTGCTTCTTGTATCTGAATGTCAAATTTTCTGTTCAATTCTGGTTTTTTCATCAAGAATGCTTGAAAGTCCTCTATTACACTGAATGACCATATTTTCCCCTGAAACATGATACTCAGTTTTGCTAGGTAGGTGATTCTTGGTTTTAATACCAGTTCCTTTGTTCTCCAGAATATCATATTCCAAGCCCTTTGATCCCTCATTGTAGAAGCTGCCAGATCCTGTGCTATCCTTATTGCTTTTTCACAGTATTCAAATTGTTTTTTCCTGGATGCTTGTAATACTTTCTTCTTGATCTGGGAATTGTGGAACCTGGCTATAACATTCCTAGGAGTATTCTTTTGGGGATCTTTTTCAGGAGGTGATTGGTGGATTCTTTCAACCTCTATTTTGCCCTCTGGGTCTAAAATGTCAGGGCAATTTTCCTTAAGAATTTCTTGAAGGGTGATTTCTACGTTCTTTCTTTGATCATGGCTTTCAGGTAGTCCAATAATTTTTTAATTATCTCTCCTGGATCTATTTTCCAGGTCAGTGGTTTTTCCCATGAGATATTTCACATTGCCTTCTATTCTTTCATTTGTTTGGATCTGTTTAACAGCATCTTAATTTCTCATAAAGTCACTAGCTTCCATTTGCTCCAGTCTAATTCTGAAGGAATGATTCTCCTCAGTGAGCTTTTGAGATTCTTTTTCCATCTGGCAAATTCAGCTTTTTAAGGCATTCTTCTACTCATTGCCCTTTTGAGCCTCTTTTGCCATTTGAGTTAGGCTATTTTTTAAGGTGTTGTTTTCCACAGTCAGATCCAAGAAGGGTAAAGCAAGAGCAATTACCCCCCAGACTGATCACCGGATCCCCCTACAGTTCTCAGGCCAAGAGCTGAAGCTGCCGCTTGTGTCTGTGGCTGTGCTGAAGCGTCTCAGTGGCTTCTTGCCCCCAGGGAAAGAGGCCGACTTGCTCTCCCCACTAATGAGTCCCAGAGTCCACACTGCACTAACCTCTCACTTTTTAGTTCTATGTGTTGGCAATTCTGGAAATGCCACAGCTGCTGGTGTTTTGGGGTTCTTCCAGCCGGCTGTTAGCCTGTCCACCTTAAGGCTAAAACCTCTGACTCACACAGGCCTGGGCTCGGCTCCCAGAATGCTGTGCTGGCCGCTCCCTGAAGTGCTGCCAGGCTGTCCTCTGAGGGAGGTTAGCTTCTCTGTGTCATTTTGTGAGTGTTCTGGAGCTCCAGAGGTTGTTCAGAGTCCCCTTTTATATAAATTTGGGGGTGGTGGGAGCAAGAGCTGTGTGGAAAAGCTGTTTCTACTCTGCCATCTTGACTCCACCCCTTATGGCCAATATTTTAATGTTATACTCTTCACCTTGAAAAATTGTAATTTTTGTGTAATCCATTTTGAAATTTTTACCAAGCCTACAAAAAAACCAGGCCTCGAAGTCATTTAATTTTGATGTCCTTCTCAGTTCCCAAGTCCCTGAGGTAACTATGGTCTTTCTCATATTTCATACAGAAGGAAAAGACCCTAGCAATAATTTGGATGAGAAGATCACCTAGATTTTAATACCAGTTAAAGTCACTCCTATTCTTCTTTATGTGCTTTTTGGTTGTTGTTGTTGTTGTTGGGTTTTTTTGGTGATGGGTCTGTGCGCACAAGTGTGTGTGTTGTAGTATATTTGAAAGGTCATTGATTAGCTATTAGATACTGCCTTTGGAAGAGTAACTACTGCTTATTTTTCTTCATCAGAGAACAAAGTATGTTGGATATTTTTGCACATTCAGATTACATAGACTTAATCTATATAATTTTCATTATCATCTTTACCAAAGTCAACTGACAGTCCTCTTTTAGACCATCTCCCTACTTTCTTCTTTCAGATGTGAATAAATCCATCAGCCATACTCTTTCTTCCCCTCAGATTAATGACACACCCTGAGCAGCATTTCTATCAGATGCATCCCTTACCCCCACCAGGAAAAATCTAGCTCTATTTATTGACCTTTCATTTATTTGTTTTGGTAAGGGATTCAATTAATCTGGGGAAAGAAATCAAAATAGAAAACACAATGTTTAAACAACGGGTATTTATTAGGTCTCTAAGAAACTAGAAAACAATTGCCCATTAAATGAGTCTCCTCTTTTCTTAGAATAAGGCCTGGAATCTCTCTGCTTGACCAGAAGCTCTGTTCCTTAAAAATCTACAGTAGGGACAGCTAGTGGCGCAGTGAGTAAGAGTGCCAGCTCTGGAGTCGGGATGACCCGGGATTGGTTCCGGCCTCAGAAACTTAGCACCCACACATAAAATAACTAGCCATGTAACCTTGAACAAGTTACTTAACCCCAATTGCTTTAAAAAAATTTTTTTAAAAAATACTACACTATCCCGTGATGATCATGGGACTTTGGAATCCAGCTGAAGTTACTTATTTATAAAGGCATTGGACTAGATGCTTAGATGGCAGCCTCAATGGGTTAAAGATGGATTGATTCTCTCTTCTTGTTTTATATTATCCTGAACAAAATTCAAGCAGATATTGACTTTCAAATGTGCCGTGCTGAAATCCAGGCCATACAATCAGCATTTATTAAGTGTTTCTTGTGTTCCAGGCTCCATGTTTGGCTTTGCACTAGGGAGGCTTGAGCTTTTCTCTAGCCTGTCTCCTGAGAGGTAGAGCCCCCTGACTGGACTGGGGAGAGGATGCATGCATTTGAGATGTTTTTGAAGATCCTCATAAGGAAAGCAAACTGCTTAGACAAACAACCAGCAAACATAGTCAGATTGTAGAAAAGCAAGGCATACCAATGGTTCATGCCATTCTGTCTTGCTGCATCCTGGTCACCTGGCACTCTAGATCCAATCCCAGGCTCTTGTTTGGTGAGAGTTTTCCACATACGAACCTAGAGAAATCCCTGGCTACTTCTCTTTAGTCATCTTCATATCATGCTACCTTGCACATAGCTTCTTTTTCCTCTCTTCTTTTCCACCTCTAGCTCTGGGTTTAATAATTAAATAAACATTGCTGTTGGTAGAAGGCCTGTGACTTCCTAGATAAATACATTCTCTCCCTGGCTACCACTGCTTTATAGGTATTGTATTATGCTATGAGAATTTGAACCTTTTGAGGACAGGGACTCTGTTACTTTTTTTTATTTGTACCCATAATAATTAATATATGGCATGTAGTAAAAATTTAATAAATTATCATTCATTTATTCATTCATTCACTCTTTTATTCATTTATTAACTCAGTTATGTCAAATGCCCTCAAGAGAATAATCATTCAGTCAGAAGTTAAGGGTCACTAGACCAGCACTAGAAAATTAGGATGGGGGTAGCTAGGTGGTGCAGTGAATAGAGCACTGGCCCTGGAGTCAGGAGAACCTGAGTTCAAATCCGGCCTCAGACACTTAATACAAAAACTAGCCATGTGACCTTGGGTAAGTCACTTAACCCCAATTGCCCTCCAAAAAGAAAAAAAATAAGGATGGCATCAAGGACTCTCTTATGTGGCAAAAAAATAATCAGTGCATTTCCCACTAACCTTTGCCTGCATCCTTTCTGACTGGACTCATAGGATCCTATACAATATTAAGATTGAAAATGTGATGTCCTGTTCTGTTGGACAAAGGGTCCTAAAATACATGTATATACTAGTCATTTTATAATAGACATTTGCTATCTATAATTCTATCAACTACATAAGGTGATAAAAAAAACTTTTTTTTATTACCTGAATAAAAAGAATTCCCTATATTTGAGTTATGCCATAGTGGTTCTGGAATTCCCTATGAAAACTATAGAAGTCAGGGAGAAAGTAGGGACCATAGACCTGGTACTTGCAGACCCAGAAAATATTGTTGGAGTTTCAGCATTGATTAGGAGCAACTCTGTATGTTTCAGTGGAAAGAGCCCTAAATTTGGAATCAAGGAGCCTGAGTTTAAATCCTGATTCTGCTGCTTGCTAGCTTGATGATTTTGTACAAGTCCCTTAACCTCCACGGGCCTCCATTTTCCCCATCTATGAAATGAATGTGTTGGATAGATGACCTGATTCATTGCAGCTCTATAGTTATGATGCTATGAACTTTAGCATAATCCAAGTACTACTAGAATATTTCAGAAAGCAGGTAGAATTAGCAATAGCAGAATATTTTTCTAAGATTTGTTACAGTGGATAGGCCTAGAGTGAGGAAGTCCTGAGTTCAAATCTACCCATATTTGCTAGTTGTGTCACCCTGGCCCAGTCACTTAATCCCTGTTTGCCTTAGTTTCCTCATTTGTAAAACTGGGATAATAATAGAGCCTACCTTCTAAGATTGTAATGAATATCAAATGAGATAATAATTGTGAAGTGCTTAGCACAGTTCTAAGAGTATAAGTGCTACATAAAATTAGCTGCTATTATTATTAAAATGGGAGAGCTATTTGAGACACAGCTAGATGACTCTGTGGATAGAGTGCTAGACCTGGAGTTAGGAAGACCTGATTCAAATCCAGCCTTAGACACTTACTACCTGTGTGACCCTGGGCAAATCATTTAAACTTATTTGCCTCAGTTAACCCATCTGCGAAATGAGCTGGAGAAAGAAATGACAAACAACTTCAGTATCTTTGCTAAGAAAACCCCAAATGAGGTCACAAAGAATTAGACACAACTGATAAACTGACTGAAACAGCATTAAAATGGTGATTACAACAGGACCTAAATGAAATAATATTTGTGAATTTTTTGGCACAGTGGCTTTTAGAAGGATGAAATTATTATTAAGGCAAGTTGAGAAATTATTAGCTGCTCTGCTTTTGGCAACAAAAAGTCCATCAGGTGTCCAGATAATTGAAGTTTCTCATCACTATTCTATCTTGTCTTCATGCTAGACTATAATTTGCTTCCCAAACTCCTCATTTGGTTCTTCCTTTTTCCTCCCCAAGGGATACATCAAATAATTCCATAACCATATGAGGAAACTGAGCAAGCAAGAAGCTGTGATTTGCCCAGGTCACATAGCTAGCAAGTATCTGAGGCAGAATTTGAACTCAGACCTATGGATAATGGAAAAATTCTGAAGAAAAATTGATAGAGGAAATAATAAATGATAAAATAGGTCATTTTGACTATATAAAACTCAAAGCTTTTGCATGAATAAAAATAATTCAACTAGAAAGAAAAATGCTTAATGGGAAATCTTTTCATTAAACTTCTCTGGAAAAAAAAACCCTAATACTAAGGATGTATAGTATATACTGACATAAATATGTAAGACCAAATCATTTCTAAATAGAAAAGTTTTTACAGGATAAGAACAAGCCATTTTAGAAGAATTTTAAATTTTCAACAAATATATGAAAAAATGTTCCAAATCAACTAATAATAACATGTGCAGTGTAAAACAACTCTAAAGTTTAACATTACTTCTATCAAGCTACCAAAGATGTTAGCCAATGAAAATGAATTAATGGAAAATAATTTATTTAGTGCTCATCATGTCCCAGTGTTGGAAAGACTATGAGAAGATTAACACTAATTCATTGTCACTGAAGTTTTGAATTAGTCCCATCACTCAGAATCAATTAGGAATTATTCTAAAAGTTACTAAACTGTCACACCTTTCAATTGAGAGATCTCATTTATCTTATCATGTTATATCATCACATTATATTATGATATATTTTGATATGTATATGCCACATTTTATTATATATAATATGCTGTTATGTTAATTATATTATAATATCTTGTCATGTAACGTCATATATGATATATCATATAATATCATGATACTAGATTGTATTATACTTTATAATAGGCCATATATCCAAATGATCTTAAAAGCAACAAGGTCACATATTTCCAAAAATAGTCATGACTGCTCTTTTTGTGTTAGAAAAAAAACCTGTAAACAAAAGAATGTCCAATTATTGGGGAGTGGTGGAGCAAATTATTATCTATGAATGTAATATATATTACAATCTTAAAAACAAAATGACTGAGAAAGATTGAGAAAATGAAGACTTTTGTAAAGTGACATAGAGTAACATAAGCAGGATCAGGTTACAACATACACAATGACTGTAATAAAGTAGACAAAAATAATATTGAAAGGCAGCTGAACTACAGCTAATTGTACAACTGATCTTAGTACAGGGAACCAATGATTAAGCACACTTTCCTTCTCTTGGGAGAGAAATGGGGAACTACTAATGCTAGCTACACTGTCTCCATGTTAATTGGTTTTGCTTAACTGTTTTTTTAGTGTTTTGAGAGGATTCAGCCAATCAGTCAGCAAGCATTTATTAATCATGTACTGAATGGTACAATACCATGTTAAATGCTGGGAAAACAAAGAAAGACAAACATTCCCACCGTCTCTGCTTTTGAGTACAGTACACTGTAAAATGGGGGAGAAAACATAAGTATTGAGGCTATATACAAATTATATATACAGAGTATATAAAGGAAGTCTAAAAGAGGAAGACATTAGTGGCTAAGGAGACTAGGGAAGGTAGGACTTGTGGTGAGTCTTGAAAGAAGACAGTGAAACTAAGATGGAGAGTTGAATAAGAAAAGTATTCCAGTCATAGGGGACAGTCAATACAAAGATACAGTGACAAGAGATGGAGGGTCATATGTAGGAGCTATAAGCAGGTCAGGGTATCTGGAATATAGAGTGTTTGTTGGTCGAGGGGGTATAAAGCTAGAAAAGTAGGAAAGGGTTAAGCTATGATGTGCTTTCAATGCCAGATAGAATGGCTTCTGTTTGATCCTGAGATACTGAGTCAGTAGACTCTGATGGAGGTAGATAAGGTGAGAGAAGTGGGTAGGAAAACAGTCACTACACTTTAGATAAATCACCTCGGCAGCTATAATGAGGATAAGTTTGCTGTCTTTGAATAACTGGATCCATTTTGTATTAGGCTATCATTTTTTGGTAAAATGTTTTGATGTTTGTTTTTCAATATTTAGAGAAGTTTACTTGTAGTATAGATTGGTAAACAGCCCATGTGGTTCCATATACTTGACTGCTTATAATCATTCAGAGCCTTGGGCTTGCTGTTATATATATGTTCCATATACTTGACTGCTTATAATCATTCTGAGCCTTGGGCTTGCTGTTATATATATGTTCCTCCTTCTTCCTCTATAACAAATCTCTCTAATCAGGGCAAGTTAAGCTATGATTTTTATGATTATTCTCTTACTGTTTTCAGTCTGAGACTATAGTCAGTACTCATATGTGATCATTAATAATTGAATCCACCTAAACCTATGATTGTTGGAACTTGGTTTTTAAAGTTAGACCTTATGGTACTGTAATTGATATTATTTTGAGTCAGATTCAAGAAATGATCCATGATACCAGTAACCCTATAAGGATGACATCTCCAAATTGCAGGTGGAGTTCTTACAAGAATGGTAGGGAGAACAATTCTTGGCATGGGTTGTAGTAGTATTTACCTAACTCAATTTCCCCAGTATGACATTTCTTTTTGTATGAAAAGTTTCCCACCAGGCTGACTAAATACAATTGGCTGCTAGAATTGACCTCAAGATAGATGAGTATTTTCCCCTTACTATAGCAATATTCTTATTTTCTGTTTATGCAAAATTTCTATTATCATGCCAGGTGGTCACTATAAACATGATATTAGACTTTTATTTCATAGACTAATACTCTAGCATATCTAAACTACCATAATAAGATGCAGATAATAGAATTATATTCTTTTCTACATCCTAAACAACTGAGTAGATGAGTATTTGGCCTCATCATCTATCTCTTATTGGTTATTCCTCACTGTATAAGATAAGTCCATTTAGTGTCTCACAAAAGTATGGGAATAATTAGGCAATGATTTAAGGATTTGTGAAACCAGGATATAATTCATTATTTAATGAGTTTAATATCATAAACATTTTCTGTCCAGTGTTAAGGAAAAGAATTTCAGAAGAAGTAGTTATCTTAAGAAATGAGTAATTTGTGGTCGATCTTGTGTTGCCTTAAAGAGATAGTCAGTTTTACACAGGATTATTCATTTGAACATGGTTAGTAACTGAAAAGGTTTTATTATAAATCACTTATTTGATATGCATTGTTTTGAGGTTGATTACTCAGTGTATTTATACATCCCATCCCAGAACATTTTGCTACAATTGAATTTAATTTGGCAACTTCCAAATGAATTCTAAAAATTCTAAATGAATTTTTGTATTACAGTTCCTTAGCAGAGTTTCATCTTTGCAAGGGAGAAAAGAAAAGCTAAAAATAAATAATTAGAGTAAATAATGAAATAAATAGCTAGAGTAAAAGTTTTGTTTTCAGTGAAAATTTTGTTTAAAAGATAACAAGGTCAGATAATTATGTATGCTCAATATTTTTAAATGGATTTAGAATTTAATATTTTTTCAGTTATTTGAATTCTTTAAATATATCAACATAACAATTTACTAACTTATATCACAAAGAAATTATAGATAATGAACTGAAACTCCTCACTTTCTGGGACTTGAATCTGAGGTTAAGAATGAAATAGATGAACACCAGAAGTTAAATGGTGAAATTAGTGGCAAATTAAAAGGTCCTTTTTTAGCCTACACAACTATATTGGCAAATATCAAATTCATAACCAAGAAGTCTCATTCTTCAAGTCAGAACCTAATTAATCTTTTTAGATTCTAGTTTTAACCTATTGGTGGTAGTGTCCAAATATCAGTTTAGGTAAGGATAGGAATAGCAAGGAATATGGAAAAAAATGTAAATTCTCTGATCTAGAGGTTCCTAATTTCATGTTTGTATTAAAGATATAATATTTAAATTAGTGAAGATGTATAAATGAGCTATCTCTTAAACTGATAAAAAAGCATTTACCTAAAACCACCAACAAGCAGTATAGGTAATGGAGATAAGCTAGAAGCCTTCCCAGTAAGATCAAGTATAAAACAAGGATATCTACTGTCACCAATATTATTCAATATGGTATTGGAAATCTTAGCAAAAGCAATAATAAAAGAAAAAAGAAATGGAAGGAATTAGAAGGAATGAGGTAATAAAACCATCTCTTTTTGCAGATGATATGATAATCTACTTTGAACTAAAAAATTAGTTGATAAACAGTTGCACAATTATGCTCTGTAATGCTTGCCAAAGGGGACTTCCCCCAATGGCCCTTATCAATGCATCTGTCAATCTTTCTGCCTTTTCCCCTTACTTTGATCCCCATCATAAACCCTATAGTTAAAAAAAACCCTTGATGAAGTATTTGTCATATCAGTTAGTGATTCATTGAGGAGACTGTCTCTCAAGTGAATAAAAGGGAACGAGAGTCAAATATTATACTACTATATTAACAACTATTAATTGTGATCCACCCTTTTACTTTCTTTTTTTTCTGTAAAGGCCCAATTCCTGTTAAGGTCAGTCAGTTTCTGAATGTCATGGCTGATTGATTAGATTGCTTTTGATCTTCAAAGAATAATTTTTGATGGGACTCACCCAACTGGGAGACTTAATTTCTGTTTGGAATATAAACAAAATCCACTCTAGGTGAGCCCTTACCCTTACCTCTGTCCTTGATTCCCTCCATTAGAATTTAGAGTGACCAAGTTCATGAAGTGGAAAACCAGCCATAGAAGTCTGGAGGGAAATGGCTCCCCTTGCCCAGATAGCTGGAGGCTGCTAAATCTCATGATGAAGCTATGTTCTCAGTAGGAGAAACTTAAGACTTTTAGCCTACCTCCTCATTAAATTTCAGTCACCAAGGTTGATTTTCACTTGTTAGTAGCACTCCCTTTCAGAATGTATTTAAGGTATCTCAGAAAGGCCAAAGTCATGCAATGCATTCTGGGTTATTGCCAGTTGTCTTGACCTTTGTCTTGCCACTGGACTCCAATGACTAGAGGAGGGAGTAAGATTGATGAATTTGCACAGCTCTGCCTCACTCAAATCCTATTGATGTACAAGTCAAGACATTATGCTCATAATGTCACTGGTTTATCTTTAAGTATGAAGACACACCAAAACAACATGTCCTTAAACAACTGATAAACATATGGGACATTCCTCACCTATCCCTGCACCCACCTACCCTCTACTTGAACTCCCCACTTCCCTCCACCCCCACCCCATTGCCCAGACAAGACAGAGCACAGATGGGAGATTTGGTAAACAACTTTGCCACTAGCTTATGTCATCAAGTATCAATAAAATTGATTGCCTAACCAATTGGATCACTAGTCACTAATTAGAACATGTGTAGCTAACATCCAGAGCAACAACTATAAGTAATTCATTTGAGCTCCCTTCCCCCTGAGTCTTCAGTTGGATTTGGGGGGAGATGAATATTAACTTCTGAATTCTCCACTCCATTCCATGCTTTCTGCCCTTGAGACTCCAGCATTCTCCATGTTTCCTTGAGAGCAGTGCTGACTGAGTGATGGAAATTTGGTAATTTGCCAGACAAACAACCTCTTTGGGTGGAGACATCTGAATTCTGAGTGGATAAAGAGGGAACTTTCCCATTGAATACCAGTATGAGACATGCTTACTGGGGAAAACCTAGGAATTCATTTGGTGGTTTGTTCCTGTTGGGATTAATATGAGATATAGATATAAATATATACACACTTACATATACATATATACACACAAATACCTATATACATATTTACATGTGTAGGTATACATATATTCACAATATATTTATTTGGACAGAGAGAGAAAATGCATATTGACATATTAAACACACATATTGGCATGCATACATATATATGTATAAGTGTATATATAATACGTAATATGAAATTAAAATTCTCTTTCTCTTGATTAATGCGGTTTGATTGCTGGCATTTAAAAGTGTAGGTCAAATTAGTACTTCTTTTGTACTAGCTAGTATAGATAAAGTTAAATATGATTTTGCAAGCACTGAACTTCACAACAGTTGAGTGGAGGATGAACTGGGGTGGGGAATGACTTAAGGCGAGGAGACAAGTCAGAGGGTTATTTCAGTAGTCCAGGTGAGCTGTGATGAGGGCTTAAAATAGCATTGTGAATGTAGGAGGAGAGAGAAAAAATACAGTGTAGGTAAAAAACATTATTTTGAATGAATTGGATATGTGGTATGGATGAGACTGAGGAAGGTAGGATGGCATGAACTTATAAGCCTGAATAACTAGGACGATGATGGTGCCCTCAAAAATGATAAAGAAGTTTGAGAAGAAAGGGGTTTAGGGGTGGGAGGGATAATGTTTTGTTTTGGACATGCTGAGTTTTAGGTATGTCTAATATGGGATATCATATTTGAGGTTTTTAAGAAGCAGATAGAGAGGTATGACTATAGATCAGGAGTAAGACTAGGTCTAGCAGACAGATTTTGGAATCATCAACCTAGAGATTGTAATTGAAATGATGGAAGCTTATGAGATCACTAGGTGAAATACTATTGAAGGAAAATTGAAGAGAGTCCACCACAGAGCCCTGTCCAGGAAAGATCCAGGAAAGGAGACTTGGAAAGAATGATCAGAGAGCTAGGAGAACCAGGAAAGCATAGTGTTATAGAAACCTAGAGAGAAAAGGTTCTCACGAAGAAAAGTAAGATCAATAGTTTCAAAGATTGCAGAGAGGTTAAGGAAGAGGAGTAAATAGGACATTAATTATACAATCAAGATATTATTGGTAATTTTAAAGGGAACAATTTTGGTTGAATGATGAGATTGGAAGTCAGATTACAGAAAGTTAAAAAGGGAGTGAAAGGAAAGGAAATGGAGGCACCTATTGGAGACAATGTTCTCAAGGAATTTAGCTACAAAAGGGAGAAGAAATATGGAATGATAGCTAATAGAAATGAATGGATCAAGTGAGAATTTTTTGAGTAGTCATATTTGTAGGCAATAGGGAATCATGGAGCAGACAGATTTAAGTTAAGTACAAATTATGGAGGGGGCAATCTTCTGGATAAGTCATGATAGAATGCAGTTACTTGTGTATGTAGAGGCTCTTGCTTTGATGAGAAGAAGGGCCACCTTCTCATTTGACAGACGTGGGTAAAGGAGGGGATCATGGTATAAGGCATCTGGGTGATGTGAGATGAGGAGGAGGGGAGAAGAGGAGACTCTTTTTTGAATGGCTTCAATTTTTCAGTAAAATATGAAGCAAGGTTCTCAGCTGAGAGGGTAGGGGAAAGGGGAGCCAGAGGAGTATTGAGGAGGGATAAAAAGGTGTGAAATAGCTGCTGTTGTGAGTAGGATAGTGAGCTAATTAGGGAAGTATAAAATGAATGCCTTCCCAAAATGAGTATTCAGTTGAGGTTACTAATATAAGTTTGTGGTAGACTCAGCACAGTTTCATGATTTTCTTCAGTTTCATTCATCAGGATGTGTGTAGGAGAGTAGGTGATGTGAGTGGTTCAAGGCAGAACCTCAATAGAAAACCATTGGTAATATTATAAAGGACAAAGGATTCAAGAAAAGAGGACAATGAAGAGTTGAACTTATTTACAAAGAGATCAATATTGGAAAGGGAGGAGAGAGTAGTTAGTGCATGGGCAATGGCCTAGACGAGTTCAGGAGCTGAAGGGTTAGATATCATAGTGAAGATAAAAACACTTTCATTTTTCAAGGCAGAGGGAGAGATGGAATTATGACAGACTGTGATCAGATAAGGGAATTTCAGAGTTCATGAACGTAAAAGTAGTTATGGCACAATCACGGATATTACCATCTTTGTGAATGACTGAAGTGGGTTGGAGAAGTAGGGAGCATAGAATCAGTGAGGTGAACAATTGAAAGGTTGGGATCTTTAAGATTGTATCAAAATACATGTTGATTCCTTAGTAGGAGGGAAGGGTTGAGAAAGAAAGAAAAGTACCAGATTCCTTGAAAAAAAGGGGAGGGAATGTTCTTGAGGTCAGTAGACAGTAGTTACTAGAATTTTGGAACTAGTTACCAGAATTTGGATGGTAAACATGAATTGAGTGAGCTTTAAAGGAGAGGTTAACAAGTGATAGTAATAGAAGTAGAACATGGAAATAGCAATGGGGAGCACAGAGTACTCCAACAGCTCTGCTTTGACAAGTAAGTTGGGGATGTAGAAATGAATGTAAGGATAAACAGCTTTGGAAAAGGAAACCAGAATGCTTATGTTATTAGAAAGGAGTGAGATCTTAATGAGAGTCATAAGACGGAAAGAATAGGAAAGGAAACTATTTAACATGAAAATAAGTTTATTACCTATAGAGCAGGCATTCCAGAGAGCACAGTAAAGGGGTTTGTACTTTTGAAGTGGGACATTGGGAGTGAGGTATTGGTTTGAAGAGAATAAGAATAAGAGATAGGTCAAGGGAGACAGACAATAAAGTTTAAATTATGGTAACCAATTCAGAATCACTGGATTGTGGAGGATACAAACAGAGAGCAGTTTGTTTATAATCAAGGGGTGAGTATAGGTAGATTTAGTACAGTATAGGTGAGATCAAATTACACAAATAAAAATTAGAAGTCAAAATAACAGTGGAATAGAAATAAAAAGAATTACAGGAACTTGACATGAAAAAAAATATATATATATATCATAGATATTTTAAATGGAACCTACAAAAAGTATAAAATGCCTAAATTAACAGAATATGAAATAGAAATTAAAAGTGACCTAACCTTAGAAAGTGAAATTGAACAAGCCATAAAAGAATTATGAAGGGGAAAAAGGGGAAAAAGAAACCTCTGCTCCTGATGGATCACAGATGGATTTTCTCATATGTTTAAGTGTGATTAATACCTGTGCTGCACAAATTATTCTCAAAAATTTACAAAGATCATACTCTGCCAAACTCCTTTGATGAGATAAAATGTTCCTAATAATGAAAGCAGAGAAAAGTAAAGCAAAGTGGCTTTTAAACAATATCATTAATGAATTTTAATAGAAAATGAATTAAGGTCTAGCCAAAGAAGTCTACAAGTAAAATATTTTTTTAAAATGCACTGATCAAGTTAGACTTATACCATGGATGGAATGATTGTTTACTATATGAAAACAATACAACAATATTAAAAAGAAAAACACTCCATAGGATTATATCAAGATGGAGGAAAAAAATCTTCAAAAGTATAATATTCATATGTGCTTTAAAAATATAACAAAGCATAAGCACAGAAAGACTATTTAACATGATAGTTTTTTACACCTAAAACAAAAATTAAAATTATTTCCAATGGGGGAACACTAGAAGTTTTCTTAATGAATATAAGAGTAAAGTGGGAAGCTCCCCTACTGTTACTTAACATAGTTCTAGAATTGTTAGTAATAGAGCTAAGATAGTAGAAAGAAATTAAAAGAATAAATATCGACAAGAAACAGAATTCTATGCATTGATGACATGATGGTTGTTTTTAATCAACAAAGAAATTAAGGTAATTAATAGCTTGAGAAAGGTAGCAGGATATGAAATAAATTCAATAAATTACTAAATATGTGTATGTAGCAATAGCAAAATATAAGGGGAAATAATAAGAAGCATAATTCCATTCCAAATAAATGTAAACTGCATAGCATATTTAGGAGTCCATCTACCAATTCAACAAGTATGTTCAAGATATATTCATTTACAAAACACTATTTTTTTTTGCTTTTGTGGAGGAGGGAAAGCAGAGCAATTGGGGTTAAGTGACTTGCCCAAGGTCACAGGGCTGGTAAGTGTTAAGTGTCTGAGGCTGGATTTGAACTCAGGTCCTTCTGACTTCAGGGCCAGTGCTCTATTCATTGGTCCAATCTAGCTGCCCCAACAAAACACTTTTTTAAAACAGAAATAAATCAGTTCAGTAAAATGAACCAATATATCAAATGTGTTTAATCACATATGTTATATGATATATCATCACCAGTATTCAATGAACCAATATATCAAATGTGTTTAATCATATATGTTATATGATATATCATCACCAGTATTCAATGAAGTATCATAGGATGAAGATTATCAATAAAACATTTCCCTATAGACCTGGCATGTGTCGATCAATGGGAAAAGTATACATATGGAGAGAGAATGTATGAAGATAAGGTGCATGTGTGGGAGGGCCAGCTCACATCTCTGACACTACAGGTTACTCACACTATTTTTCATTTTATTTTTTATTGAAAACTTAAAAATGATCAATAAGAAGATACATTTTGCTATATACAAAAAGAGAAAAAGATGATTGTATAATAAATTTGCTTCTGTCATGTCCAGGCATTTTAAAGAAATATGTATGTCTATAATTTAATTATACACACCCATATAATTTTACAAAGTTTAAATATTGTTGTTATTCAGTCATTGACATATTCATGACCCCATTTGGGGTTTTCTTAGGCAAAGATACTGGAGTGGTTTGACATTTCCTTCTATAATTCATTTTATAGCTGAGGAACTGAAGTAAACAGGGCTAAGTGATTTGCTCTGTGTCATATAATTACTAAGTGTCTGACGCTGGATTTGAACTCAGTAAGAGAAGCCTTCCTGACACCAGCACTGGCATTCTATCCACTTTTACCACCTACCTGCCCTGTTTCAAATATATGATGGTATTTAATTGTTCTATTTTGGAACTCTTCTAACTCTATTTTGATTTTTTCTGCACATCTTAAAAAAATATTTTAGTCTCACACACACACACACACACACACACTCATACACACTTACATGAATATCACCACTCACTAACTTTCCCCTTTCTAAATTGTATCCCTAAATATGTGCCTATACAAATATGCACCTATGTACAAATATGTGTATATGCTTATATGCACATATATTTGAATATATGTGTATATCAGTGTATATACTTGTATATATATATACAGTTATATATGCAAATATATAAGTAAAATTAAGGAACGTTTTGCTATATGTGTAAGAATACATATCACATTACATACTTTTATTCTATTATCTTTCCCCTTTATTCCCCTCTCCTCCATCTCTTCTCCTTCCCTCCCCTCCCCTCTTCTTCCCTCTCCTCTTTTCTCTCTCCCCATTGTCATTATGTCATTATACCCTCATGATGTAAACAAAGGTACACCTAACAACCAAAAGACATTTTAAGCTACAAGTGTTTATGAGAAATAATATTAATTCTGACAAACTTATTCTTTACAGAATAGATTTTAAAAGTACAATTAAGCAGAGAGAGGGTAGGGCAAGATAGGACTGGTATTCCTCTTGGTTGACTTGTTTCTGTCAGAGTTCTAACCCACTAGAACAAGTGCCAATGACAAACACACAGTCATATACTTCTAAGCTTATCCATTTGTAGAGAAGTCATTTCTTATGGTCTAAAGAATAGAACTGTACCTACCCAGCAAAATTGAGTGTAATACTTAAGAGTAAAACAGACATTCAATAGGGGACTTTCAAGTATTCTTGATGAAAAGACCAGGACTGAACAGAAAATTTAACTTTCAAATACAAGAATCAAGAGAAGCATAAAAAGGCAAACAGGAAAGAGAAACCATAAGGTACTTGTTAAAGTTGAAATGTTTACATTCCAATATGGAAAGATGATATAGAATAAGTGGGGGGAGGGATAGGATGGAAGGAAATATGGATGGAAGGAAATTCACAATATAACTATCATGGAAATGTTTTGCATAACAACACACATATAACCTATATGGAATTGCTTGTCTTCTCAATGGGGGTGGGTGGGGAGGGATGGAGAGAATATAGAATTCAAAGTTTTTAAAAACAAATGTCAAAAAAGTTGCTTTTACATGCAACTGGGTAATAAAATATACAGGCAATGGGCTATAGAAATCTATTTTGGCCTACAAGAAATTAATGGATAGAAGGGAGGGGAGACTGGGGAAAGGGGTAATCAGAATGCTTGCCATCTTGGAGTCAGGGGAAAAGGAGAGATGGAGAGAAAATCTGGAACTCAAAGTCTTGTGGTAATGAATATTGAAAACTAAAAGTAAATAAATAAATTCTAAAAAAAAAATAAATAGAACTATAGATGTGACAGACACGAGCCACTGACATAGTCACTTTGGTACTACAGTAAGATGACAACTTCACCTTTTCTCTCTTCTTCTCATTGTGAGTCTCAGCACTCCTGCTATTAAAGTTCATGAAAAACCCTACAAAAGATGAACTACAAATCCCAGGGATTTTTGTGGTCAGTCAACTCTTTGTTTTGTTTTGTTTTTAAGAGGGAGGGAGGGAGAGAAAGAGTGGGATGGAGGGATGGAGGGAGAGAGAGAGAGAGAGAGAGAGAGAGAGAGAGAGAGAGAGGGAGAGAGAGAGAGAGAAACTTTTAGAATGAGCATAATATTCAGTTTTAACTAAAGAACTCCAACATGCCTGTATTCCAACAGGTCATCGAACAATTATCATTTTTTCCATTTTTGTCATTATGATAGGCTTGATTTGGAACCTCAGGACTATTTTAATTTTGTGTTGCCTAATTCTTAATGATTAGGAGGATTTTTTCATAGACTTATTGTTTATATGGATGTCTTTCCTTGAGATCTATTTATTCATAACCCTTGAAAATGGCTTTTATGTTTTTTAATTTGAGTAACTTCCTTCTATATTTTGTATCTGAGAGCTTTATGATTAAAGTTCGCTGGAAATTTTTTTCCAAGTTAACCCTTCCCCTTTTAATTTTAACTTTGATTTTTGTCTGTGCAAAATTTCATGTAATCAAACTTGTCCATTTTATTTCCTATGTTCTTCTCTATCCCATATCTGGTCACAGACTCTTAACCATCCATAGAAGTCAAAAATATTTTCTTCCTTTTTCTTGTAATTTGATTATTATATATCAATTTGGAGTTTATCAGAGTATGTGGTATGAAATTTTGTTCTATGTCTTTAGCCAGCAGTCTTTGTCAAATGAGTCATTAATCCATTTGTCATGATCTTTAGGTTTAACACACTATATTTCTATTCCCATTTCTTTGTGTATAATGTGTGTCTCATCTGTTCCACTGATCAAAGTCCTAATTGTTTTATCCTGAACCAAATATTTTTGATGATTCTTGCTTTTTAGTATAGTTTTAGAACAGGTACTGTTAAGACTACCTTTGTTCCCATTTTTGTTTTCCAATATTTCCCTTGATAATTAATAAGTTTTGCTCTTTCAGATGAATTTTACTTTTTTCTATCTCTCCAAAATAAACCTCTGCTAGTTTGATTTTCTGCTGAATAATAAAATAAATTAGGTAGAATTAGCATTTTTATTCTATTGCAGTATCATGACCTTAAGTAAGTAATATATCTCCAGATATATTTGTCATTATTTCTGAACTGAATATTTTGTAGTTGTATACATATAGTTTCTCTGTGTGTGTTTTAGGTAGACTCCCAAACATTTTATGTATTCCATAATTATTTTGAATGGAATTTGTGTCTTTTTCTGCTGTATTTTTATGGTGTATATAGAATCTATGATGGTCATTATGGATTTATTTTATATACTACAGCTTTGCTAACTTTATCCATTGTTCTAATTTTTTTAGTTGATTTTCTAGGATTAACTATGTAAAACATATCATTGGTAGAAAAACAACAGTAGGAGTGTAGCCATGATGGCAGAGTAAAAGCAAGGACTTGCTTGAATTCTCCGCCAAACTTTTCCAAATGCCTGTAAAAATGACTCTAAACAAATTCTATAGCAGAACCCACAAGATGAAAGAGTGAAATAAATCTCTGGAACAAGACAACCTGGAAGGTTTACAGGAAAGGTCTGTTGCCCCAGTCTGAAAGAGGAGCTCAGTCCAGAGTGGGTTGCACCAGCATACACTGATCCCTAGGAAGCCTGGAGCAGGCCTCAGGGGACTGAATCACTGGCAGCTATGACAGTTTCCAGACTTCTCAACCCACAAATAGCAAAGACAACTTAGAACGTCAGTAGGAAAGATCTGTCTGACCTGGGTGAGAAAGGACTGTGGTCCAGTCCCAGCCCCAGGATGGTGGTGGCAGCAGGAATGATTTTTTCCAGGGCTCTTGGCCCATAGAGAGTGGGGGAATCAAGTATCTGATCAGAGGGAAATTGCAGGGATCTCTTTCCTGGCACTGAGGCAAGATTCTCTTGCTTTACCCCTGCCTGGATCTAGGTGGCATTCCTTGGTGGTGGCCTGGGGCAAGGAGGAGCACTGACTTGGTGAAACCTATAGTGTCTGTGGAGAGGGAATCCTCCTCACTTGCAATCAGCCACAGGCCACAGAAGAGGTCAAATAGGATTTTGATAATCAACTAAGAGAAACAGAGGAAAAAAATTGGAAGAGAAATGAGAGAGATACAAGTTCCAAGGAAGAAAAGAGTACTGATGGCCACTCACAGACCAGAGCATAGACTAGGGAAGGAGTAAACACCTCTCCTTTGATCATACAACCTTGGAAGAACTGAAAATTTATAGGTCTATAGAAATATCTCTGAAAACAGCTGCAATAATCCCTGAATTTTAGAAGAGTACACCTTCCACACTGGAAGCAGAGACCTACTTTAATAAAGAGTTACAATGTCAAGAAATTGGTTGGGAAAATGAGCACACAGGAGAAAAAAATATCAGACTATAGAATCTTACTTTAGTGACAGAGAAGATCAGAACATATAACCAGAAGAAAACATAACCAAAACTCCTATATCCAAAGCCCCCAAGAAAAATATGAATTGGTCACAGGCCATAGAAGAGCTCAAATAGGATTTTAATAATCAACTAAGAGAAGCAGAGGAAAAAATTTGGAAGAGAAATGAGAGAGATGCAAGAAAATCATGAAAGATGAGTCAATAGCTTGCTAAAAGAGACCCCTACAAAAATGTTGAAAAAAAAAAAACACCTTAAAAAAATAGACGAACTCAAATGGTAAAAGAGGTCCAGAAAGTCAATGAGGAGAAGAATGCCTTAAAAAACAGAATTGGTCAAATAGAAAAGAAGGCCCAGAAGC
Organism: Gymnobelideus leadbeateri; assembly: GCA_011680675.1. Lineage (NCBI taxonomy): Eukaryota > Metazoa > Chordata > Mammalia > Diprotodontia > Petauridae > Gymnobelideus > Gymnobelideus leadbeateri. The sequence goes on along the minus strand of WOXC01004894.1, from coordinate 28,836 downwards.
TGACTGAAAGAAAATAATTCCTTAAAAATTAGAATGGAGCCAATGGAAGCTAATGACTCTATGAGAAATCAAGAAATTATAAAATAAAACCAAAAGAATGAAACAATAGAAGAAAGTGTGAAATATCTCATTGGAAAAACAACACTTATATATAAGTGAACTTCTAGAGAGAAAAGGCTATTGTGTTATGATGGAAAAGGTCAGTAGAAACAGGAGCAGAGCCTGGAGAGACTTGAAGAAGTGAACATATATGATTTCTTTTGAATTCTTTGAATGTACTAATATGCAGAATAAGAAACAAATTTTTGGATGTGGCTAATATGCGAATTTATTGTGCTTGACTATGCTTATAGGGTCCAAGTGTTTTTTTAAGTTTTTTCTTTCTCTCATTTTTATCAGTGGATGGTAAAGGTGGGAAGGAAAAACAGATAAATACTTGATAATTGAAAAATTATTTTTAAATTATAGTTGTTGAGAGGATAAAGTGAAATTATGTATTTGAAATATATATATACCTAAATATTATTTCTCATTTCTTCCTGGGCTGTCATAATTTCTAAAATATATCTCATTTATATCAGTCATGGTTCCTTTCAGTATGGAGTCAGGAGATAATGCTTCAATATCAACATAGAAGCATATCTCTGGAGACATGTAACTGGGATCTCTTCTTAGTTCTTCATTACTTAACTTTTTTTTAATAAATGACTAGATAAAAGCATAAATGGCTTACTTATAGATATGAAGATGAGACAAAGTTGAAAAGAATAGCCAACATGCTGAATAGCCAATGTAAGACAGCAAAAGATCTCAATAAACTATAATATTGGGCTGATTCCAATAAAAAGAAATTCAGTGGAGATAAATGGAAAGTCTTATAACTGAGCTAAAATCAACCTCACAAGGAAAAAATGGAAGAGTCACAACTGTCTAGATAGTAATTTGTCTGAAGAAGAGCTGAGGGTTGTAGTGGATTGAAAGCTCTGTCTGAGTGCAATATGATATGCAACTCAGTGGCTCAGTCAATCAACAAGCATTCCATAAGTATGTGCTAGGCACTGTGCTAAATGTTGAGAAAACAAAGGGTGGAAGGGATGGTTCTTGCTTTCAAGGAACTCACAGTTTAGCTGGAAAAATAGCAAGCACATATAAAGGACCAATTGGAGATAATCACAGAGGTAAGACACTAGTATTGAAGGGGGAAATCAAAGTTTTCTTACAGAAGATGGGATTTTAGCTAGGCCTTGAAAGAAGCCAAGGAAGCCAGGGCACAGAAATGAGGAGGGAGAGAATTCCAGGCTGGGGAACAATCTGTAAAAAGGTAATGTTTATTTTGTTCTTAGATTCCATTAGGAGAGTCATATTTTCCACTATGACTTAGGTAATAGCTAATTTTGATCAGATGGCATCTGGAGTATTGTATTCAGTTTCACAATTTATTTATTTATTTATTTTTCTTTTTTCTTTTTTTTTTTTGTAGGGAAAAGGCAGGACAATTAGGGTTAAGTGACTTCCTCAAGGTCACACAGATAGTAAGTATTAAATATCTGAGACTGGATTTGAACCCATGTCCTTCTGACTCTAGGGCCAGGGCTCTATTCACTGTACCACCTAACTGCCCCTTACCTTCACATTTTAGAAAAGACATTGATAAGTTGGAAAATATACAGAGCACATTGACCAGGATGGGGAAGGATCTTGAGATTTTACTATAAGAACTGTGGAAAGAACACATATTATTTAGCATGGAGACATGAAGAGTTGGAGGTAGAGAGGATATTTGTTTTCAGATATTTGAAAGACTAGAATGTGAATGAGGTATTTGACTTGTTTTCCTGTGATAGAAATTATTATTTCTCCCTCATATTAATAATCAATTATTGAATTAGGACCACATTTTTTTTTTCAGAAACCTGTAGGTTGTTCATTCTTTGAATGACTTTGCTGATAATGGGACTGAATTAATTTTCTCCTCAATCTTAATCACACCATATCCTACCTTACAAGAAATAGACCTTATTCACATCCTACCCCACCTTACTAGGAATTTAATCTAAGGTGGAGAAGCCCATTGTGCTTTACCCAGGTTTGGGTGGGGAAAAATTCCTTAATTAGGTTGCTCAAGGTTGAGCAATTTAGAAGTAAATGACTAAATAAAAATTATATCCCTTACCCCCTCATTAGAATAGATCCACCTCTCATTGTAATATTTATTCTCTGTCATTGCTTGTTACCAATCAGAGCTGATTACCACCCTCAGGAACACCCACTCTTCCAAGGGTATTTAAACTATGAGTCCACCACCTTGGTTTGTCTTTGGCATTCTAGAGTGTCGCTGACCCATTTTGTTGGTAATATACTAGCATTATTAATAAAATGATTAATTGTCCAGAAATCATGTCTCTTGAACTTTTAAAATGCCACACCTGGACTTGAGAAGATAGAATTAGAAGAAATGGATAGTAATTGAAGAGAGGCAAATTTCAATTCTATGGGAGAAATCCTTCTTAACAGAGCTATACAAAGGCATGTATTAGATTCCCCTATAGTTCTTAAAGAAAATCCTGGATCACCATTTATCAGGTATTGTTTGGATTAGATCATCTCAAAGGTCCCTTCTGCCCTTCCAGTTCTGAAATGCTGTCATTCACATGCAGACTGTTTTAATTTCCCAATCAAACAAGGAAATCCAAGTCACTAATCTGTTTGGTAATGTTTATAAAGCTCTGAAATGATAATTAGGAAATCTGGGACCTAGTCTTGTCCATGCCATGGACTCCATTTGCTTCCCCCATCCTTAGCAGTTTTTTTAATGTCAAATGCATTTTGCACTAAATTAAATTGAATTGAAAGAATGACCTCACATAAACTGCATTATCTCTTCAAGACTTGGTTGCTTAGAGATCAACTGAAAAATCAAAAGATTGAACTAAAAGCACCCCCCCCCTTCTCTAAGGTTCTAATGCAATTATAGTCAATTACTCTCTCTTTTTTCCCAATATCCAAGTTGGACCCTAAAAGTGAATGCCAAATATCTAGGTTCTTTCAGGGCATTGGGATGAAAGACACCATCTCCAATAGGAAAGGATAAAGATCATTAATAGAGCACTACTAAGGCAGAACATTTTCAATCATTTAAATTTCAAAAATTAAAAGGGAAGATTAATTAAAACTATCTGTAGTCATTTGTGATTTTTTCCCATTATTGTGGCATTTTCCATTAAAATGAAAAATAACTACATTAAAATTCATTTCCCATCGGATGTCAGGGCTTGTCTTTTGTGGTTGTTGCTCAACTCAATATTAAGACAACAGCATGATTAAGTTCTGAGACACAGGACTTAGACACAATAGTGGGACAAGTATATTAACTTCTTCAGGCCCTTAGTACCATCTAGGAAGGCTTTAGAACAATGGAATAATAAAGGTCTTGGGAGGTACATAAAATGAGTTAATGAAAAATATTTCTTCAGTGTTTTGGTATGAGATCCTTTCTAATGCAATTATTTGAATTTAATAACATATGTCACATCAAATATGACTGATATTCATAAAGAAACACAATAAGTCATCTTCAGAAATAGAGTTGCTTGAAAAATGCTGGGGTTTTTAAAAGGGGTATTAGAAAAAAAATGTTTGCTACTAGTATTAGAAACCAATTTAATTTAATTTTTACTTCTTAATCGTAAATGTATATATGTGAGTGTATGTGTTGGGGCATTAAATAAAGGAAAATAAATTAATTAAGGTGCTATTGTGATAACAAGAATAATAGGAATATATGATAAGATAGTGTTATTCAGGCAGCAAGCATGAAGAACTTAATATAAGAGACAAAGTACTACAGATATTAAATCAATAGTTAGTTAAATTTGAGGCAGTGTCAAGATAGAGAGTTGTTTAGAGCCTTAGGCTGTCTCTTATTTACAACTTAAAAATAAGTCAGAACTTGCTGAGGACTGGTGATTGAGCAAAAATCCTTTAAAGTCAAGGACTCTTTCATTTTTGTCTTTGTGTCTCCAGTACCTAATGGAATGCTTAGAGCATAGTAGGTGCTTAATAAATGTCTATTGCTTGATTGATCTTAGGACAAACCAGACATAATGTTATGCTTTAAGTCTAGATAAATGAGAAATTCTTACACATAAGCAATGAAGGCATTTGCTGGATTTGAGATTTCCAAAGGTCAGTGAACCTGAGTTCAGGATGTAAAGCAAAAAAAGTCCCAGGACACAAGGAAAATAAGTCACACTCCAGGCCAAGTTTCTGGCTGATGCTAGCACTGGCAGAGAGAGACTGGGGGAGAAAAGGAATGCTCTCCTCACATGAGATTGCAAGCTTGAATAGCTTCCCCTAAAGACAGATATGTACCCTTTGTCCTCAGAACTGAGCCTGAGTTACTTGACTTCCTTGGCTTACCATGTTGTCAGTCTGGTTGAGGTAGGTAAGAGGGAGTGAGCATGTCTGTATTTTTCTGGAAATAGTTTCCAGTAAAAGACATAAGACTTCATCTCATTGCAAGACTGGTATCCCTCTGGCTGAGGTGCCTCCATCTGAGAGAAATGAAGGCTTCAAATTGCTAAACTATGATTATAACATCATGGAACTGTATTATCTCTGCTTCTTAAGGATCCATGATAAGTGCATCCTAGAATTATGGTGATAAAATAATAATTCATCATAATAATACCTTATATTCTACATTAGCCAGAGTTAAAAGCATAAATTCTTTGTTGGTGTTCAAAGCCCTAAACAATTTAACTCCACACTGTTTGTAAAATATTCTCCTATTCCTCTGTGAAAGTTTTGTAGTTCAAACAGTCAAGTTAGACTCTTCTACATCTTGGGACATATCTGATTTATTCCTGTCTCCAAATCTTTGCTTGTGTTATTCCTGGTGCCTGGAAGAGATTTTTCTTCACATATAAAACTAGTATGTGAGCAACAAACACTTATTTAAGTATTTATTAACCACTTATACCAATAGCCACCACCTTAATTAGAACCCACATAACCTCTCACCCAGATTATTGGATTCTTCTCCTGATTGAGCATTCAGTATTTCTCTGCTTCAGTTCATCCTCCACTCAGCTACCAAATTATGCTCTACATTTTAGAAAAATTGGTCAACATTTCATTCTCTTTGCAGGACTATTCCCCATGACTGTAATGTTCAAAACTCAAATCAGATGCCACCTCTAAATATACATTTCCTGATTCCCCTGATTTTGTGCTCCCCACCCACTCCCTGAAATGGCCTTTTATTTTGTATATTTTTTTCATTTATATGTATAATGTTATCTCCCCATTCTACACCCCCACCTCCAGTGCCCACAATGGAATGTAAATTGAATGTAAATGTAAAAAAAAATGTAAAAAGATAGAGATTGTTTCATTGTTTCATTTCTGTCATTTTATGCCCAGATTCTAGTTCTAGCAAATGATGAACACTTTACAAAGGCTTATTGAATGAATGTTGACTAATGTTGCCTTTAGAGGAAAAAAATCTCTCTCTCTCTCTCTCTCTCTCTCTCTCTCTCTCTCTCTCTCTCTCTCTCCCCACCCCCATCTCAGAATACATGTTATGAAAAGAAAAAAAAATAGAGGACTTACTGATTTGAGCCTGAAATTCTTTTATTGTTTTTGTTTATTTAGTTGTTTTTCAGTTGTGTCTGACTCTGTGACCCCCATTAGGGTTTTCTTAATACTGGAGTGGTTTTACCTTTCCTTCTCCGGCTCATTCTACAGATGGGAAATTGACACCAACAGGGTTAAGTGAGTTACCCAGGGTCACACAACTAATAAGTGTCTGATGTCACATTTGAACTCAGGTCTTCTCAGCTCTAGGCCCAGCCCTCTATCCACAGCACCAACAAAACAACAACTGAACAACAACAACAAAAAAAAAATCACAAATAAAGAGAATTTGAAAATCAATGAAGAGAAAACAAAATTGAAAATGACACTATTCAATGGATATATGACAATAAACTTAAAATATTTGACAAATGAAACCTATTAATGACTAGCTAATTTAATGAGTCAAAATAATGATATTTTAAATTTTATTGCACTTTCAGGTTTTACAAACATTTTACATTATTTCATTTGATCTTTATAACTATTGGGTGAGGAAGGTGAAAATAATATGCCCACTTTACAAGTAAGGAGGCTAAACATAAAGCCCTAAATAATGTGTGTGGTCACACAGTAAGTGTCTAAAGCAGGATCAGATCATCTTCATTCCAAAACTCTACTAATTGTGCCTGTTCACAAAATGAAAAGTTAAAGAGAGGCATTTAAAACAAATGGAAAATAAATAAAGAGAAGTATCAAAAGCTAATATACTTAATTTTGGGCCAAAGTCAATAAACAGTATCTACAAAAACATAAAACACTCACATGAATGAAATATATAATATAAACCTATTTAAATCCTAAAGGTAAAAGCATATGTCTTTATATATATGTCATATATACCATATATATATATATATATATACATGCATATATACATATGTCATATAATATAAACCTATTTAAATCCTAAAGGTAAAGGCATATAGTTTGAATTAAGCATTCAAATAAAAAATAACCTTTATGCTCAGAAGCTATTTGCAAAAATAGAAAAAATACCTTAAAAATAGACAGAAAAGATACCTTAATATGCTAAAATTTTATAAGAAAGATACTATTTGGATTCCCAAATATCATCAATGTATATTGGTGTAAAAATTGAATAAAGTATTAGCAAAGTGGCTAGAGAAACATATAAGTATATATTCCTTAAGATGACATTAGAATTATGACAGGTATGCAAGAATAATTCAACATTAGATAAACAATGACCATAATGAATTAAATGTGATTATATCAATAGAAAAGGGGAGAAAAGACTTTGATAAACTAGACCACTCATTTAGAGGAAGAAGATATCAAAAATATAGAGTTGTCAGGGGCCTCATGCACCATTTTGTCCAAACCTTTTAGTTGTGACCTCTTATATAAAGAAACAAAATCTGGCAAATATTGAAATGATTTTTCAAAGTGTGCATTAAAAAAAAAACTTCAAGAAAGCACAAGAATAACATTTTCTTATAAACATCATTTATCTAAAAAACAAGCAAAATCCTAATCATTTTCAATAGAACACTAAGAGCTTTCCCAGTAGTTTCAGAGATTAAACTATCATGGCCTCTAAAATAGACTATTATTTGATATAATACTAGAAATGCTAGATATAGGACTGAAAATTTGAGGAATAATTACAGGAATAATTATTTACAAAGAGTAGACAAAATTTATTTCTATTTGTTGCTAATACTATAAATTAGAAACCTAAAGAATTTTTAAATTGAGACAAAAGCTTCACTAAAGGTAACAGGATGCAAAAGAATCCACTAGAATCATTAATATTTTCATATATTCTTAACAAAAGTAAATATATTCTTTACAAAAGTAAATATATTCTTTACAAAAGTAAAAATGATAGAAAAAGATAGAAAAATCGTTACAAAACTATTCAATATTTTGTGTAAACTTACCAAGACAGATAAAGGATTTTTATTAATACATATACACAACACACATCCACAAGCATAGTAGACTAGGAAATAGAGAGTCAGCATTGGAATAAGAAAGACCCGAGTTCAAATCCTGATTTTTGTCCTTCTTTCTTAAAGGGGACTAAAACGACATCACTATGTTAGAGTCAAGTTTCAATGTGTCTGACTGTGGCTGATCAGACCAATATGAGCTTGGAATGCTCTACCACAGGTCTGGCACAAATAGTCTGCATGAATATTTGGGGTAGATTTTCTAAATTTTTACATCCTGAGATTCCTGTGAGCTGTTTCAATTCTGCTTTGTTCATAGAGCACAGCAATTTCTCTGGTGTGGGCATGCTGTGCTGAGTGGTCCTTTGCCGGTGTCTCCCATGTCACACAATCCCAAAGTTCTTAAGAGGGACCATGAGAGTGTCCTTGTATCACTTCTTCTGACTACGATGTGATCACTTGCCCTATGTGAGTTCTCCACAAAATAGTCATTTTGGCAAGCGTACATTTTTCCTTTGAACAACATTGCCAGCCCATAGGAGTTGTGATCTCTGAAGCAGAGTTTGAATGCTTGGCAGTTTAGTTCAAGTAAGGACCTCACTGTCTGGTACCTTATCCTGTCAGGTGATCTTCAGAATCTTTCAATTCAAATGGAAGCAATTTGGTTTCCTGGCATGGTACTGTTAGACTGTCCAGGTTTAACAGGCATACAACGAGGTCAGCACAATGACTCTGTAGACCTTCAGTTTGGTAGTTAATCTAATACCTTTTCTCTCCCAGACTTTCTTTCAAAGTCTCCCAGACACTGAGATAGCTCTTGAAATGTGTGCATCAACCTCATAATCAATATGTACATCCCTGGAAAGTACACTACCAAGGTAAGTGAATATATCCACAGCATTCAAAACTTCTCCATCTGCTATAACCAATGGGTTGTATGACCCTGTTCAAATCACTGAACTGTCAGTATTTCAGGCAACTCCTGCAAGGTTAAGTGGCAGAGAAGGTGCCGACATGAACTTGTAGAGAAAGTTTCTTCACCCAAATCTCTTGATGACAATGAAATCACTGGTACAGTAAAAAAAAAAAAAAAGAAAAGAAAAGAAACAAAATGTATATGTATATTATTTACTTGTATAGAAGCAAAATATTTATAGAAATAAAGACCAAAATATTTGGCAAGATATTAAATGTCTGTGACAGAGAAATGATGTAAAAATGATATTACTAGCCAAATCAATTTATAAATTTCCCACTATAGTTATAAGATTAATAAGTAGTGCTTTATAGAATTAAGGCAGCTAGGTGGCACAGTAGATAGAGTGCCAGTTGTGGAGTCAGGAAGACTCATCTTCCTGAATTCAGATCTGGTCTCAGACATTATTAGCTATGTGACTTTGGACAAACTATTTAACACTGTTTGCCTCAGTTTCCTCATCTGTAAAATGAGCTGGAAAAGGAAATCACAAGCCACTCTAGTATCTTTGCCAAGGAAACCCCAGATGAGGTCACAGAGAACTGGACATGAATGAAAATGACTGAGCAACAACTTTATAGAATTAATTGAAATAATAGCAAATTTTTTATGGAGGAAAAGGGTACAGAACATCAAAGGAAACAGTAATCACTAAAGTTTTCCAGTGGTAGAAAAAAAGATAATTTAGAAACCAAAAGAGCATAGTGTAGAAGTAAATGTATCTAGCAGCCCAGTATCCCATAAATCTAAGAACACAAACTACTAAGGGATGTTTTCTTTGGCAAAAAAACAAAACAAAACAAAACAAAAAACAAAAAAAAAACTTTTGTGAATACTTGAAAGCAATTTGTGAAAATTTAATTTATACCAGAATTTTATGTAATGCCCTGCAATAAACACCAAAATATATAAATGACTGTAAAGCCACGCATGAGTAACTTTCCAGAGGGGTGCTGGTGTGAATAGCTTTCAAGTTTCTGATTACATAGTATAGCAAACTATTCAATAACAAGTCAGAGCAAAACATTCTCAGAAAATCAAGGTACAGCATTCACAGTGTTACAACTTATCACAAAAAATCAAAATATAGCATCCAACATGTCACAACTCAACAACTTATCCCTAAAATGGCCACATAGTTTTCATCAAAGTGATCCCAAAGGCTTGCCTCCTTAAGAGTCACAAAGTACAAAAGTCAAAGATCTCCACTTTGGGGTGCAATTAAGTTACAACTTCAACAGTCACTACTCAGTACCCTCTAAAGGGGTAGTGGAAAGTACAAAAGGCATCTACCCCTAGGTCACAAGTAAATTAATCAGTCACTATTCTGTCAATTTCATCAGTCACTACTCAGTATCCACTGAGAGGTCTTTTCATCTTGACTCAAGGCAGGTTGTAACTACCTGAATCCACCAAACTGCCACCTGGGTTCAAAGGCAAATAGCTCCCAGTTCCTTGTCCAACTCTCCATGCAGTTCCTGCTCCACATTGGAGCTTACAGTGTCCAGTCCATCTCAAATCCTTCACAGTCTCTGTTCCTAAGAAGACAAGACTTAACTAGACCACAATAACATTCATATACATTAGCAAAGCCACAACAACATTTGTACAAAATACCAGCACCACAGGCATGCTTCCTTAGTCTTCAGGAGCTCCAACTGGCCCTTGGAAGTCCTTGGCAGCTCCAGCTGGTCCTCGGGAATTCTCAGAAGCTTCAGCAACTCTGACTGGCCCTCCAAAATCCTCAGCACCATAAGCTCCATTCTCAAAATCAAAATCACTTTATCCAGCCTCCATGTAGCTTGCTGCAAGAAATTCTGTCTCAATTCTCATTCCTCTTCTCAATTCTTCTCAATTCTCAGTTCAGTCCAGCAGCAGCTGCCCTGACTCCACAATGCTTATCCCAAAAAGTTCTGACTGTCCAGGTTGTGCTCTTCCTTAAATATGGTATAGCTCCTCCCTGTTCAGGCCCTTCCTGTTATGCCAGCAACAGGGGCTTATGCCTTCTGTTTCTTTAACAGAGGCTCAATTTGAAAGGTGCAAAGTACCTCTTAGCTTAGCAATGCAAAGGGATCTTCAAATTTCATTATTATTACAATGATCTAAACATTAAAAGTGATGCGAGAGAGATAGACCAAGACAGAGAGAGAGACAGAGACAGAGACAGAGAGAGACAAAAAGAGACAGAGAGGAAGGGGGGAGGGAAAGAGAGAGGGAGGGAGAGAGAGAGAGAATAGAATGCTATATCTTTCACAATTGTAAACTGAGGGAAAAATTCATAATGAGATACAAGTGGTATCTGATAAAAATATGAGATCCAAAAGCTATAACAAATTGATCTGAAACTACAGTATTAAGAACCACTCCCCTACAGATAAGTAGACAAAGGCTTTGCTAGAAATTATCAAATGCTGAAACATGAACAATCAATAGTAATCTAAAATGTTCCACATGATCCAAGGGATAGTTCTGAGATATTATCTTATATACACAAAACTGCAAAAACTTGTAAGGAAAAGAAAATTAAGTGATGGATGGCTTTTGTTAAGATAGGGTCACTCTTCTATATCTGGCGATGACAGTGAATTTCTCTAACCTTTCTGAATATCAATTTGGAATTATGTAATAAATGTTACTATACTTTCATATCATTTGGCCCAGAGATCCTATTGCTGGGTTATAACCTAAATAAAGTTAATGACAGAAAAAGAAAACTCACTTTTCTTTAAATGATCATTGGAGTAGGATTTGCAATATTAAAAAAAATGTGGAAACAAAATTTTTGCAAATGACTACACTTTTTTATCATTGCCACCACAAAAGGGCTACTATAAATATTTTTGTTCAGTTATTTTCCTTTTTATTTGATCTCTTTGGGATATAGATTTAGTAGTGATATTGCTGGATCAAAGGGCATAAACTATTTAATAGTCCTCTGGGCATAATTTCAAATAGCTGTCCAGAATGATTGGACCAGTTCACAATTCCACCAACAGTGCATTATTATGCCTCTTTTTCTGTATCTCCTCAGAATTTATCATTTTCCTTTTATATCATGTTAGTAAATCTCATAAATGTGAGGTGGTAACAAAAAGTTGTTTTAATTTGCTTTTCACTAATTAATAGTGATTTAGAGATTTTTTTCATATGACTATAGATAGTTTTGCTTTCTTCATCTGAAAACTGCCTATTCATATCCTTTGACCATTTAACAGATAGGGAATGACTCTTACTTTTAAGAATTTGTCTCAGTTCTCTACTTGAGATATGAAGTCTTTATGCCTCTGCATCAGTCAGTCAATTAACATGTATTAAATACAAAGTATGTGCCAGACACTATGTTAAGTGCTGAAGATTCAAAGGCAAAATAATAATCATTATTATTATTATCATTTTAGTTAGCATTCATATACACCTACTGCTACATGATGCCTGGCAATGTGGTAAGTTCTTTGTAAATATTATCTCATTTGATCTTCATAACAGTTCTGAGATGCAAGTACTATTTTTACCCCCAATGTATAGTTGCAGGAACTGAAGCAAATGGAGGTTAAGTAAGTTGCCCAAGGTCATAGCTAGTAAATATCTGAAGTGAGATTTAAACTCAAGTCTTCCTAAGTCCAGGTCCATCGCTCTATCTACTTGCCACTAAGCTTCAGGAAAAAATAGTCCCTGCTCTCAAGGAACTCCCAGTTGAATGGGAGAGACAACATGTAAACCTATGTACAACCCAAATATATATGCAAGGCAAATTGGAAGTAATCTGGAAAGGTTTTTTGTTTGTTTGTTTGTTTGTTTGTTTCTTCCAATGTTTCTTTCTGTTCCTTTGTTTATTGCTTCTCTGGGTATGTTCCTGTTTAAGAGACAAGAAGTCCTTAAAGCAGCCAGGGAAAGTGACTTCCTCAAGGATGCCATAGTTACTTAAAGACAAAAGAATTGATGAAATCTTGCCTTTCTGAATTGAGGTTAAATCCCTGAAGAGTTTCTTCCAGATGCTGCCTGTCAGGATTTGGCCTGGCAGAGGAAAAACTCCTATTTTCACTAGAGCCTTCTTTAAAATGTCATCAAAATTTGCAACTTTCCCCAAAACATCCTAGTCCTTGAGACTATGAAACCAAAGTACTGTGCACAGGTGTTTATAACTTCTCTTATTATTCTATAGCTGCCAGAGAATGGGACCCAAATTGTCTGATATGCATTCATAAGGAAACATTTGTTAGGTTAGAAAATTATACAGGTGTTCAACAAAGATATGGAGCCCATTTATTGCTTGTATGCTTTGATTTCTTTCCTCCCATATAAATAATAACTTTCATTCTTTTCTGGGAAATATTGACAGATAAAAAGACACTCATATGAGGCCTCCAGTTGGAAGCCCAAGTCCTTGTCTGTCCCCAGCAAGGATTCATTGAGCCCCTGGGACACAGTGAGGCTGCATCAATCCCAGATAAAATAGTTCAACACTTTTTCTATTTTATTTTTAATTTTTTTGAAATAAAACAAGCATTTCCATAACATAGTAGAATAATAAAAATGATGATTACACATTAAACTGAAAATCTGTTATGAACAACTTGCTATTCCTTTTAAATATATGATGAATTTATCATGGAAATTCCTCTTTTTTCTTCCCTTCTCCCTGTCCTAGAGATGGCTACTATATATCATATGTGTGTACATATATGTGTGTGTGTGTGTGTGTGTGTGTGTGTGTGTGTGTGTGAAAATCATTCAATACTTTTGACTAAACAACCATTTACTGACCAGTAATTAGCAATGAATGGTTTACTAATCTGACTGGTATAGTTACTTATTCCCTTTCATGAAGAGTGGAAACAGTCTCAGGGTCTCAGGATTCAACCTACAAAATGCATTTGTGTTCTCAGAATTTGCTTCAATGTTTTTATTTGATAAATACCTCAAATGAATGAAGAATTCAATTAAATTAAAATAATACCAATATCAAGTTCTATCTTCTTTATACAGTAATAGGTAGATAGGTAGATAGAAAGATAGATAAAAAAAGATAGATAGATAGATAGATAGATAGATAGATAGATAGATAGATGGATGGATGGATAGATGGAGATTTCCTTTGAGGCTATTTTTTAAAAATGCCTATTTCTTATTGTCATTTTTATTAGTAAAGATTATCATGGAAAATAGCATAGCATCGTGGATAAGGAAACATTCTTGGAAGACTTTTGTTCAAGTCTTGCTTCTGACCTACACTTAATTAGTGACCTTCAGCAAATTAGCTAACCTTTAAACATCCCCCAGGTATCTCTCTAGGTCCCTAAATTACAGACAAAAGAGTTCCTATTCCTATCTTTGGAGGAAGTTTCCACACTGAGAGTTCCCAACAGTAATAAGCTCATGGGTCCATACCATCTTCTCTCATTCCCCCTCCCCAGAGAGAAAGAAGGAAGGAATAAAGGAAGGGAAAGAGGGAGGAAGGAAAGACTTTTTTTTAACAGGGTCTTGGAAAATACAAAGATCTCTCTGCTTAGGGTACTTCTGCCAAAATAGAGCTGTTAGACATTCCTGAAAATATGCCCAAAGCTTCTACTTTAGAAAACTGGAAAGAAAAGATTTCTCAAATATGACATTATTTTCTTAATGCCATAATGCCTCTTTGTTACCCACATTTTTATTCTCTAAGTCTGTTACTAGAGTGGTCAAGGTAAGCAGGGGAAAAGGAAATTATCCAATTGTTATGTTAGCCTTTCAGTCTCTTATCATCCAGGGTCCCCAAATCCTCTCCTGAAACATGTCCCTTCTGTTGCTGGCTGATTAAATTGATTTCACATTTCAGGTGGCAGAGCAGACCCTGTATATGTATTGCATAAGGAATGACAGTGTGATACAGTGAAAAGGGACCTAGATCTGGTATCTACAGATAGCTGGGTATGAATCCTGCCTTCAATATACACTAACTGTGTGGACAGAGGCAAGTTACTTAGTCTGTTTCCTTCTCTAACCAAGGGGATTAATAGCTATTGTATCACTCATTTTACAGAATTACAGAGAGGAAAGCATTATGCCTTGAAGAGCTTACAAAAAGTTATTATTAAACAGGGCTTTGTTTTTTGGGGTTTTTTTTTTTTTTTTGGTTTTGGTTTGGTTTTGTTTTTGTTTTGTTTTGTTGTTTTATTTGTTTCTTTTCAGTAAAGATCTAAGCCAAATGGATCTAGACAAAAAAAAAAAAAGAACAATTCATGCATATTCCAAAGCCTTGTTTACATGAGATCACTAATAATTGGTAGTGTCTATTTGTAAATAATGCAAATATGTGGCATCATAACAAAAATGTTTCCAAATAATTAGATTTTTTTACTTCTCCCTCAGATGTCTTAGCATTATGTAGGGTTCAAAAATCATCACAGTCTCCCTATTGCCTCAAAGATAAAGTACAAAATTTTCAGCTTGGCATTTAAAACCTTTCACCATCTGGTTCTAGCCTACCTTTTCAGACATTTCATTTTATCCCCCTTTACTTCTTTTATGCTCCTGGAAAACTGTCTCACTTACTTCTCCCTGGCCATAGTAAATCATCTCTCATCTCCAAACATTTGGACAAGCTATCTTCCATATACTCCCTCCTCCATGCCAACTTTGGATCTTTGGTTTTATCCTCAGGCTCATCTCTGGTATGACATTCTACATAAAGTCTTTTCTAATGTTCCTAGTTGGGGCAGCTAGGTGGTGTAGTGAATAGAGCACCCTCCCTTGAGTCAGGAAGACTCTTCTTCCTGAGTTCAAATCTAGCTTCTGACATTTACTAGATGTGTGACCTTGGTCAAGTCACTTAACTCTGTTTGCTTCAGTGTTTTCATTTATAAAATGATCTGGAGAAGGAAATGGTTCAACTACTGCAGTATCTTTTCCAAGTGTATCAGCAAGCACCCCAACATCCCCAGGGTGGCTGCCAACACAGGTTCTTAGATCTGCTTTTGTAAAGGAAACCAACTCAAAATCATTTAACAAGCTTACTTTAATCAAACAAACGTAGATTACCTAGTTCAGGGGAAAAAGGTCAGCACCCCGAACTTCAGAATATACAGACAGATCAAATAGACATGCTTCCAAACTGTCCAACCATTATATCAATACCAAATCACAGTTACCAGAGAGGGAAGCATAAACATCTGGGTTTTCAAAGCCCGGGGGCTCTCAACAACAGCTTCCCAGAGTCTCATCAGGTCAAATCACACTACACTTCTCAAAGTGAGCCCCAAAGCAAAACCCCTCATCAGGGCCTATATAGCCTTCTACTGGCTCAGAGAATGTAACAAACTTCTTGATCCACAGCCCAATCACAAAGTATCAAGGTGTGGGCTTTCCTGAAAAACAAGCCTTAAGCTTGCACTTAAGCTAGGGGCAGGGAAGATCTTTAAATTTGCATTTCCATTACACCAAGCAAACCATAACAATGTCCCTAGTTATTAGTGCTCTCCCTAACTTCATTTATCTTATTTTTACATAACTGGGTATGTATGATACCCATTCAAGAGAATATAAATGCCTTGAGGGCTAGGCCTGTGCCACAGAATCCATTTTAAAATAATCCTTTTTCCAGTGGCTAGGCAGCTCAGTGAATAGAGCACTGGCCTTGGATTCAGGAGGACCTGAGTTCAAATCCAGTCTCAGACACTTAACACTTACTAGCCATGTGACCTTGGGCAAGTCACTTAACCCCAATTGCCCTGCCCTCCCCCCTAAAAAAAAAGCAAAAAGCAAAACAAAACAACAAAGGATATTCCTTTTTAGAAGGTTATTCAGTGTAAAGAAAACATGATGCAATAGTTAAAGAGCTAGCCTCAGAGCCAGGAGGAACTGGATTCAAGTTTTACCTCTGACATATGCTGGCTGTGTGAACCTGGGCTAGTCACTTAACCTTTCAGTGCCCCCACATGACTCTCTAAGACAATAAGTGGCAAAGACATTGTTGCAGTTTTCCTCATCAGGGACTCCTTTGAGTAAAATCACAGGTAAAGTTTTTATGCCTGCCTCTACTGTATAAAATTCTGCAGTTTTCCTAGTTGCATAAGCTAATGATTACAACATATTTTCTGAAACTTGAAGATAAAAAAAAATCTGAATTTACACCAAGCAATCACAAACCAGCTCATAAAAAACAGGTTCTCAGTCACAGGAGATGACTCAACATTTTAGGATCAATATCTTCCTAGGCAAACAGCAGGGTGGGTACTTTAGGACTTTCCTGAATTTCAAA
Source organism: Gymnobelideus leadbeateri (assembly GCA_011680675.1). Taxonomy (NCBI): domain Eukaryota; kingdom Metazoa; phylum Chordata; class Mammalia; order Diprotodontia; family Petauridae; genus Gymnobelideus; species Gymnobelideus leadbeateri. The sequence goes on along the minus strand of WOXC01004894.1, from coordinate 12,068 downwards.
ATTAAAGCACTAGTTTTCATGATAACAATGACACTACATTCCTAAATGCCATACCTGAAATCTGTGCTGGAAAAATAAATGTTTATGAGCAAAATCCCCTCTCTTCTCTAAAATATGCTAAGGATATTTATTTTTTTAATGAGGCTAAGTATTCTTCAATTCCAAAAATACTATAAATTCCAAAAGTTGCTAATAAGAGGAAATTTAAATAAAGAAGTATACACATGTTATCTATACTTCTTAAAATTCAGTTTAATACCTGAGCACTCTTCAGAGCTGGAACTATGTTTTTTCCATTAGCTAATGCTAAATATTTCCAAAAGTCTGGGACCAAGGAGACAGAAATCAGAGTAATTAGGGTTCCTGGTCCCTTGAGCCAATAGCAACGGGAGAAGAGGAACATACTGTTTCCAGTCTTCCTGCTTGTGTCATGTCACAGAGGGGATTCAACTTAAAATTGTTAACCAGACTTGATGTGGTGTTAATCCCTTTCTTGTTACCCCAATTAATAGCCAATTTAGCCTTTTTGTAAAAGGAACAAAGTTACCATTTGTTAAGGATTGTATGCTAAATATATCTTCCTCTTCTGACTCAAAAGGAGATCTGGTCTAATCTCTCTCTCTCTGTCTCTCTCTCCCTCTGTCACACACACACACACACACACACACAAACACTTTCACTCACAAAGTCCTGGGTTCTAAGTAAGACTTTATAAATAGAAAAGACATTTTATGCCAGACAGAAGATAGAGGATAGGGTGGCTAAGAGTCAGAACTCTTTGCTCTGAGTTAGCTACCTGTGTGATTTTTCAAGTCACTCTATTGTCTAGGCTTGTTACCTCACTGATAAAATAAGGAGTTTGGATAATAAGATCTCTGATGACCCTTCCTACTATAATATTATTTGAATCTATGATGATGGACTGATAGTTTTGGGGGATTGATTTGAGTAGAGCCCTGGAGAGTCATGGGGAATAAAATAGGCGATCTTGTGACTGCCTAAATTCTTAAGAAATTGGAGGTATGTCATCTTAGCCAATCTGACTGGAGAGATGTGGTATCTCAGAGTTGTTTTGATTTGCATTTCTCTAATCAATAGTGATTTAGAGCATTTCTTCATATGCTTATAGATATCTTTAATTTCTTTCTCTGAAAACTGCCTGTTCATATCTTTTGACCATTTATCAATTGGGGAATGTGTATTATTATAGATTTGACTCAATTCTCTGTATATTTTAGAAATGAACTTATCCAACCATTCTGGAGAGTAATCTGGAATTATGCCCAAAGGGCTATAAATAATTTCATACCCTTTGACCCAGCAATACCACTTCTAGGGTTATATCCCAAAGAGATCATAGAAGAGAGAGGAAGACCCATATGTACAAAAATATTTATAGCAGTTTTTTTCGTGGTTGCAAAGAATTAGAAATTAAAGGGGTGCCCATCAATTGGGGAATGGCTAAACAAGTTGTGGTATATGAATGTAATGGAATATTATTGTGCTATAAGAAACGAGGAGGAGACAGTTTTCATATTTACGTGGAGAGACTTATACAAACTGATGCTGAGCAAGAAGAGTAGAATCAGGAGAAATTTGTATATAATCACAGACACAACATATGTGGGATGACCAACTATGACAGACTGGACTCTTTTCAGCAATGCAGTGATATAAATCAATCCCAAAAGACTCATGAAGGAGAGAACTGTGACATCCAGAGATATAACTAGAAAGAGCTGAGCTTGAATCCTGATGGAAGCAAACTAATTGATCTTTTTTCTTTTCATTGTTTGGTTTTATTTCTTCTTTACTGTCTTTTATCCCACCTAGTACAATATACCTTTGTAATTGGAATAATGTCTAATATGAATGTATTTGCAGATCCTATACTGGACTATATGCTGTCTGGGGGGTAGGGGGGGGAAGTAAAGGAAATTTGAAAATCAAGGAACTAAGGAATTGAATCTTGTTAACTGAAACTAAACTAATAAATTAATTAAAAAAAAAGAAATTGGGGCGGAGGCAAGATGGCAGAGTAGAAACAGCTCATCCAAGCCACTCTGCCCCCAGATTCCCCCCAAACTATATAAAAGGGAACTCTGAACAACTTCTGGAGCCCCAGCACCCACAGAACGACACAGAGAAGCTAACCTCCCGCTGAGGACAGCCCAGCAGCCCGGCAGGAAGGACCAGCGCAGCGGTCTGGGAGTCGGCAACCCGCAACGCGCAGAGCGCAGGAAGCGGAGCCGAGCGGAGCCCGGGTCCGAGTGAGCCAAGGTTTTAGCCCCAGGGCGGCAGGGCCAGCAGCCGGCTGGAGGTACCCCAGAACACCAGCAGCCATGGCGACTCCAGAATTATCAACATAGACATGCCTAGGACAAAGTAAGAGGTTGGTGTCATATGGACTTTGGGACTGGTATTTAGGGAATGCGTCGGCTCCCTCCCCTGGGGGCTAGAAGCCACTGAGGAGACATGCTATTTTGCTGTTTTCAGAGGCGGCTCCAGCTCCCGGCCTCCAAATCATAGGGAGATCCAGCGATCAGTCTTGGGGGGTAATCGCTCTTGCTTTAACTTCCCTGGATCTGGATTGTGATCTAGGGTGGAAGCCGTGGGTGGGTTTACAGCTTGCCAGAAACGGAAGTTGCCCCCCACACGTTCGGGACGAAAATTCCTCTATCTGGCCTTAAAGCCATAGTGTGGCAACAAACGCAAAAGTCAAGTAATTAAGTGGCAACATGCCAAGGCAAAGGAAACAGAAAAATGCAACCCTAGACTCCTATTTTGGGGGCATGGAGCGGGAGAAGGACTGTGAAGTCAGAGGTCCTGCTCCAAAGGCCCCAGGGGAAAACATGAGCGGGCTGCAGGCCATAGAGGACCTTAAGAAGGACTTTAAAAATCAAATAAGAGAAGTGGAGGAAAAATTGGAAAGAAATGAGAAGGATGCAGGAAAAGTATGAAATGAGGGTCAACAGCCTGACTGAGGAAAACAACACCTTAAAAAATAGACTAGCTCAAATGGCATAGGAGGCCCAAAAGGGCAATGAGGAGAAGAATGCCTTAAAAAGTCGAATTTGCCAGATGGAAAAGAATCTCAAAAGTTCACTGAGGAGATTCATTCCTTCAGAGTTAGACTGGAGCAAATGGAAGCTAATGACTTTATGAGAAATCAAGATGCTGTTAAGCAGATCCAAACAAATGAAAGATTAGAAGGCAATGTAAAATATCTCATGGGAAAAACCACTGACCTGGAAAAGAGATCCAGGAGAGACAATTTAAAAATTATTGGGCTACCTGAAAGCCATGATCAAAGAAAGAACCTAGAAATCACCCTTCAAGGAATTCTCAAGGAAAATTGCCCTGATGTTTTAGATCCAGAGGGCAAAATAAAGGTTGAAAGAATCCACCAATCACCTCCTGAAAAAGATCCCAAAAAGAAAACTCCCAGGAATATTATAGCCAGGTTCCAGAATCCCCAGATCAAGGAGAAAATACTCCAAGCAGCCAGGAAGAAGCAATTTCAATATTGTGGAAACACAATCAGAATAGCCCAGGACCTGGCAGCTTCTACACTGAGGGATCAAAGGACATGGAATATGATATTCCAGAGGGCAAAAGAACTGGGAATGAACCCAAGGGTCACCTACCCAGCAAAACTGAGTATTTTGTTTCAGGGGGAAAATATGGTCATTCAGTGGAATAGAGGACTTTCAAGCATTCTTGAGGAAAAAACCAGAATTGAATAGAAAATTTGACACCCAGACACAAGAAGGAAGAGATGCCTGAGAAGGTAATCAGGAAAAGAAATCAAAAGGAACTTATCAAAGTTGAACTATTTACATTCCTATATGGAAAAGCAATAACTGTGACTGATATCTTTCTCACTATGAAAATAATGGAAGAAGGGAGTGTGGTCATATGAATACATATGTGAATGTGTGTATATGGTTACAGTTATATATGGATAGAGGGCATAGGTTGAATTTGTTGGGAAGGGAGAATACTCAAGGGATGAAATTATGAGGTGAGAGAGGGAAGTAGCAAGAGGAGATGGGGAGAGATAGGGTAGGGTAAACTATCCCATGTAGATGAAGCAAGGGGAAGTGATTGCAAAGGAGGGGGAGAATAGGGAAGGCTAAAAAGGCAAAACCACATTCACATTGAATTTGGTTCAGGGAGAAAATGACATACATACTAAATGGGATATCTCAACCTGCAGCAGGATAGGGGGAAGGGGGATGAGAGGAGGGATGATGGATGGGAGGGCATCCTTGGGGGAGGGGAGGTTGGAAGTACCCACTATAGAAGAGGGACAGGATCATGTAGGGAATGGACCAGGTGGGGGTGGGATGAGTGGGAGGGAATTATAAGCAGCCTTGTACAATATATCTACTATGATAATATTTTGCATAGCTAGACATGTACAACATATACTGAATTATTTATCTCCCAAGAGGGAATGGGTGACAAGGGAAGAAGGAAATGGATCTGAAATTCGAGGTCTTAACATCAAATGTTCCAAATATATATAAATACTATTACTAATGCTCTTTTGCTCGTAATAGGGAGATAAGATGTGCAGGCTTTGGGACACAAAGATTCACCTTCCTCTAATGGAAAAGTCAGTGGGGGTATGGGAGAAGGTATGGGAGAGAGCAGATTGGAGGAAGCAATATCTTGTGGGTCTACTATTCTGGGAGGTTGGGTAGGAGAATAATGGGGGGAAAATGATTGTAACTCAAAATCTGGCAGAAATGAATGATGTAAAACAGCAGTTAATAAAGCATTTGTTTAAAAAAAAAAAGAAATTGGAGGTATGGGAATGAGGGATATATATGCCCACTCTTTGGCACTTTATTTTTCATTGCTAGCATTGCCTAGCATATATAAAGTGGTGTAAAGGAAGTGACTTTGTATATATTTATGATATATGTTAATATGGTCTTTTAAACATTTCAGGAGTTGCTCTGACAGGAAAAAATATCTACCGTAGTTTTCTCCTAAATCCAAGAGACCTGGACTCCATGTAGGATAACTTTTGATGTCTAAGCAATTGTATGTAGGAGCCGGCTCAAGAATTGATTGTTAAATTTTCTTTGTGAGCATTTATATCTCAGAAATCAGCAAAAGCTACAAGCCAGAACTTGGTTGTTGATTGTCTGGATTTAAGAAAGTGATAGAGAAAATTTTAGTAATGTAGGTTAAACTTGAAAATGTGTCATGAATACATTCCCTGGCCCCAGAGATTGTTATTAATCATTTACTAATACATCCCTGCCCTAGTTAACCAAGAAGTCACATTAAAAGGCTACTAGGAATTTCTGCAGGGGCCAAACAATTGTTGGGCCAACCAATATACTAATTGTCCCAGGGACAATTTTGTTGACCTTTATGGAAAACTCATCTAAGTAATGTTTGGGAGGCTGTCTGGTGGGGTTAAGGATTCGGGGGTGGTAGAGAAGAAAATAAGTGCTGATGAAATGATAGGTTATGAATAATCAAATTCATTGGACTTTAAAAGCTATCAGAGCCATAAGGAAGCTCAGAGACATAATTTGAACCTCATCATTTGGCAGTTAAGGAAAATGGGTACAGAAAAGTTAAGTGTCTCATCCAAGGTCACTTGGACAGTCAATATCAAAAGCAGGATTCAAATCCGGGTCCTTTCATTCCTCAGTTCAAAGCTACTATCCTTTCTCCTGGGTATCAAATTGCCACCAAGATCTTAACTATACTAAGACAAAGAGGACAGATGTGGTATAAAAAGTAATGGCCTGGGAGTCAGGAACACTGAAGTTCTGGTCTCAGCTCCATTATTAACTCTCCATGTCAAGAACTCTTCACCTCTCATGTTAACTCTTCACCTCATGTCAACTTTCTTCACCTCTCTCTGCCTCAGTTTCCTCTTCTGTACCATTCTTTCTAGGATCCCCTCTGGCTGGCATTCTGTGGGTCTATGATTCTGCAAAACTGCAGGTGTAGGATATAGTCTCCCCTTAAGTTCTAATCTAATCATAATCAGACTTAAACCACCAGGGCTCCTTCCTCTCTGAGAAATGGTCCACTGGCCAGGGCTGTTTATATGGCAGTACTCAAAGGGAACTTCCCAACAGGAGCAGGTGTTTGAGCAGTTATGAAAGAAGCAAGCAGCAGCCAACTGGGCTCTTCCTTTTCAGAAACTGGAACCTCTTTCCAAAAGTAAAGTAACTGAAGTCCTTCCATCTGGAGATGAGCTCTAGTTTCAGGGACGGAGGTGGGGAAGGGAGAGGATGGGAAAAGAAGTAAAGAATATAGCCCAAAGAGAAGCATTTTCAGGAGGTAAGAGCTGGAAGGCAACCAATTTTGGAATCACCAAACGCTTCTCTAAGAAGGGCTTAGACAAATAAACTATGAAAAATACTAAGCAAAATAGAAAAAGGGAGATATATCCCAAAGTCATTATCTGCATAGAACTGCATGCACTCTGCAAATAACTAATATATTAGGCTGTGGGGTTTTTTTTCCTGATTTGCTCTTGCCTTCTGTTGAGACCTCTAAGGATATGAGGTATTGTAAGTAGAATATTTAATTAATATTATATCAAGTCTAGACAGAAATTTACTTAACAGAAGGACACAGTCACAGAAATAGGAAACAATGTGACATCTTTGAATACAGAGCTGTAGCTTCATGGAATTTGGGTTTGTGCATTAGAAATGAGGACATCTCCAGAGTGTCAGTATCTGTGGCACTGAGCAAACCTAGCAGACCATTCGGTGGCTGCTGTCAGTGCCTCTCAGGCCCTGGCCTGTGGAAGCCCTTTCAGAGAACTATGATGTTTATAATAGAAACACACAAAAAATCTGAGAGTGTGCTTTTTTTTTTTTTTAATAATGGACTCATGCTGAGAGAAATGGAATCCAAGAAGGGCCTTTGAAAAGATGAATCTGCAGCATCCAGAGGGTGTGGAGGCGGGGGGGAGGGAGAGAGACAGACAGAGAGACGGAGACAGACAGAGAGATGGAGACAGAGAGACAGAGACAGAGAGAGAGAGACACACACAGAGACAGAGATAGAGATAGAAAGAGGCAGACGGGGACAAGAGATAGAGAGATGGAGGGAAGGAGAAATAAAGGTAGGGAGAAAGAGACAAGGAAGGAGGAGGAGAAAGTGAAAACAAAGATTTGTTTTTCTTAGTTTTCTTATGGTTTCATGAAATGTTCTTTCCATAGTCTACCCACTCCTACCCACTGCCTACCCACTGACCACCTCAGTTTATCTTTTCCTTCTCCTCCCAGCTTTCTTCAGCTTAGACTCCAGACCAAGGATTCTTAAACAAGGATCTGTGGATGAGGATAATTGATGAAAATATAGTAGATAAATATAATTTAAAGTTTGCAAAGATAAATATAATTTGAAGTTTGCAAAGAAGGGCCTGTAACTTGGAAGGGGAAATCATATCTTTATTTTCACTAACTTCTAACTGAAATTTAACAAGTCTTTCAATTATTAAAAACATTATTTTAAACACAGACATATAGGCTTCACCATGTTGTTAATGGTACCCATGGCACATAAAAAGGTTAAGAACCCTTGCCCCAGACCAAAGTTTATGGTTCCTTCATAATGTATAGGCATAGAGACTGGACCTATAATTTAATTGGTACAGTGAACCTCTAGATGAGGAAACGTCCTGTCCCAATGCAGGTGGCAATCTTCTTTATCCAGTGCCCTCCCTGAACTCTTGGGCTTTGTTGTCATTCAGTCATTTCAATTGTGCCCAACTCTTCATGACCCCATTTGAGGTTCTCTTGGCACTCTAGAGTGATTTGCCATTTCTTCTCCAATGCTTTTGACAAATGAGGAAACTGAGACAAACAGGATTAAGTGACTTGCCCAGGGTCACACAGCTAATAAGTGTCTCAGGCCAGATTTGAACTCAGCAAGATGAGTCTTCCTGACTCTAGGCCCAGAACTCTCTCTACTATGGCACTTAGCTGCCCATGAAAACTCTTGGGCTACTGACCTTACATTCTGCACCATCCAGTTTAACACTGTATTACATATCATTATCTGTTTTTCTTATGTTAAACTTTATTGTTCTTTTTTCACACAGGGTTATGTTACTACTATAGCTATGTTCTATACTACTTTAGTTCTGGGGCTTTATAGTTCTCTAACATCTTCCATTACACTCAACTCAGACCCCAGGGCTGGGCAGCAAATAAGTGCTAATTTAATCATAGAGTTGGAAAGAGTCAGATGATCTAATCTTACCCCTTTCAATGTGATAAAGAAGAAACTAAGAATCAGAAGATGTGAAATATCCAAAGATAGATGGAGAGATTGATAGATCTTTTAACTATCTCTCTGCCTCGAAAAACAACAGACTGCAATAGTAATAAATTTTATATAACATTTTAAGTTTTTTTTATTTTATCACAACAATCTTGTGAAGTGAGAGGTACAAATATTTTAAATCTTTAATTTTTGCTTTATGGAGGGGGGAGGGCAGGCAATTGGGGTTAAGTGACTTGCCCAATGTCACAGTTAGTTTTGTGTTAAGTGTCTGAGACCAGATTCAAGCTCAGGTCCTCCTGACTCCAGGGCTGGTGCTCTATTCACTGCACAACCTAGCCGCCCCAAATCTTTGTTTTACAGAAGAGAAAACCTAGGCTCTTTGACACGAGATTACCCCATAGGCAAACAGATAATAAAGGCCTAAGACACACAGGATATGAGTCTAGGCTGCTCCTTCCATGTCCATCTATATTTCTACTTTAAAGACTATGGTAAAAAAAAAAAGGGGGGGAGGTATATCAAATTGACTACTGAATATGAATTGACAACTGAAAAGCTAACTCTATAACAGAATCTGGGACTTGGATTTAAAAACTTGGTTTTCATACTTCATGATTGAGGGAGGGTGGGGTGAGGCATGAGAGGCCTGTTGTTTTGCAATTTGGAGAAGAGATACAAGAAGCATTATTTAGAGAGAGTATTCTTTTATAATATCTCTCATATGCCTCAGTTGCCTTCCTGAGCTGGTCCATAGATGGTATTTCTGGTTAGAATGTTCTCTTCCCCCAGCAGGAGTTCTGATCAGGGGACACCTTATAGTTGCCATAATAACCCACTGTAAATGTTGACTCCTGAGGATGATCACTAAAACCCCAATCACAAAGTGTAAATGTGGGCCTCTGTGTAATATTGACACAAAGTCTGAGATTTGTACTAGAAAACTGAGTGAATTTGCTACTTCTTGGTGTAGCATTCATTTAATATTTTTCCTCCATAGAACCTTAATTTTATTTCAACGACCATTGAATTTCATAGAAAGGTAATACTATCATTCCATCGTCTCTCAAGCAAACTGAAGGAGGGGCAATTGGCTCACGCTTTTGATTAGGTTCACAGCTTACCCTTTAAGAAGTAAACAAATTACTTATTTGGGGTTTATGGCATTTGTGGTCATTTGTGGTTATTTTGGGCTCTGAGGAAATTCACCTTTTTTACATGATTGCCCTTGGAAATCTAATCAGACTTCTTGATGGAGAACTGAAAAGACAATTCTAATAAATTTCTGCAGAGCTGCAGTTCTACTTTAGGTCATTTCCATTGTTCACATTTAATTAAACAATGTTTACTTAGGTGGTGAGTTTTTTTTTTTCCTTCAAATATGGCCTCTCCTGCTGTGCAATGTGGACAAATCAAGTCCCTTGCTTTTACTGGTCAATGTGATCTACCTATCTGGATGTACTTGCACAGTCTCAGGTCAATGGTTCAGGCCAGAAGGAATGGGATTCTAAAGGAACATCAGATTTAGAGCTGGAAGGGACCTTCTAGCTCACCTCGAAAACCCTCCCCCTCCATTTTTACAAGTGTGGAAACTGAGGCACAGATATAGACTGACTTGTCCAAGCTCATATCAGGAGTTATTATCAGAGTCTGGATTTGAATCCAGGTTTTGTTTTCATTCCAATGATTGATTTATTGGTCAATAAACATTTATTAAGTGATCACTGCATGTCAGGCATGAAGACAATTGCTAAAGGTAAAAAGAAAGACAAAAATAGTCCTTGCTCTCCAGGAACTTAATGGGGGATACACATGTAATTATCTAGGCAAATACAAGATACACACAAAATACATACAAAACCATTAGCCTTTGGCAGGATTGACAGATGTATGGAGTCAGGAAGATCTGAGTTCAAATCCAACCTGAGAAAATGTCTGGTTGTATGACCTTGGACAAGTCACTTATCTCTCTGCCTCAATTTCCTCAACTGTAAAATGGGGATAGTAATAGCACCCACATTACAGGGCTGTCATGAGGATCAAATGAGATAATTTATAGAGAAATTTATAGCAAACTGAGCATAGTGTTTGGCACATAGTAGGTGCTTAATAAATGCTTGCTCTATTGCCCTCCTCTTATTAATATACCAAAGGCTTAATAGAAATTGTGGGATAAAAGGAAGCAAACACAAGAGGAAAGGGAGGGAAAAGAATAAGGAAAATTTATGGGATATGAATGATTAAAGAAAAAATGATACAGTTTATGAAAACCTAGAAGCTATATAAAAATAGAGGATTCAGTTCTAACCCTTCAATTTCATTTTCATAGGTATGTGTGTTGAGTTTCTTGTTTATTGTATCTGGTGGGGTGAGTTGAGGCATGCCTATAGGAGCCAGGGCAATCCACTGCCTACATGCTGTATTGCAGGGGCTCTAACAAGACCTTAATAATCTAACCCTATCCACTAATTGATTATAAATTTCCTAATGCAACTTTTGCATTACCTGAATAGATTTTTGGCAGTCTAATTATTTTTGAGAACTGGTTGTAAGATTGCATTGTGATATATTTCTACTCCACTGACAAATGCTATCCATACATATCTATAACTCTTGACAGGTAGGTTTTATTTTCTTATTGGTTAAAATCTAAATTAGGAAAAATAAACTTTTAATTCTCTTTGGAGTCTACCAAAATTGCTTCAACTTAAATAAATATATGTAAAATTAATATTGCTGTAAGTTTTGAGATATTTACCAATCACTATTTTAAACTAAACCATTAGAGCTGTTTAAAAATTCATTTTAACAAATAAGCATATATCTTGAGTACTTATTAATGCTTGGCACTATGGAAATGCAAAAAAAATGGGTATCATCCTTATTCCTATCACAATACGATCTAGTTAATGCATGTACAGAAAAAAATAAAAAGCAAAGAGTTTAAGGAAAGAGACAAAATATGGTAAGGGTCATAAGAGAATTCTGAAGGAATTCACAAAAAGAAGAAAGTACTCCTACTTGGAGTGTTTAGGAATGAAGTCATAGAGGAAGAGGCCTTGGAGCTGGGGTCCAAAGGATGAGAAGATTTCAAGATAGACTTCAACAGTACTAGATGTGGAGTTTGGAACACATGGGTATCAATCCTGCCTCTGACCTTTGTTTCTCATCATATTATCAGTGATCAGACCTCTATATCATATATGCATATATATATGTATGTGTATATATGTATATATATGTATATGTGTATGTGTATGTACGTACACATATATGTGCATGTGTGTCTACATATATATACACACACATCTCTGAAAAAGAATATTTAAGGCCATTTAGTCCAGTCCCCTCATTTTACAGATGAGGAAACTAGGACTCAAAGAGGCTAAAATACTGATCCAAGGTCATATAGTGCAAAAGGAAGGATTTTTCATTTGTAGGGTGGACAGGAGGAGGGAGAGAATGAAAAGGGGAGAGTTAGAAGGCTCTTATAGTATTATACATGGTGAGTAATGATAATCTATCTAAACCAGGTTAATGAACATGGAAATAAAATATTACAGATTTCAAAGTAAAATATATGCCTAGTAATAAATTGGCTTAATCCTAAATAAGTATTTAGGAGAAAAAAAACCTATTCTATTTAAATGGGGTTTGATTCCTCTTAATTGGTACAAGAAGCTGCTTACAAATTATCTAAATAATAGTTGTTTTCAGATTAAGTAAGTAAAATGGATTGTAAATTGATAAAGTTTTTCTTAGGATTCTTTTATGTAGGGAGTAAGAATGAC